>CM022954.1:13472743-13942743 GCA_012931725.1 Litsea cubeba | reverse complement strand
AAAGTTTTCATGGAATCTCAATCTCAACCAAACCGTTGATTTGCTTCAAAACAACCTTTAGTTGGGCCTCCAACCATGATGATAGCAACGACTCTATCGTTCCAACTGCCCATATCGTCGTGTCAAACAATAACCAGAGAATTAGGATTGGGTTTTGAAGTTTTGCTGCTCGAGGGCCTTGATTCATCATGCTCAGGTGAAGGAGTATCAAACTGGGCTCTCCGATTTGGGGTTTATCCTCATCTTAAAAAAAAAAAAAAACAAATTTTATAAAATATGAGACTAGGGTTTTGAAATGGGGAACATTTAGATTTGGGGAAATTACAAAAGTTGTAGCACCTAACCTGAAGAATCGTGGACTTCATCTTCTCTTCGAGATACTGGGGTTTCTGCCAGACAAGATCTTCATCTACAACGCGAACTCTGACATTGATGACTTTGGCTTCCTCCTCCTCCTCCTTCTTCTTCTTCTCTTCTTCTTCTTCGTCTTCTTGGATTCCTTATTATGATGATCTTCGCTAGGGTTTGATATCTCTTAAGGTATTCTTTGAGGGAGACTGATGTGGAAGCCGAAGTAGAAGAAACTGGAATAGAGCGATTCCTCCCATATTCTCCATCCTGAAAAACCTAATTTTTATTTGGGTTCCCGCAGAATGGTCGATATCGACCATAAAAGTGGTCGATATCGACCATTCGCTAAAAGACAAAAAAAAAAAAAATACACATGTAGAGCCTTATTCGTGTCTATGGTAAATACGACACCTCCGAAGTGGTATAGGATCCTATGAGGCCCTACCTGGTAAATTCCTCAAATTTTAAAATTTGATCATTCCTCGTAAAGGATTTCCACAGGTTGTGCAGCACAAACGGAGTCTGTCATGACGTCTTTCATTTTTTTAATGCTCCAAAATAAGCAACGCTAGCATCGCTCTACATAAAACTCTTTTGTTTCTTCTTTTTCTTATTTTTTTCCTTCTCCTACCTATTTCACCATCTCCCCCACTCTATTTTCTCTCATTCATCTTGGGAAAACAGTATCACATGCTTTTATAAAAAAATTACTACTGACCGACATATAATTTCTCTCTTTCTTCTTTTCATATTATGAAGATTTATCTTGAAAAAGTAAAAGAGATGAGAAAGAAAAAAAAATGGCAGACATAACATGAAAGAATGGTTCTAATAACAATCTTATGCTCGTATATTATAACCAGAGAGAGAAATGTTGCTCTGAGGGTAGTATTTGCAGTTATTCGCGGCTTTTCTGGCTATATGAGCCGTAGAAAACCTTTATTGGCAGCTTTTGAAAAACCTGCATTCGCAGTTTTTCCACCTAAATGAACCGCAGAAAACGTGCAGTTTTTCCACACAACTTTTAACACCGATGTGAACATAACCTAACTATGTTACCCAAGAAATTCTGGATATTTGGACAGAAAGGTGAGAGGTGATTATCTTCGGTGAGAAATGGAGTGGGAGATATGGGAAATAGGAAAGGAGAGGAGGAAGAAGAAGATGTGAGGTGAGGAGAGACGCGATACTATCGTCGCTCAGAAAAAAGTACAAAAATAAATAAATAAGTGGCGGAAAGACCAAGTTTGTGCTGCACAACTGTGGGGACCATTCCCGAGGAATGCCCAAGTTCTGAAATTTTTCCCGTAAAATCCTCAAAGTAATAATAGTGATTTTTACCAACAAAAAAGAGAAAGCAATAATAGTGAAGGTTCTTTCATAACATCCCTATGCTATTAAAATGAAAAGGCCATTATATTATTTGTTCTCTCAATTTGTTTAGAAAAGAAAATTCTAATAACGAAGCAAACAAAAGGGAAAGAAAAAAAAAAAAAAAGGGAAACAACCATCCATAGGGGAATAGCCATCAAAATGGGTAAGTCGGACAACATCATAAAAAAACTTAACATGGCTAAGTGATGAGCACTCTGATTGAGCTTTCTAGGACCAAAATTAAAACCAATACTATCGAACCCCTTGGACACTTTAAAAATATCCAAAACAATCGATCTTAAAGATCAGTACTCTCCATTACTCCCTTTAATAGAATTTACCACTTTAAAGGACATCTAGCTAAGAGGAACGAAATATTGCTATTACCTATATCTATTGTGACATGCATTCAACGAATGCAAGATTGATCTCGCTTCAGCTTCTTTTGGGGAACATAGTCTTGGTCCTTTGACATAACTTGTTAAAACGATATCTTTATTTTACATTAAAACAAAACCAAAGGTTGATTTCCCATCATCAGCTCTCAAAGTTGCATATGTAAAAGGTTATAACAATGTTGTTCCATCTCTCCCATTGCAGAGGAGAAAGCCAAGACTTCCTCTTTCATTTCCACATCAAAATTTTTATTATGAGAGGCCTTTACGATGTTGCTTGCATTTGCATTTGTTCTCTCAGATTGATAGATAAAAATACCGTTTAACCATCTCTGGTTCCTTCAGCCTATCTTACCCTCAAGTCTCCACAATTGGATCTCCTTCCCTATTCCTTTTTTCTTTTTTTTTTTGTCTTCATACTCGTGCATACACTATACCAAAAATGGAAAATTAAAATGGATTACCGTTCCTAATTCGTGTGTTCCTAATCCGTTCATTCCTTTCCTAAATCAATTCTAATCCGTTAATTCCGTTCCAAAAATAGGAAATTGGAACGGAATGAACGGATTAGGAACGGTAATCCGTTCTAATTTTTCATTTTTGGTATAGTGATAATGCAATATGATCTTTGACTAATTAATCTGATGTGGGGCTCACTACTTGAGCATCATGTAAATGAAGGGCGCCCCCCCCCCCCCCCCCCCCCCCCCCCCCCCCCCCCCCCAATGTAGCCTGACATCTAGCAAAGAAAATGGGACGACAATGCATTGTACTCACGTGCTCCATGTGGGTTGGATTGATTGTGTAGTGCCGCAGTTCTTAAATTGAAGTTTTTTGTCGATGTGTGCCACTTCTATCTTTACAAATTCATTAAAAACAGCTTGGTGATTCATAGATTACAATTAAGATAATCTAATCACATAATAACTATAATTAATGTAATTTAGTTTTAACCACACTATAAATATAACCTAGCTACTCTGATTTAAACTAGGACAAAAACACATCCTCTAAGTTAGAATATTTCCTATCTAGGGTCAGTCATATCAATAATTAAAGAAGGTTCCAGTAAAAAACAAGTAACACTCAATGCTTTTTAGGGTTTTCTTACAATCCATGTGCCACTGGCCCACTGCATGTACATACTCCTCCAATCATCATAATATATAGGACCCAGAATGCTCTCCAAGCCTCATCTAGAATCGCCAGCCCATTTACAGTGTAAAGGTGATCGGTGGCCTTGTGAGATTCATCACCTGAAAGCTGAAACCATGTCAACCAACATAGACAAAGAGGTAGAAGCAGGCCCCAAAGAACCCCAAATAGAGAAGAAGATGAAGGCCATGAAGCGGACCCTGTTGGTGATCAACTGCACCATGTTGGCGCTCGGCAACACCGGTGGCCCCTTGCTTCTCCGCCTCTATTTTGTTCGCGGGGGCAAACAGAAATGGCTATCAAGCTGGTTACAGACTGGTGGATGGCCTCTTGTTCTAGTCCCCCTTTATATCTCCTACATCAACCGACGTCGAAAGGAAGGTGATTCTGCAAAGGCGATCCTTATAACACCGCGCCTATTCGCGTTTTGTGCTGGATTTGGCATCCTCACAGGTTTGGATGACTACATGTATGCGTATGGTTCTTCCTATCTTCCGGTCTCGACGTCGTCCATTCTCATCTCCTCCCAACTGGTGTTCAATGCTTTGTTCGCACTGTTTTTAGTGAGGCACAAATTCACACCTTATTCCACCAATGCTGTGATCTTGTTGACAATTGGAGCAGTTGTTCTTGGGGTTCACTCTGGGGGCGACCACCCCCCGAATGAGTCGAATTTTCAGTACTACTTGGGCTTCTTCATGACAATCGGAGCAGCTGCGCTGTATGGTTTGATGCTGCCGCTGCTTGAGCTGACATATATGAAGACCAAGCAGGCCATAACCTATGCGTTGGTGATGGAGATGCAAATGGTCTTATCCTTCTTCGCCACTGCCTTCTGCACCATTGGAATGCTGGTGAACAACGACTTCAAGGTGAGTCTCTTGGGATACCGGAGTGTCTGGTGATAAGTCATCTCTCATTCAATTAAAATTCATTTTTAATGGATGTTAATTGAATGAGAGAGAGAGAGAGAGAGAGAGAGAGAGAGAGAGAGAGAGAGAGAGAGATTGCTAATACCTCACTTCACCTTAGTTAGAATAGATATTGCATAGTAATTTTTCTAAAGCTATATAGAGAAAAACTCATGTGGTTAAAGACCACCACTTCAAAGTTGCAAAAAGTGGCGACCATGGAACATCTTGGTTCATGCCAATCTATGGGGTAAAGGACTTGGAATTAGGTCTGGCCTTACAAGGCACAGTCATATGAACATGCCCATTTATTTAAGGGTCACATGAATTTAATGATTTAGTGAATTAAAAGTTGCAACTTGGTTCACAACTAAAGTTGTAGCTTGGTAGGTAGCCAAATTTCTCTCAATTTACACGAGTTCAACACTTTGGTAGACTATAAATTGATGGGCTAAGGCTAAGATGACAATGGTTATCAATTATGATTCTGTCCAGGTTATTCCTCGAGAAGCGAGCGAGTACAGACGGGGAGAGGCCACCTATTACCTAGTGTTGGTCGCAATTGCTGTCTTCTGGCAGTTCTTCTTCTTAGGAATGGTGGGTGTAGTATCATGTTCTTCCTCACTGCACGCCGGAGTCCTTATTTCAGTCCTAATTCCAGTATCGGAGATCTTAGCCGTTTTCTTCTTCACTGAGAAGTTCAATGCTGAGAAGGGCATAGCCCTGGTTCTCTCTCTTTGGGGTTTTGCCTCCTACTTCTATGGAGAAGTGAAGAAATACAAAAAAGAGAAGCGTTTGGCAGAGATCGAGCTACGTGAACAATAAGATATGGAAGGATAAGGAAGAAATGGAGCTGTTTGTCTTGTGGGTGTATTGTACATAAGTAAACAATCTGTAGTCTTTTTATTCCTTGGCAGAAATGTATTACTTGCGTATTTGTAAGGCTATACATGAGCTGGGTTGCACCAAAACTTATCCCGGCAAGCCTACTTAGTTTTTGGGCTTGATATTTGAGAATGGGTCCATTCAATGGCCCCCTTTAAATTGGGAATGTTTTTCTTAACTATTCAGACCAGGCCAAATTCATCCTTGTAGGCATAAAGTATAAGTCCTGACCCAGACATTTGATGATATGGCAGGAAACAAAACTGGGCCAAACCCATGAACCTGAAGTAGAGGCCAGTGCTGGCTAGGCTGTGTAGTGTGGAAAGGCAGGTCCAGTCCACGCATAGCCCCACCATGTAGGGCTGTTAGTGGATGGCTTATCCTTTTGGGTGGTTTGGGCCGGACTTAAACAGACCTTTGGATTCAACATGACTAAAGATTGAGCCTGCTTACTAACAGGGAAGAGCTTGGGCTTATATCTCAAACCCATGAGTATATACCAAGCTTAGTTAGAGCCGCTATGCAATTTTTCAAGGCTTGAAAATGACTCTGAAAGATAGTCCTAGCTGCTTAATTTGTCCCCCAAGATACAATGTTTAAGTTAAAAATATATAAACTAGTGACCATTCAACCTTTTCTTCTCGTCCTTGTGCCATCTTCAGCATGCTTGGGCCTCTGCTTACCAAAACAAGAAAAAGAAAAAGAAACATTCTTGGGTCTTCACTACTCTTCAGCCCGCTATAAAACTTGTCAACATAAATCTTGTTTCTTTGCTTTGATATAAACGTATACTCAACCACTACTCTAAGATAAGTACCACTCAACTAACCATAGTAGTATGGAATATAAGTTATGGAGATTAATTATATTCACTTAAGCTGATAGTGAAGCTTAACCAAAATTGTCCCCCTTTCTTCCTGGGTATTGCTATAAACTGACATTTTATCATCTCACTTTACCACTTCATTTGCCAACTTTATGATGATACATCCAGATAGCTCATCTCATGATGAGCCTTGATGCTGATATAAAATGCCTCACTCAAGGGATATCCACAGGATAAATCTGTTTGAAGATTAATCATTTACTATAAATTATGATAATTAGATGTTGTTAGTCATCCAATTTAAAGTTTTTAAAATATACAGAGTTTGGCACATTTATAGAAGGTGAATCTTAGATATGCTATATCAGCTTGTCAAGGTGCAAAGATTTCTCTGAATCACAAAGAAGTAAAGAACCCTTTCACCCAAAGTCTTCTATTTCCTAATCTGGACAAGTCACTGAGGAGATCAAAATCATATATTCATAAGGTCCCACTAGGATCCAGATTGGTTTCCTTTGTGATGTTCTGGTTGTTGGCAGGATATGATTTTGTTCTGTTGGTGCCAGCTGCAGAGAATAATACGAAGAAGGGCTAGAGTGGAGGCCAGGGCATGCAACACATGCACCATATGTACTTTGCCTATATATTTGTCATATTGTCATTTTTAAATACACAATAATACCTACTAACTATACAAAATATATTTTTTATATTATACTATAAAAGAGCATGATGTGTACAGAATTATTGGAGCCATTGTCCAATGGCATCAGGTGAACGGTCATGGGAATATTATTACTTTTACTTATTTAAAATATTAATTTCTTTTGTGCATCTTCTCGTCTTCTTGATAATATCGGAAGAAAACCTTCAAATTTTAGAATGACCCGCGTCATATAGAGATAAATATATGGGCCTATTTCTTTAGCAGAATTCCTTCCGAAAATTTATCATGTTAACAATTTCTGACATTGACTGTACACTTGTCCCCGTGGCATTTAGAAATGCTACGTTTTAATGTTAGAGTTTTGAATTCCAACGGCATAAAAGTTACAAATATCATTATGAATGAACTCTAACTTCTTTAGAATTTAGAAAGGCTTCTCTGGCCTTGACGATTTTGGAATTCCATATAGGGGACCAGAATTTACAAATTCTCCAAGTGTGAACTTAATACTTAAATATCTCCATACAAAAATATGTAAATAATTCCTAAGAACAATTTTTGTTGCTGTTAGTGAATTTAATGCTAAAATAATTCAGCGAGAGTAACAACTACCCACAATCACAGTAATGGCAAAAGGAAATATATAGCAATAAGATTAACTATAATTGTTCAATTATTATAGACACTGGGAAACAACTTCTATGATCCACACTACATGAACTGCAACGATGGCATCTGTAGTAATTGTGAGCTCATTTGAAATATGGGGATGATCACTACAGTGACATTAAGTGATGAAAACATGGTAGCATCATTAATATATTGCCTCAAGTTTAGTGAGCCACCTAATGATGAAAATATAATCAAGAGGTATGAAGGTTTAGGGTATGAGATCTCTAGATTAGTCCACTCAATAAATCAGCTCACTAGTGTGCACAAAAATAATAATATACACAGCAAAAGTAAAATCACAAGCACACACCACAAGGACACCAGATTTAATGTGAAAAACCCTAACTGGTTGAAAAACTACAGATCCGAACTGGATCAACAATTAAACACTATAAATCTCTCAATTACAAGAAACTCAGATTTTCTCCACAGATATCCCCTATCTAAAGAGTGGAGTTACCTTGTGTCGCTTCACGCTTCAACGACTTCAAACTGTTGATTGCAACAGATTCAATCCAGCGCTTGACTCCTCAAATCTTCTACACAAGAAGATGATCTTTTACAAGGGATGCAGAAGAACATGACTCTCTAGAGTACCTGACAACACAATTCTTCAATAAATCTCTAGAAAATCTTTCTCTCAATTAGATCACTATTTTAGGAGAGATGATCTGTGTCATTTTGGGTTGTGAGAAACATCTAATTTATAGTTCAAAATTCGTGCTTAAGACTCCTAATAATAATCCAATTAGGAAATTTTTTTTCTTAAACACATAAAACAGAGTCTTGATCGAACTGAAACTCAGCGCCCACTCTCGCTATAGCGAGCTTCACCCTCGCTATAACGAGAGGTGTCTCTGACCTTTTTGTGTTTTTGGCTCTACCAGCCTGACAACATGGGTTTTCTAACATGGGTTTTCTAACAGGGTCTAATTGCTTGATCATGATATGCCCTATCTAATAGTGTAGTTAAGGATTTAAAAGGTAATCCATCCCAGTGCCTCCTCTCCAAAAAATATATATATTAAAAAAATAAACATGGAAACACACTGGAGTGATAGAGTGATTAGAATAATGGTCTTCATGATGGGTTCAAATCTGTATCCAAAGCATAATTCAATCCTACTAAAAAACTGAAGTTAGGAATGAGAAGGGATTGTATGTTAGAATCTAAGTAGGTTATATAATATCAAGAGTTATTTTCAGGAACAATCTAGCCCGCACAGGCTCACTTGAAAGCATGACAGTCGTGATCGCATAATACCTTGAAAGTCTCTCTTTGACCCACCTATATTCTAAAAGTGGTACCATTCGATCACGAATTACTATTTGAGGGTTTCAAAGTTGTTCAACCTTTAATCTTTATATGAATTTGGATGACTCTCAAACTTTATATGATCAACTGAGGACCTACATAATTCAAATGAGTGTAGAGATTGAAACGATCGGTTCTAGGCTGAAACCATACTGGACCTAGAACCGGATTCATCTATGAATGAAGGTTCCAATTCCAAATCCGGTTCTGACGTGGTTCCAAAGCCGATAACGTTAAGAGGACCCAGTTTGGTTTTGGAATTGGTTCCGATTAGAGAACCGGGATTCAATTCCAAAACTGGTTATGACTTTATTTATTATTATTTATTTATTTTAGGTTAAGGATATTATTCAACTTATAACAGTGTATTAATTAATTAGTCTATTACTTCTAACGTTAAATATAAAAAATATCCAACCAAAGTTGATTTTGAGCTATAAATTACAATATTAAAGACTCATTACTGGGTCCTAGGTGGAAATTTGTACGGATCTGGAGCTGGATCTATTTATCATTCAAAACTTAAATTGGGTTATAGAATGGGCCCCATTTATGAATTGGAACCTCAAAAAGGTCCAACCCCCCTTTTTTTATGGGTCAGAACCTTTGGATTATTGAAGAATATGATACTTATTTGCTTCGCTTGATGGGTCTTGGACTTGGCAGATGCCAATTTAAGAATGAAATAGGTAGTGGTGGGGAGCCATCTGGTGCTCAAAAGCCCATTTAACTCCTAGAAATGGCCTGTTAGTTGCTGAAAACTTCTCCATAAGAATTAAGAAAGGTGAGGATTGAATTCTTAGAAACCGTATCCTTAATAATTCAAAGAATCGTATTTCAAAACTGACTAAAATTGAATAACGAAAAATAAAGATCTATAAGCGGCCATAAAATAATCTCTTTTTTAATGGAAAATAAATGGCGATGGAAAATGAGTAAACTAGATCTTACAAAAGTGAGAGTCCCATTTACATATTCTCTATAAGAATTAAGAAAAAGAGGATTGAATTGTTAGAAATCATAATCCTTAATAATTCAAAGAATAGTATTTCAAAAATGACTAAAATTGATCGAATAACGAAAAGAAAGATCTATAATGGAAAATAAATGGCGAGGGAGATGGGAAATGAGTAAATTAGATCTTACAAAAGTGAGGGTTCCATTTATATCTTCACCTTATCCCACACCGCCGCCGCCCCGCACTTGTCTAATATTATTCTTTCGATTGAAACTAATTTTACCATAAATTCCTAAAAACTTAATTCCATGCAATCCATAGGAACCCGGAGTAAGTAATGCAGAGTAGACAAATGGGCTTTGGGCTTTCTAGTTAAAACCATATCCCCACACAACCCACCAGCCAAATTAAAACCAACCCAATTCCATTCCACTGACTGCTGCCATACCTTTCTGGTACCACAAGGGCATTGGACCTCAAATATGGTGCTGCAAGATGATCTACCAAGAAGACCCTGATTATTTCCCAAAGGATCTAGTTGGCCCACCTTTAGAATCCTTGCTGGGCCCTCACTCTCCAGAAGGCCCATCAAATCACTCACAGTCACAAGATCAGTGGGTTCATCTAGACCAAGATCATCCATTCCAGTCCGGTCTGCCCAAAAGACATGGCGACTCGCTCCCTCTTCCTCAAACTCAGTCGGTAAATCTCTACTACTTCTTCATGTCCTCCTCTTCACCATTGTAATCTCTAAAACCCTAACTTTGCAGAAACCTCGTTCGATCGCCTCCCTCTCTCATCGTCAGAGAGTCAAAACCCTCGAATCGCTCGCTCTCTTCGGGGGCTTTGGATCTCGATCCCGTAGAAGAATCCCCGCAAGTTGCAGATGACCTCAAGAGCAGAATCTTCCGACTCAGATTTCCCAAGCGAAGCGCCACGGCCGCGCTCCAGCGCTGGGTCGGGGAAGGGAAGAAGGTCACGCTTCCTGAGCTCCGTCAGATCGCCAAAGACCTCAGGAAGTCACAGAGATACAAGCACGCTCTCGAGGTCTGCAAATTTCCGATTTTTCTCTTCTTACTTTGGTTTTGATACTTTGGGTTATAGATAATTAGGGAAATCGCACATTCTAATACTTCCCCAAATTGATTTTTGATGAATTTTTCTTGATTCGGTTCTAAAAAGCGTAAGAAATGCCGGGATTGTTTGGACCCTAATGCTGGATTCGACTAAATCACAGTCCTCTTTGGCAGATAACCATTGGATAAGATGAAATTGTTCTTAGTCATTTTATCTTAGCTGGTGAAAACAATGAAAAAGGAGCAAAAAGGGATGCACTTTATTGCTGACTGTCACATAACCACACAAACAATTGCTTGTGTCAATATTGAATCCTTAGTAGGACACCCCCATTTTCCAATGTCATACCTTTGTTTTTAGTTGGTGGAGTGTCATGTCATAAGGAGTGGGTTTGCTCCTCAAGTTCTTGTTTTAAAAAAACTGTCCCAAATTTTCCCAGTATGCGTTTGCGTTGATACAGCAGGCCCCACGCGAGGGAATAGTCTTCTTGGGTTATGACCTCAGGGATACCCACTTCATAAAAAATAAAAAATAAAAACAACTGTACATTCCCATACATAATAGCATCCATTTAACAGTTCCATACTGGTTAGAAGTTCTTTATTGTATGCTTGAAATTTCTGAAGACTACCAAAAACTTCATTGAGTGACCTTGGTGATGCTCTGGACACAGTTGATAGCCCTAGTCTGACACTATTCTTGGAATTGGGAACATCAAGCATACACATTATTAATATTTCATGGTTTCCAAGGGAAGCCATGGGAAGTGACTGTTCTTCAAGCCCCAGTACCTTATATTCTCATAACTAAATGATTGGTTATGATTCAAAAGTGATAAGAAGTTAAAATGATTCCTGAACAATATTTCTAACTTGAGTTGTCACTTGATTTATATTGTTGATATGACTGCCAGCATGTGCCAATCCCATGTCTAGACGAAAGAGTAGGGTAGTGTTCGACCAGCAATTGAATATTAGAAAAATTTGTCAAACCATATTTCATTTCTACTTTTGTAGAACACTGAACCAATCGTTGTTAGGTGGGATAAGGTTTATGAAAAGGATGAAATGAAGAGTTAGATCTTCTTTCTGGCATATGAGATGGTTTTGTATATGTCTAGATTTGTGCAATTCATGATGCACACCCAATTCGTAGTTGGCATTGATGTGTGGATCTAAACCATGCTGTTTCTATTAGTTTTCTGCACTAGAAAACTCTGGTTTGCCATTTGAATGGGTTGCATTGGCAGCTAAAACATCTCTGGAAACTTTTATTTGGTACATGGTGACGAATTTTATTTTTCACCCAGATAACTAAGAATAGGAGACACCCAAGAACAGACACTACACTCCTAGTGTACTAAAAGGCTAAAAAAAGACCTCCAAATTAGGCCCAAAAACATCAAATAAAACCCTCAAAAACCTCGTAAACAGAGGATTACCACTCTTGCCCCAAGATAACCCACGTTGATCAGACCGTGCAGAGTTTGGAGCTCACTCTGTCTTTCCCTTTTATTTTTAGTTCCCTGGAAGTCTCTTAAGAAAATCTCCCATATCCTCTTTCTCACCAAAAGAGACTTCAACTGCTTGGCCAATATTCAACATCTTTTAACCATCCTTTCGTCATGGTTTCAATTATAAGAGGAATCACTTCACAACAGTCTTGATTGATTCTCAACTTCTTCACAATGATTAGAAAATTATTGTCATCTGTCTTCACTTTCCAAATCATCCCACTGAGTGGATACTTCATTGGATGAATAGTCACCTCTCTTCTCTTTTTTTCCATTCAGCAAATTGTCTGAACATTTTTCAGAGTACTTCCTTGCTATTAGTAGAAAACCCCATAATTTTGCCAATCTTAAAAACCTTCTTCCAAATCTTTTCCATGACAGGCAAACCAGAATCCACAACCTTATCTCTTACAATTAAATGTGTTGTATTTAAGGAAATTGCATTGGCAATTTTCACTTGCCTTCTTTCAGGATCTTCCAACTGATTGAGAGCCATGAATGCCCTGAATTGAATCTGAAATAAGATGCTCAATGGCAAGAGTTTGAGTATCATCCGGCTCTTGCACCCTGGTTAAAGTCTTCAGACTCATGTAGGCCTAAGTTGAATCTGAAATACAATGTTCAATGGAAAAAATTTGAGTATTATCATGGTCTTGCTCTCTATAGTTCAAGGTTTCTAACTCATGGAGACCTAACTATGTACTCACTGACTTTCAAAGATGTCACAGAAAACTCACTAAAAAGAATAATTAGGTACTTTTCTTGAAAGGCTTGTGCCACACGTGAGTTGGATCTTGGTTAGGTATTGGCTGGGCTTTGGAACTCACTGGGTCTGCAGAGGCCTTGTTTGAGTCAAGCTCTAGAAGGGACCTTTCTGGGTCTGTGCTGCAACTTGCTAATTAAGTTACTGATTTATCTTAATCCCAGATAAAGGTTGGGCAAATAAATGCTACTGCATTCTGGAACATGTGGGATCCTGTATCCACTATCCACCCCAAAGCTGCATCCTTGGCGAAACACTCCTATTCTCACCAATTAAATCCTACTGTTAGGATTATAGGACTCACGCATATGATCTTTTTGGTGAAATATGGCCAGTGAATCCCTTCTAGGAAAGGACAACTACTCAACTCTATCATTACAATTTTCTTCCAAACCATTCACATGCAATTTATTCACTTGTTTACTCTAAAACAGGAACCCATATGGCTTTAGGATAGCATGGAGATATTTTCTAGTTCTCTTTGTAAGTAAAATTTATAAAGGGAAGGAGAAGGAGAAGTAAGAGTACTAGACCAATAAAGAAAAGGTAAAACAGCTAGACATGTCTAGTAGCAAATTGTGATACACATACAACCTAGTAATCCACAACCTTTGATAGAAATGACTAGAAAGTTGACATCATTTCCCGAAACTCTCTGAAATGGGTCTACAATCCTTTTGTTTTATTTGCTGATATTGGGAATATTTGGTGAAAATTAGCCTTCTAGTGCTATATATTACTTGCTTCTGCAAGTTTGTTTTGTATATTGTATTTTGCAAGTTGCTTTCCTGTGTTCTTTTTTAGGCAATTTCTTAGCTGAAGGTGTAGACACAAGTGTGATACAGTTTGGGGGTACAGGTGGGGTTGAGTTTTGCACATGTTTGATACTACTTTTGATATGGAAGAGAAATTAAACTTTTCAAGAGTATTTTTATCTTCTGATAATTTACAAATTCTATTTAAAACCACCCCCCCCCAAAAAAAAAAAAAAAAAAAGAAGCAAAGGCTATTTAAACAGATTGGGGAAACAAAAACTATAAACCCTACCACCCCGAATCCTCCAATACCAATGCTAAACATGCCCCAGTAGCGGGGAAATGGGAGGTCACCTGTCCAGGGACGGATGTACATAAGGGCAAGGAGGGGCAGCCCTCCTCAGATTTTTGAGATTCTCACATGGGGATGAGGTATTTTAAATTTTTTCTATGAGCAGTTTTGTCTTTTAACTACTTTTGCCCCTCCTCACTTTTTGCTACAACTAAGAGGAGTTGGGGGCAAAATTGTCCTTTTTGATTTCTTCAAAAGCAAGTCATTCTAGACAAGATATTGGTTGTTCTTATACAGCAAGTTTATCTCCTTTTTCTCCTCTTTCATTTTTGCCTTATTTCTCTCTTGGTTTCCAAATACAAGTACTAGTCTTTTTTTTTTATTGTGCACATCCATTGCCTATTGTTTCCTCCTTCATTCTTCAACACTTAATAACTCTTTTGCATTGGTTTTCAAATACACATATACAAGTAATTCGAAAACCCCATCTTGTCTTTTGTTTCTTTTGTATCTTTTTTTTTTTTTTTTCGTTTTTGCTTGAGTTAAATGGATGCCTCTTTAATGAGTATCTTTAAATGCATATGTTAAATTTTGTTCATGTCTTGTGTATTTTTGTTAACAGTTACTTTTTTATGTTATTTATTTTTTCTTTATTTTATGTTGTGAGAATTTTTTTTTGATACCATGTTATTTAAAAATTTGCCAAGAATATTGATTTTGATTAGATTGGGTAGAAATTCTAGGGCTATTAGGCTATGTAAATGGATAGATTAGATTAGCAAGAATAATGGCCCAGTAGAATATTTTTTGGCCCGCCCTCTTTTTGAAATATAAAAAAATCACTATTATATGCTAAACTTAAAGGTCTCTAGAAACTCATTGTGGGGCCCACATAATTATAATCTAAGGCGTTCAAAATGAACATCGTCCCCTCTAATGATATACCCTAAAGTTTCATATCAATAGGAGTGCGGCCCACCATCCGATTGAGTACATGATTGGTTGTGTCTTTATGATATCGCACAAAAAATATAGTTTTACAAGAAAAAAATGATTAAAAAATAAAAAAGGTCACTAATTATCATTCCTAATTGATAAACATTGATGGTAGTAATGAAAATGGGACTGTGATGAAACAAAATTCAATAATTTTTTTATTTATTAAAGGTTTTAATTCTTCTTTGCCCACTCTAGGAGAAATTCCTTGATCCGTCACTGCACCTGTCTATTACCTGACCCATTACCATAATCCCTAGTGAAACGGCCCCTCGCATTAAACTCTTGTCCCCATGTATTGTTGGAGTTGGGAGATGACCTTTTTCTTAATCTTGTTTACTAAATTCTCATGATTGTTTTTTATAGAAATCTCATATAGAGCTAGCTTCTTTAACGTTAAGGTATTTATAAAATTTTCTGAAGGGGGGGAAAAAGCAAAGCCAGGTTATTTATAATTATCCAACAAAAAAAAAATTGTAAGCATGAGATTTCCCCCTGCATTTCAGAAGTTTACTGATATCTCATCACTAGTATGCAAATGTGGTTCTAATTCGTTTTATTCCCTCATGTATTCGTGGTCTATCATCCTCGTTTGTATGAAATGTTAAATGCTGCACAAAACGCTTAATTATATCAGCTTATAAGGTGCAATGACCTTTCATTGAGTTGACCTGTGAGACTGATACAAGTTTTGCAGATATCTGAGTGGATGGTAACTCATCAAGAATTTGAAGTATCTGATCATGACTATGCAGTTCGCATAGACTTGACAACTAAAGTTTTTGGTACCAATGCTGCTGAAGAGTTTTTTAAAGGACTTCCTTCAAGTGCGAAAACATTGGAAACCTACACTGCTCTCCTCCACTCATTTGCTGCAGCAAAACAAACTGAAAAGGTAGAGGAACTCTTTGAGGAAATTAAGGAATCAGACCTCACCCTAAGTGCACTTCCATATAACGAGATGATGACATTGTATATGTCAATTGGGCAGTTGAATAAAGTTTCTTTAGTAGTTGAAGAGCTGAAAAGGCGGAAGGTCTCTCCAGATTTGTTCACTTACAACCTTTGGGCAAGTGCATGTGCTGCTACTCTCGACATCAATGGTGTGAGAAGGATTCTTGATGAAATGACCCATGATGGAAGTTCATCAAATGAAGGTTGGAAAATGTATGCTGCATTAACCAACATATATATTACTGCCACTCGTCTTGTGGATTCAAATAGCTCCCCAGTTGAAGCTGACAAGAAGATTACCCAGAGAGAATGGATAACGTACGACTTCCTTATTATTCTTTATACGGGTATGGCACACAAAGAAAGGGTTACTGAAATATGGAAGTCTCTGAGAATGACCTCACAGAAAATGACTAGCCGAAATTATTTATGTATTCTATCTTCATACATTATGCTCGGACAGTTAAAAGAAGCGGAAGAAGTTATTGACCAGTGGAAGCAATTAGTCCCAGATTTTGATGTATCTGCATGTAAGAGGCTTTTCGACGCATTTTCGGAGGCGGGTTTTGTGGAAAAAGCTGAGTCTCTTCATCAGCTTCTTGCGGTGAAGGATTGTAATCTTGTTGATTGGCATCAGTGAACGGTAAGAATGGCTTGGAATAGGTGATGACAGGCCAATTTTTTTACTTTTAATTATTTATGAGGTACTATTACATAAAAGGTGTAGCAAACTCGCATTGCAACCATAGAAATGGTCAGCTCATGCTGTTGGACAACCCATGCAATGATGCATAGGCACACCATTGGAAGAAGACAGAACTGCAAACTGGTATCCTTCACTGTTCACATTTGCATCATATTTCTGAGGCACACAATAAGATCCTCTCTCTTTCATTAACAACATTTTACATACTTGATTGAGTTTCAAACCGTGATATTTTTCTGTTAACCAATTAGATATGAAGATGATGTGCGCTCAACCACTTCTAATTAAAATTTTGTATGGTTGTTATTTCATCATTTTGGATTGTTTACATTTTTCCAAACAGTCGGCTCTGTCATTTGTCATATTGGAATGTCATGGGTCTTGGCTTTGTTACATACATTTTGCAGCCTCTCCAAGTAGCCTACCATCTGTCTTTGGAAGGGTTGATTGAATCTTTGTCATTTGGATAACAGATAACTGTATATCTAGTGACTTGTTGCTGTAAGTATCCTTAGCAGTCATCTGATGAAATAAATTTGATTAGCCAGATTGGCCTTCTGTATTTGGATGAGTCCAGGTGGTGGGTGTTGGGGGTTGTGGCCCTGCTGATATAGGTTTGTCACTATGTAATAAATGAAAATAACATGGGATGTGGAATGACCAGACACTCTTTGCAGCAAGTGTGTATACTTCATAAGCTCTGGTAACATGGACAAGTCTGGCACATCCAATTCCGATCAACAACTTGGAGGTACGGTTGAGTGTCTTAAGGCATTGGTTTGCTAAATCGACATACAAGAAGATTGTATCATGGGTTCGAATTCCATTTCCTCCGGCACAGAAGTGGAACGGGCGGGCAAAATTATGTAAGAGAAAGAACCTCTTGGTGGAGCCCCCTGGAGGACTGAAGAGCACGACTTATTAGTGTGACTAGGAGCGGAGAGCCTCTTTCTTGTTCTTGGTGGTGTCTATAGCGAAGAACACCTGACCCAATGAGGGTCGTCCAGTCCCTCTCGGTTCGTCGAGCAAGCTCCTTCACTGCATGGTAAGGTAGAGTGACTGCTTGAGAGACACTAACAAGAATTTTCGCAGCTATTTCTTCATTATTGTGCAAGCTAATTTATGAGGGATTTTTTTTTCTTTGGCATTGGGAAGCTAGGCTAGCGGAAGAGTAGGCGGGAGATTGATTCTACTGGGATTGAGATAGGTGCCTATTTTGGTTAAATTCAAAATCACCCTGACTTTTTAAGTGCTCGAGCATTGGAGTTCATTATTTCCATTTCACTCAAGTTGTCAACCTAGTAGCTTGCTGCGGCATATTTCATTATTTTTAGAGGATTTTACCCAAAAAAACACTTAATCCGGACGTCTTACGCAATTAAACACTTTAGCAAATGGTGCGCCAATTAGAGTAATTGGGTCCGATTTTTATTTTTTATTTTACCAAAAGAGCACATCGTTGTCGCCGACCTTATTTACACTTGAATAAGGTCAGCGATGATACTGTCCGCGACCCATATTAGGGCTGAAATCCCTGTTTTCGTTCATTCTTCTCTTGTCTCTTCCTCCATTGCGTCGAGACTGACCTTGGACGAGCGAGAAGAGCGTTTGCTTCCATTTTTCCATAACCACCAGCATTGTAATTGAATTTCTCAACTGCTTCTCATAATCCCATCGTTTTTTCAATCGATTGTGATTTTTACCGACACTCTGAGGTTTGGATTTCTTCCTTTTTTGAATCATTGTCAATTTTTTTTTTTTTGTATTTTCACTTCCTTTTGTTTTCCCGCCATCCCGCATATGATATCTAAGTGCATGTTTTGTTATCTTCGACGTTGTATTCGATTTGTACATTTGTTGTTTGCATTGATTAGGGTTTGTAGATTTCAAATTTGGGGTATTTTCAGTTGAGAAGGACGATGATGATTGGGGTTTGTTTTATCACTTTCAGAAAAGTTTGAGGGAGTTATTTTTGTTTTCCAAACTTGATGGATGTTGTATGCGGTCAAATGGCAGTAGTTGTTCATTTGTTCCTTTTTGTGTTTCTTCATTTTGACAATGTGAATGGGTTCATTGTGTTTCTTGAATTTGATTTTATGAACTTGGAAGTACCCTGGACATAGCACAATGTGTGTAAATCGCACATCACACTTGTAGGACTTCTAATCTTAGGTCTAAAGCCCTAAAGCTATCAAAGTGACTACTATATTGTCTGCACACTCCCAAACAAGTGTAGCCAAATGCTTACATACATGCAGAAATTACTATAGGAACTTAAATAATCAACATTGCACCACTAAGCCTTGTTTCAGAGAGAGATCATTAAGTAACTACATTGTTAGTTCTTTAGACAACTAATTCAGTCATTTTATACTTAGCTAAGCCTCTAAGAATTATTCCACATAGGATACATTTGGATGTGCCTAAACTACAATTTAGTTGGAAAACAGTGGTAGAATGGATGGCTATCACTTTAGTTTGGGATTTGTGATGGTAAAGGGATGATACTACATTCCAGACTTTCTGCTCAGAAATCAAGAACATAACCTTTCCCTTTATGTGGTTTCCATTTTTTATGCTGCTCCAGACACATACTAGCAACAGATGGTAACAATCTGTTTTACGAAAAACTTGAAATCAGCTGCATTTCAGGGTTCATCCAAACAACCCCATAAACATTTGTGCACCAAATCACAAACAAACAACCCCATAAACTACTTGTTCTGCTGGGCATTCATTGACTTGTGTCCACAATCCACACTTTCAATTAAAGAAAATATTGGATCTGTTGAAAATGTACTATTTGTTTGTTTTGGCTTCTTAGTTAATGTGAATATCATGCATTTTGATATCCTTGTTCTTCTACGCCTCGTAAATTGTATTCACCAAAAACTTTGGGTACTATGCAAGGTTCTGTTGTCTTATGCCATACAATTGAATGCCAAACCATTCAAACTCATTCAACATCCTTGATTGATTTTATTAGGATTTAAATTACTATGGTGATGTCTGTGTTTTCATTTTCCATTATAGGGGAGAGTATTGTGTGGTCAGTTTTGGATATTCGGTTTTCATAGTTTATTCATGCTTGCCTTCATAACATTCAATGCTATCATGTCTAATTTGGATGTACACAGATGTCTACAAAGAATACAAGCAACCTCGAAGTGCCCCGCAACAAGGCTACTACCTCGAATGAGGCTAGTACCTCAAATGCACAGCCAGACGTTCTATTGTGCGAGCAAGAGCATCACATCTCCGCCGATATCAAACGTGGATTTGTATACTCTTTTCCACAAAACCTATTATCAATTGAACTTCCTTTCGATCTATGGATAACGTTATTTAAACTGTCATTTTTTTTCTCGCAGGGGTTGGGCATATACAGATGCTTTCCCACGAACCCTGATTATGGGAAGTGAGACTTCAACGAGAGACAGATGCAGTGGGTGCGTGAGGCCGGGCTGTACCATCTTGCTCAGATGAGGTGGATGAGGATTGATCATGGGACTCATTGAGTGGTGGAGGCTGGAGACGAACACATTTCATCTCACATCCGGCGAGGCGACCATCACATTGGAGGACGTATCGTACATCTACGGCCTACCTATTGATGGTCCGCCCGTGACGAGCTGAACATACACCCATTACGAGATTGCAGATCTCTGTCGGGAGCTCCTTGGTGTGGTGCCTATAAATAAACAAGACTACAATGGGGTCTCCCTTAAGTTCACATGGCTGGAATGAGTATTCCGTCCCATTCTAGAGGAGTTGAGGGAGAAGGAGAGCCCAAAGCAAAAGGGAAAAAAGAAAAAAAGCAAAGGAGGGGCGAAGAAGAAGACGTCAAAGGCCGAGGATATGTGTAGAACTCGGGCCTATTTTTTTTTTTTTGGTGGTTGGACAAATTTTATGTAATTCTTCAATGGCACGAGGCCCCTTTTATATATTAGAACTGTTTAGAGAGTTTACGTGCTACTCATGGGCCTCCGCGTGTTTAGCGAACCTCTATAGAATGCTAAACACGATGGTGTATAGTTGGTAGGGGTGAAGAGGCGTGGGACGCCCGACCCTACCAATGAGGGGGATGTTGTTGAGAAGAAGTATAAGTCTCTTTCTGGCCCCCTCCAGCTTCTTCAGGTGAGCTAGATATATTCATATCTTAATGCTTTCACTATTTACATGTTAATGTTCTAATGAATTCCTCTCTTTTAACAGATCTGGGCGTACACCAGAATGAAGATTGATCGAGGTTTTAGTCCAAACCAGTGCTTAAACTATGACGTAAGGTTTACCCTGATGGTTACATGGGCTAACCGACTAGATGGAATGACCCATCTTATGACCGTGAGAGAAGTGCGAAAGCAACTCAATTACCTCACATATAAAGAGGTAGAAAGATTGTATTTCAATTTTCCATAATTTTCATACTTACTTTATTAGTTCTAACTTACCCAATGCTTCATGCACAGTTCGATTGGCAGCCGTACAAAAATTATGGAAATGGTTTTTTGAAGCATGTCTCGAAGGCTAAGAGAGCACTCTTCACAACAGACTCTCCCTTAATATCTTATTGGGTGTTAGAGCGTCACCCTACCCATAGGGTCATGATCAGGCAGTTTGGGCTGAGACAGACGGTGCCTCCACGGTTCGTCAGGCCTATCATGCGGAAAGAAAAATAAAGGGAGATCTGTTATAAATTGAAGTCTAGTGCATGAGGAGGAGGTGAAGTTATGGTAAGCTCAGGCAAACAATGTGATCAAGAGAAAATGAAAAACAAAAGGCGGGGAGGATGAAGAAGAATACATGAGATGATATGAAGCGAATACCATCATGCGTATTGGCCGTGTCAGGCCACGCGACTAGCCACAAAGGAGTCCTCCCCCATAGCCCGATGCCCAAGCTCCTACCGTCCCATAGACTCGAGTATGACGTTCACACCCTTTGCAACCCTTACTTTGCTTCACATTTATTTAGTTAATAAATTTTCTAATGGGATTGTTTCAATATGTCGGAATGCAGGTCTGTTTCTTCCTTGACCACGTCCTTCGGTCATGCGATCGTGTCATCACTACAAATGTGGACCTTCTCTCCTTCATAAGTTCAATTAAGAAAAAGGTCGAGATATTTAGGTCTAGATTTGGGACTACGTTTTAGGACTACGTCGAGACATGTAATACTTCAACTTCTTCAGAAGATGATGACACTTGTAAAAAAAACCTCGATTTAGTATCGAGGCTCCCTTAATGATAGAGAACTGCCAAGAAAAGGCATCGACCTCTCACACTTTGGATGAGGAGGAAAAAGATGAAGTTCATGCCAGCAACCTTGACGCGGCATTCAGTGAAGATGATGACATCCCTATCAAGGATCTTATCTCTATCTCGCCCGGTCATGAAGGATACAAAACACCTCCGAATGTCACTTGCCAGACAATCATTGTATCCCCTACACATGCTACAATTGATTCATTGATATGGAGGTGCAAACACATACCGAGGCTGAGGAAGATCCTAGATAGGTTTCTTGATTATCAGCATTCATTGTCCCAAACGAGTTATGCTCTGACGGATGTGGAGAAAGAACTTTTGATGGATTTTTACAAATATTACACGCATAGGTAACTGCAACTGTTGAAAACACTTTCGTAGTAATTCTCTCTTTGTTGGTGTTTTTAACTAATTCAACGTTCCAATACTCATTGCATTGACAGGAAAGAGGACAATGATGCATACTTCGATGGCACTTGGATGGACTCGACTATCATATTTTCTGGTTTGAAGTGCTACGGAAAGGTGCAAGGATGCATACTTCGCTAACCATAGTATATGCATAAGTTCAATAAAAAATGAAAGCCATTTTAACTCGGACCTCAATAGGTTAATAGAACTAGTTGTTTGATGTTTGTGATGCTTATCTTGCAGAGTTACTGGGAAAAAGGATCTAAAGACCGGTGATGATATGGCTTTAGGGTCAAAGGGAGAACGAGTAATGGTCGCGATGGAGTGCAAGACTCTAGTCTTCGTAATTCACGCTCACAACCATTGGTCCCTACTCGTTGGATATGTCGATGAGAACCGTTGGGAGAACTATAACAGTTCAAAAGGAGAGATCTGCGGCCATAAAACCTGTGAAAGATTCGTAAGTATATATTTACTCTTCTCTTGGCAGTATAATGTTTGTATAATAAATGAAATTTCAAAAATGAAATATTATTCATGTTCACAATGTTTGGACAGATATTGTGGCTACAAAAAAGATCCATGGATCACGGGTGGTCGGCCTCTATGTTGTGGACGATGACAACAAAGACAGATATCCCATATGAAGATAATGGAAATGACTGCGATATATTCGCCTGTGCATTCGCAGAGCACTGCAAATATCGTCGTCCCATCGACTTCACCCAGGCAGACATCCCTTACTACCGGTAGCGAATTGTCATCGACATCTTTGAGCAGAACTAGCTTCGTAATGCTTTAAGGCTTAACCTCCCTCCATTCCCGATCTTGCCACCTGACTTGCAATGAATCTTTCCCGGGTTTTGTGTTCTTCCAAATGTGTTGTAATGCAAATTGTAAAATTTTGAATTACTGTGGTTTGTGGTTTGTTTGTTGGTATAAACTTTGAAAATACTTGTTGATGTAAACTTAGGAAATTAATTCGATTCTTTATTGTATGTGGGATGTCGATTCAATGTCAACTGAATGTTGTCGTTTGTTTGTGCTTGAGTATTGTCTTGCATTGATTTATGCTTGTATAAATCTTATTAGAAAGCACATACTTGTATTTTGATGTAAATGTCATAGTCCCAGCAATTTAATTTTTTTTTTCAGTTAAAATAAGGTCATCGCCGACGCTGTAGCCCTAAATATACTTGAGAAAGAATGAGAAAGTTATAGCTTTTGTAAAAAAAATTAGAACTCTGTATCGGCGGTGACCTTATTTTACAAAGCTATAGTCATCATCGACCCAGACTTAGAAATTTTGCCAAAAAAGTCTGAAAAAGTTACAATTTTTTTTAAAAAAATAAAGGATTTCTTCGTCATTAGTGACCTTATTTTACAAAGCTAAGGTCATCACCGACCTCACTTATAAATTTTACCAAAAACAGCCTAAAAAAGTTATAACTTTTGTGTCAAAATAAAGGATTTCTACGTCGGTGATGACCTTATTTCACAAAGCTAAGGTCATCGCCGACCTCACTTAGAAATTTTGCCAAAAAAAAACCCTCAAAAGGTCATAACTTTTGTGTTTTTATAAAGGATTTTTGCGTCGGTGATGACCTTATTTTACAAAGCTAAGGTCATCACCGACCTCACTTAGAAGTTTTTTCAAAAAAAGCCTCAAAAAGTTACAACTTTTGTGTAAAAATAAAGGATTTCTGCGTCGGTGATGACCTTATTTTACAAAGCTAAGGTCATCAACGACCTCACTTAGAAATTTTGTCAAGAACAACCTCAAAAAGTTACAACTTTTGTATAAAAATAAAGGATTTATGCGTCAGTGGCGACCTTATTTTACAAAGCTAAGGTCATCACCGACACTATAGCATATTACATGAAAGGAAAAGTTACAATTTTTGCAAAAAAAAAAAAAAGAAAAAGAAAGTTTGCTTCGGTAGTGACCTTATTTTACAAAGATAAGGTCATCACTGACCCGGTAATGAGCTCTCTACGTGCATCATGGCTAAAATTCCATGCAGAGTCTTTACATTGTGTACATACATTACATCATCTTCCACAACAAAAATTGGGTTCCACAACTCTTTTCAAAATAAATTATAATTTAGACAAAAACATCCAAAAATGCAAAACATCTTTTCAAAACTAGCAGTAATTTATACACAAACATCCAAAAATGCAGTAATAACCATCACAGTCATTTTAATAAACTTCTCGTAAACATACATACAAGAAAAAACTCTCTAAAAACATACCCAAAATAAAAAAATATTAAATTAGTGGCCCCAAAACACTAAATCCATCAACATCATTGTTGAACTGGCGGATTTTTGCAGCTCCCACGGTTGCGACCCCTCTCTCTACATGACGAACAAGTTACCACTCGTCGCTTGCGATGTCGATCGTCAACTCGGATCATGTTCTTCTTTGGTCAACCCGGTTGCTTGCTAGCCAATGGTGGGAGGACTCTTGAAGTGGTTAAAACCTGTTCTCATTGCTTTATATCACGGGTGGCGTGAATGACATCACTGTACGTCTTTTGGTACGTGCTTGTGAGGTACCAGTGCTCGCAATACTCATATGGATTCATATTTCGCACTTTTATGGCGGCAACAGCATGGTAACATGGGATCCCAATCATGTCCCATTTCCGGCACGAGCATGACTTGCTCTCTAGATTAACTACATCAACATACTCTGAAGATTGCACTTGATATTCATTCAATGCCGTTACCCGTACCATTAGCCTTCGCGATTCTTCCATCTTTGTGGCTAGGTACTTTTATGCGAATGAAGTTGTAGTGTAATAATGCTCTGTACTTGAGTTGACCGTCTCTGAAAGAATTACATGAGTTTTGCACGTATCTATTCCACTTGCTTCGTAATCAGGAGCACTCCGGTGTCTTTTAGGAGACTATTTGTGCACTCTGCAGTATTATTGGTAAGCATGTCATACCTGCGTCCATGAGTAAATGCCGTTGCCCAGAACTGAGAGCCGATCGCATGGATGTAAATATATGCACGCTCATCTACACTTTTTATGTGGTCCATGCAAGCATCGTACTCACAAGGTCGGTATGCCCTCGCAGCGCTCCAGAACGTTCTTATAATGCCGTGGTCATTGAAAGTCGCCTTTATTTTTCTGCTATATGATGGTAATAAAAATAATGCTTTGCGCTGGGCATCATGTCTTGTACTGCTGGAATCAGACCGTAATCAGACCTTTCTGACGGTTGGATACAATTGTCAGATTTTTGGGCTCACCCAATGACAAGGACAAGTGTGCAAGAAATCACTCTCAAATATCACGCCGCTCCGCTTCAGCAAAGGCAAATGCAATGGGGATCAGTTGATGATTTGCATCATGTGTTACGACCACCATTAGCACTCCTGGATATTTGCCACAAAGGTGTGATCCATCCATCGGTATCAATGGCCTTAGAGAGGTTTGGAATGACCTTAAGCATGGACCAAAGGACCAAAAGAAGCGTCTAAATCGGTCATCCGAACTGATGTCCAACGCAGTGTACGAACCAGGGTTGGTTTCATGAAGCTCATTGCAATAGAGCAGCAGTATCATAAAAGACTCCTCATACGATCCACGTACTTTGCACAGTATAAGCTCCTTTGCCATATGGGCTGTCCTGTATGTAATGCGAGTCCCAAACTCAATCTGACATTCATTGATGATCTCATTGGGTCTAAGACCGTTATTGCATCGCACCTTCTCTTCAATGAACACTGCTACTAGCTTCGCGATTGCTTGCCGATGTGCTGTTCCCATAAGTGGTTTAGAGCAACAATGTTTGTCCTTATACTTTCGAACTCTGAAGTGTGGACCAGAATCTACCATGGAGGCATATATACACTATGGACAATCGACTCCTTTACAATTCACTGTGACCATCTTCATGTTAGTCATCTCGTATTTCAAGATGAAGTTGTTGTATATTGCGTACTTTGCTATAGCTCTTCTAAAAGCCTCACGATCAAGAAACTCCATACCTAGCCACATCTCCCTACCTAAACAGGTCCCTTCTTCGGGCACGACACTATCAGGTAACATCGTGTCCACGAGGGGAGCTTTTGAAAAGCTGCATTCTTCGTTTTTGCTTATAGTACATCTTTCAACACCTGATTTAATTAGTTCGGCAGCTGCTGAACTTCCATTCGTATCCACATTCTTTGCAAGAGCACCTATGAAGCTGTGCACACTTTCGCTTCCATTCACAAGAAGCATTTCTACATTGATTTCTTCGAACATGGACTCATCATCGTCTGCAAAATAAGACAATGTTGTTGGAAATTTGATATCGTGATCCTCCTCTATATCGATCGTGTGAGTTTCTTTAAAAGGTGGAGGTGACGATGGCGGTGAAGGTGGCAGCACGCCTTTTAATTTATTATCATGCAGTGTAGTGCTCAAAGAGTCTCGAATGATCTCATTTCTTTCATCCTGTACAGACATGCAATATAGAGTTATGAGAAAGAAATTTACATTCGATCCAGTCTTAATATATTGCAATACAGTAGTAACTTCAAAACATACCTGTTGCCACGGCTGTGTTGGAAAGTGCTTCCATCGCATTGCCTTCTTGAAATGAATAATAATATCCCTTTTGCTTCGCCTCTTGATGATTTTAACATACCATTGATATCATTGTCATTGTCGATATCTATCAACGAAAAAAAACTGTCGTTGTGTATAAGATACTTTAAAGTTATCTGATCAAAAGTCATTGCCCAACTCGATGCTTCCAAAGCAATTTTGAAAAGCTCATTCAATGTGACATTGCTCGAAATATATCTCAACTTCTGCATTCCACCTTTGTATTGATGAAGTTTGAGCTCAAATTCAAACTCACCGACATAGTGAAGGATTATTTGGTGCTCAACGTCTGACATGCTATTAGAACATCATAAAAAAAAATTACTTATACCATCATTCTCAAGCAATAATGGATGGGATGAAGATTAATTTTGTGAACATTTTCCTCCTTATTCCAAACTAATTATGTATAAAGTACTTTAGTTGTTGACATTTAAATCAATGTAGCATTATGTATTACATTGAAAACTGCAAAACAATAAATAGGGCGTCTGTGCAAAATATACCATATTCAATGAAACAGACAATAAACAACTTACAGTGAAAGAGAACATGTATCAATGCATTAAATGATAGTATATATATTATACGTTGTCAATAAAAAGAGGAGATTGATTTCTAGGGTTCTATCTTGTGAAGAGAAGTTGAATTTCATTACCTCCTTTCTGTAGACTTTGACAATAGCAACAGGAGATTGATAGAAAATTAATGGTGACATCAATGGTGAAAAAACACACTAGTCATCCAGTTTCGCAGCTATACAATAGTCTTAAAAAGGCCATCTTTGCGATTTTAGAGAAGTGGGAAGAAAAAAGTTTGAAATCGGATTATATAGGCTTGGCGGACAGAGTCATCGCCAACCTTATTCAAGTGTAAATAAGGTCGGCGCCGACGAAGTGATCTTTTGGTAAAAAAAATGAAAATCAGGTCCAATTGCTCTAATTGGTGCCCCACTTGTTAAAGTGTTTGATTGTGTAACACGTCCGGATTAAGTATTTTTTCATGTGAAATCCTCTTATTTTTATTTTACTGCTGCCTTCATGATAATTTCAAGTCAATTTTTCACTGCTTTTCTATCCTATTTTTCCCTAGTAAGCTTGCTAATAGTATTCGGTGTTTTATTTTTTTTTGGTAGAAGTATTTGGAGTTGTTATTATTGTGGGATTTTTGCCAAATAATTAAGCTTATATTATAAATAATCCATTTTATGAAGAATAATAATAAAACAACAATTTAGTTGTTCGTACATTTTTTTTTGACGAAATTACCCCAGTTAGCGATATTATCAACTTCCTGTATTTAACCTCATGAATTTTCTTCTTTTTTGTGAAACTCTTCTCTCTTTCTCCAGGTCTGCAAGGCTATAAAAGTCCCCTGCCAGGTACTTGCTCTTTGACAGCCTCTCCTCATAGATGTCCAACACCTTCCCCAGTTTCTCTTCAGCTTCTTCAATGGCCTTGTGATCCAAAGCAAGACCCAATTTTGGGTGGTACAAGATTTGTACTACCAGAGTATAACATGGAAGGTAGTAGTTGTGCCCCTCAACTTCCAGCCATTGTTCTACAACAGCCCTTTCCTCTAAATTCTTCCCCAGAAGCTCAGCCCCTTGTGATGCATATTTCTCCGCATAGTACCATAAGATTGCACGCGATTCTGAAGATTGGTCATTGATCAAGATGGTTAGCAATGATCAACCATATTAGCAACTTAAAATTAGAAGAAACGATAGATAGAGAAATGTAATTGAAGTGTTGTGCTTACCAAAAAGAGTTAAATCACCATCTTGTATTACTGGGACGAATCCGAACGGCTACAATAAATAATGAAAATTTGTGAAATAAACTTGATACAAGAAAACCTGATTAAGCTCCATTGTAATTGATCAACTGATGGCTCCACCATGGATGGATTTTTCTTTAAAAAATGGCAATGTTTAGATGATCCCAGTCAACTCATTACTGCTTTCTCTTGATGTTTGATGTGGGTGTTTGTAAAGTCCTTACAAGGCCCCAAATTGATGGTCAAGATTGCTTACAATTTATGTTTTGGACTAAACCCATATTAAAACCATTTCGATCGCAAGCGAAACCTATACAAATCAGGCATACAAATCGGTTTAATCCTGGGTTACAAAATAATGGCAATAGGGAACTCACTTGTAATTTTAGGTAGCCTGGACTATGCTGCTCCCCACTTATTATATTGATGGGTTTAATCTCAAATTCAATCCCTTTTTCAATGAGGCAGGCCAAAACTCTCCTCGTCGCAGATGCATAAAGTGGTCCATATACTTGTCGCTGATGCATAAAGTGGTCCATATACTTTAACCACCTTCTTTCTCTTCTCTATAATTGAGCTGCAACTGAAAGTGATATTTATAGATGTTTGAGCAGATGAATGTGACCACTTTTATGTATTGCTATTGTGAGTCCTAATTATAGAGGACGGGTTGGCCGGCACTATACATTGTGAATAATAAAACAATTTTATGTATTAGAGGGATGTATTGTGTTAATCCGAGTACACAGTTATAACATTCAGTATTAGGATTACAGATCCTCTCAACAGTGAATCAAACTAAGTATAAAACAGAGTCACAGAAAGTAATCTTTGAATTGAAATTCTCTTCCTGTTTGAAGGCAGAATAACAGTACTTCGTTGTTGTCTCAGAAATTCACAGCAGAAGGCAGATCAAGGCTAGTGTTTAACACTATGTCCTTAAGACAAATTTCGCCCCTGCAATGGTGCTAACAGGCTTCAGTGGCTTCTGTCTCCCAGGATACAATGATCAACACACAGTAGCAGCACTGCAAACTGTGTGTCTGTTTGAACCAGAGTGCAACAGCAGGACTCTCTCTTGAATGACTATGCAGACTCGAAATTGTGCAACAGCAGCAGTGAATTGGATGATTGAAAATGAATGGGATTGAAGGCTTTAAATAGGCTGCTGCAGGAAGCCTTTCAATGGAGTTGCATCTGTTCAGAACAGTTACTGTTCAGTGAACAGATGCTTCTTCTTTGGACACACCCTTTCACAAATGAAAGGACACACACCTCTTGGACACACCCCATTTAAATCCAAAAAAGAAATTATTATTTTAATAAAAATTTCTCCAAAAAATTAATAATGGGTAGTGGGCCGAGCCAGGCCCGACCCGCGCGTGAAGCCCAAGCCCAAGCCCAAGCCCAGGCCCAGGCCAGGCCCGGTCCGGGGCGGGGCGGGGCGCGCGCGCGCGCGCGCGCGTGTGGTGGTGACCCGGTGGTGACCCAACAAAGATCTACGTCCTCCCTCCTCCACAAAAGTGGGATGCCCCTTGGGGCTCATCTTATACCACTAAGGTAAACATATTTATACCAAAGAAATGTATTGCTCTCAAGCAATGTGGGAAGCAAGTTTTTCACTTTCCTTTCTTTCCATGTTTAACATGTTCAAGTAGTATTGTTTAGGAGGCAATTTCTCATTCACTCCTTAATGGATTAGAGCAACCCAATACATGTCATTAGTCTACTCATGGAGTAGATTACATTCCCATGTATTCTCACCTAAAACTATAAGTGGGTCCCACTTTTAGTTTGGCCCAAAGATAGCCTAAAGGTGGGTTCTCTTAGCCATTTTTCCAACAATCCCCCACATGAATGAAATTAACTGAAAGCAATGAAATGATATGCAGACACACAGAGAGAGTACAAATGGAAATTTTCTGTATAGAGAAAGGTAGCTTGTGGCCTTGAACCTTCCCTTGTGAAGTACTATCGAATTTACTGGTTGAACAGTGAACGTGATGTCTTGAACTACTCAACCTTTTACGTAAACCGAGACAATAGAGTTCACACAGAATCTTCCTGGACACAGTTGGTTCTAATGATTGTGTTCATTTTGGCCCTGAACAATGCCTGGTTTTCATGAGTGCTTTAGAGAATTTAGCCTTATTATTCTCATAGAAACGGCCCAGTTCACACTCACATAGGTGATTCTTATTAAGAGTATCCTGCTATACCCCACTTGATTAGTCAAGATATAAGAATCATTAAAAGCCTTGCTTACCCTAATTTTCGCTACAGGTATCACTATTATTATTATAGGAATGAGCAGGAGATATTATCTCCATAGTGATCTCGTTAAGTCACACACAATTCGGTTGTCCCTTTGAACCTAGATCTTGGGATCTCCAGTCAGCTAGGTTGGGTTGCCATTATGGCGACTTTTCATTCATAGGCTTTAAGCCCATTCCCCTCGATGAACGATTTACTTGCTCTCTTGCTAAACCTTTGGTAAAGGGATCCGCAATGTTATCCATGGACTTTATGTACTCAATAGTCATAATGCCATTAGAGAGCAGTTGTCGCACGGTATTATGCCTCCGACGAATATGTCGAGACTTACCGTTATATATGGTACTCTGCGCCCTACCAATTGCTGATTGACTATCGCAATGAATGCAGATAGGAGGCACAGGTTTTGACCATATCGGAATATCTTCTAGGAATTGACGAAGCCATTCAGCTTCTTCGCCAGCTTTATCCAGTGCAATAAACTCAGATTCCATAGTGGATCTAGCAATGCATGTTTGTTTAGAAGATTTCCATGATACCGCTGCACCACCAAGTGTGAATAGATATCCACTTGTGGATTTGGAATCATTGGTATCTGATATCCAGTTGGCATCACAGTAGCCTTCAAGTACTGCTGGATATCTCGAGTAATGCAATCCATAGTTTTGGGTGTATTTTAAATATCTTAAAACCCTGACTATGGCCTTCCAATGGTCTGATCCTGGGTTACTTGTGTATCTACTCAGTTTACTAACAGCATATGCAATGTCAGGACGAGTGCAATTCATGACATACATTAGGCTCCCAATTATTTGCGCATATTCGCATTGTGAGATGCCTTTTCCAGTATTTTTGGATAGATGGATACTAATATCTATAGGTGTTCTCGCTGGACTGCTATTATCTTGATTATATTTCTGGAGTATTTTCTCAATATAGTGCGATTGAGATAATATCAGTCCATCCGATGATTTAGAAATTTTAATTCCTAGTATGACATCAGCAACACCCATATCTTTCATATCAAACTTATTGTTTAACATTCTCTTGGTAGTTTGAATGATTCCATCATTACTACCCATAATCAGCAAATCATCAACATATAAGCAAATAATGACACAGCCATTGTTAGTGCTCTTGACATATACACACTTGAGCCCATCGCTCATGTACCCTTTGCCAACGTACATCCCAGACTTAGTGAGGACAAACTTATCCGCCTCAAATACAAGTTTGAAACCCTTCTTACTCAGTAGTGAGCCTGATACCAGATTCTTACGAATATCAGGTACATGCAGCACATTGTTGAGGGTGAGTTCCTTTCCAGAAGTCATTTTCAGTACTACCTGTCCTTGGCCTTCAACCTTCGAAGAGGCAGAGTTACCCATAAAGAGTTGTTCTCCGTTTGTAGCATTATAAGTGGAGAACATGTCTTTATTGGAGCAGACATGTCGAGTGGCCCCAGTGTCCACCCACCATTCTCTGGTGTTGCCAACCAGATTGACTTCTGAGACCACAGCAGAAAGATTGATGTCTGAAACATCAGTGGAGAGATTGTCCATTTCTGTCATGTTGGCCTGCGCTGGTTTCTTACTTGTATTTCCTTGGTCCTTGCGCTTACGACAGTCCTTAGCACGGTGGCCTGGTTTGTCGCACACATAGCAATTCCCTTTGAACTTCTTGTTGTCCTTGGGACCTTGTCTTTGACCATTTGAGGGGTTCTTCCTCTTCTTGGGGTTCTGCCCATGTTCCACCACATTAGCCTTAGCTTCAGTGAAGGTTTTTCCTGCCTTTTTCTCAGATGCACGATTGTCTTCCTCTATCCTCAATCTGACAATCAGGTCTTCAAGTCTCATCTCCTTTCGCTTATGCTTAAGGTAGTTCTTAAAATCCTTCCAAAGTGGTGGCAATTTTTCAATGATTGCTGCCACTTGGAAAGACTCACTAAGAGACATTCCTTCTGCATGAATTTCATGGAGAATGACTTGAAGTTCCTGAACTTGATTGATTACTGCCTTGGAATCACTCATCTTGTAGTCAAGGAATCTGCCAACAACGAACTTCTTCATTCCGGCATCTTCAGTCTTGTACTTTTTGTCAAGTGAATCCCATAATTCCTTAGCAGTCTTCAATGAACAATACACATTATATAATGTGTTGTCTAGTCCATTGAGTATATAGTTTCGACAGAGGAAGTCAGCATGCTTCCAAGCATCTACAGCAGCAACTACTTGCTTGTCTGTCTCATCTTCTTTTAAAGCAGGAGCTTCTTCATGGAGGAACCTAGCCAAGTTCAGGGTAGTGAGATAGAACAACATTTTCTGTTGCCATCTCTTAAACTCAGTACCATTGAACTTTTCAGGTTTCTCCCCATGGTTCACCAAAACAGGGCCAGGGGTTGTAACTGGAGTATTCTTCTCAATACCCATAACTGTATAACAGAACAGACTTTACTTAAAATACAGCACAGAGAATTATGCAGGAATTGAAAGTAATAGAACTGTAAACAGTAACTCAGACTTACTGATTACGTTCAGAGAAAAAAAAATACAGAACACTGTTTACAGTAACTCAGACTTACTGATCACTTTTAGAAAAGGCACAGAACAGACTAGAGTTCTGTTAAGTTTTGCATGAAGAGAGAGCCTCAGTTTCACAATACTGGTTTCATACAAAGAAGAAGTAGAGACCAGTAGAGAACTGACAGAAACCGAAATCAGTAATACTGAATTAAACTGATGGTGTACTCAGATTGAGACAGAAGTAGAAATTTGTCTTAAGATTGTTAATCCGAGTACACAGTTATAACATTCAGTATTAGGATTACAGATCCTCTCAACAGTGAATGAAACTAAGTATAAAACAGAGTCACAGAAAGTAATCTTTGAATTGAAATTCTCTTACTGTTTGAAGGCAGAATAACAGTACTTCGTTGTTGTCTCAGAAATTCGCAGCAGAAGGCAGATCAAGGTTAGTGTTTAACACTATGTCCTTAAGACAAATTTCTCCCCTGCAATGGTGCTAACAGGCTTCAGTGGCTTCTGTCTCCCAGGATACAATGATCAACACACAGTAGCAGCACTGCAAACTGTGTGTCTGTTTGAACCAGAGTGCAACAGCAGGACTCTCTCTTGACTGACTATGCAGACTCGAAATTGTGCAACAGCAGCAGTGAATTGGATGATTGAAAATGAATGGGATTGAAGGCTTTAAATAGGCTGCTGCAGGAAGCCTTTCAATGGAGTTGCATCTGTTCAGAACAGTGACTGTTCAGTGAACAGATGCTTCTTCTTTGGACACACCCTTTCACAAATGAAAGGACACACACCTCTTGGACACACCCCATTTAAATCCAAAAAAGAAATATATTAAAAATTTCTCCAAAAAATTAATAATGGGTAGTGGGCCGAGCCAGGCCCGACCCGCGCGTGAAGCCCAAGCCCAAGCCCAAGCCCGGCCCGGTCCGGGTCGGGGCGGGGCGGGGCGCGCGCGTGCGCGTGTGTGGTGGTGACCCGGTGGTGACCCAACAAAGATCTACGTCCTCCCTCCTCCACAAAAGTGGGATGCCCCTTGGGGCTCATCTTATACCACTAAGGCAAACATATTTATACTAAAGAAATGTATTGCTCTCAAGCAATGTGGGAAGCAAGTTTTTCACTTCCCTTTCTTTCCATGTTTAACATGTTCAAGTAGTATTGTTTAGGAGGCAATTTCTCATTCACTCCTTAATGGATTAGAGCAACCCAATAAATGTCATTAGTCTACTCATGGAGTAGATTACATTCCCATGTATTCTCACCTAAAACTATAAGTGGGTCCCACTTTTAGTTTGGCCCAAAGATAGCCTAAAGGTGGGTTCTCTTAGCCATTTTTCCAACAATCCCCCACATGAATGAAATTAACTGAAAGCAATGAAATGATATGCAGACACACAGAGAGAGTACAAATGGAATTTTCTGTATAGAGAAAGGTAGCTTGTGGCCTTGAACCTTCCCTTGTGAAGTACTATCGAATTTACTGGTTGAACAGTGAACGTGATGTCTTGAACTACTCAACCTTTTACGTAAACCGAGACAATAGAGTTCACACAGAATCTTCCTGGACACAGTTGGTTCTAATGATTGTGTTCATTTTGGCCCTGAACAATGCCTGGTTTTCATGAGTGCTTTAGAGAATTTAGCCTTATTATTCTCATAGAAACGGCCCAGTTCACACTCACATAGGTGATTCTTATTAAGAGTATCCTGCTATACCCCACTTGATTAGTCAAGATATAAGAATCATTAAAAGCCTTGCTTACCCTAATTTTCGCTACAGGTATCACTATTATTATTATAGGAATGAGCAGGAGATATTATCTCCATAGTGATCTCGTTAAGTCACACACAATTCGGTTGTCCCTTTGAACCTAGATCTTGGGATCTCCAGTCAGCTAGGTTGGGTTGCCATTATGGCGACTTTTCATTCATAGGCTTTAAGCCCATTCCCCTCGATGAACGATTTACTTGCTCTCTTGCTAAACCTTTGGTAAAGGGATCCGCAATGTTATCCATGGACTTTATGTACTCAATAGTCATAATGCCATTAGAGAGCAGTTGTCGCACGGTATTATGCCTCCGACGAATATGTCGAGACTTACCGTTATATATGGTACTCTGCGCCCTACCAATTGCTGATTGACTATCGCAATGAATGCAGATAGGAGGCACAGGTTTTGACCATATCGGAATATCTTCTAGGAATTGACGAAGCCATTCAGCTTCTTCGCCAGCTTTATCCAGTGCAATAAACTCAGATTCCATAGTGGATCTAGCAATGCATGTTTGTTTAGAAGATTTCCATGATACCGCTGCACCACCAAGTGTGAATAGATATCCACTTGTGGATTTGGAATCATTGGTATCTGATATCCAGTTGGCATCACAGTAGCCTTCAAGTACTGCTGGATATCTCGAGTAATGCAATCCATAGTTTTGGGTGTATTTTAAATATCTTAAAACCCTGACTATGGCCTTCCAATGGTCTGATCCTGGGTTACTTGTGTATCTACTCAGTTTACTAACAGCATATGCAATGTCAGGACGAGTGCAATTCATGACATACATTAGGCTCCCAATTATTTGCGCATATTCGCATTGTGAGATGCCTTTTCCAGTATTTTTGGATAGATGGATACTAATATCTATAGGTGTTCTCGCTGGACTGCTATTATCTTGATTATATTTCTGGAGTATTTTCTCAATATAGTGCGATTGAGATAATATCAGTCCATCCGATGATTTAGAAATTTTAATTCCTAGTATGACATCAGCAACACCCATATCTTTCATATCAAACTTATTGTTTAACATTCTCTTGGTAGTTTGAATGATTCCATCATTACTACCCATAATCAGCAAATCATCAACATATAAGCAAATAATGACACAGCCATTGTTAGTGCTCTTGACATATACACACTTGAGCCCATCGCTCATGTACCCTTTGCCAACGTACATCCCAGACTTAGTGAGGACAAACTTATCCGCCTCAAATACAAGTTTGAAACCCTTCTTACTCAGTAGTGAGCCTGATACCAGATTCTTACGAATATCAGGTACATGCAGCACATTGTTGAGGGTGAGTTCCTTTCCAGAAGTCATTTTCAGTACTACCTGTCCTTGGCCTTCAACCTTCGAAGAGGCAGAGTTACCCATAAAGAGTTGTTCTCCGTTTGTAGCATTATAAGTGGAGAACATGTCTTTATTGGAGCAGACATGTCGAGTGGCCCCAGTGTCCACCCACCATTCTCTGGTGTTGCCAACCAGATTGACTTCTGAGACCACAGCAGAAAGATTGATGTCTGAAACATCAGTGGAGAGATTGTCCATTTCTGTCATGTTGGCCTGCGCTGGTTTCTTACTTGTATTTCCTTGGTCCTTGCGCTTACGACAGTCCTTAGCACGGTGGCCTGGTTTGTCGCACACATAGCAATTCCCTTTGAACTTCTTGTTGTCCTTGGGACCTTGTCTTTGACCATTTGAGGGGTTCTTCCTCTTCTTGGGGTTCTGCCCATGTTCCACCACATTAGCCTTAGCTTCAGTGAAGGTTTTTCCTGCCTTTTCTCAGATGCACGATTGTCTTCCTCTATCCTCAATCTGACAATCAGGTCTTCAAGTCTCATCTCCTTTCGCTTATGCTTAAGGTAGTTCTTAAAATCCTTCCAAAGTGGTGGCAATTTTTCAATGATTGCTGCCACTTGGAAAGACTCACTAAGAGACATTCCTTCTGCATGAATTTCATGGAGAATGACTTGAAGTTCCTGAACTTGATTGATTACTGCCTTGGAATCACTCATCTTGTAGTCAAGGAATCTGCCAACAACGAACTTCTTCATTCCGGCATCTTCAGTCTTGTACTTTTTGTCAAGTGAATCCCATAATTCCTTAGCAGTCTTCAATGAACAATACACATTATATAATGTGTTGTCTAGTCCATTGAGTATATAGTTTCGACAGAGGAAGTCAGCATGCTTCCAAGCATCTACAGCAGCAACTACTTGCTTGTCTGTCTCATCTTCTTTTAAAGCAGGAGCTTCTTCATGGAGGAACCTAGCCAAGTTCAGGGTAGTGAGATAGAACAACATTTTCTGTTGCCATCTCTTAAACTCAGTACCATTGAACTTTTCAGGTTTCTCCCCATGGTTCACCAAAACAGGGCCAGGGGTTGTAACTGGAGTATTCTTCTCAATACCCATAACTGTATAACAGAACAGACTTTACTTAAAATACAGCACAGAGAATTATGCAGGAATTGAAAGTAATAGAACTGTAAACAGTAACTCAGACTTACTGATTACGTTCAGAGAAAAAAAAATACAGAACACTGTTTACAGTAACTCAGACTTACTGATCACTTTTAGAAAAGGCACAGAACAGACTAGAGTTCTGTTAAGTTTTGCATGAAGAGAGAGCCTCAGTTTCACAATACTGGTTTCATACAAAGAAGAAGTAGAGACCAGTAGAGAACTGACAGAAACCGAAATCAGTAATACTGAATTAAACTGATGGTGTACTCAGATTGAGACAGAAGTAGAAATTTGTCTTAAGATTGTTAATCCGAGTACACAGTTATAACATTCAGTATTAGGATTACAGATCCTCTCAACAGTGAATGAAACTAAGTATAAAACAGAGTCACAGAAAGTAATCTTTGAATTGAAATTCTCTTACTGTTTGAAGGCAGAATAACAGTACTTCGTTGTTGTCTCAGAAATTCGCAGCAGAAGGCAGATCAAGGCTAGTGTTTAACACTATGTCCTTAAGACAAATTTCTCCCCTGCAATGGTGCTAACAGGCTTCAGTGGCTTCTGTCTCCCAGGATACAATGATCAACACACAGTAGCAGCACTGCAAACTGTGTGTCTGTTTGAACCAGAGTGCAACAGCAGGACTCTCTCTTGACTGACTATGCAGACTCGAAATTGTGCAACAGCAGCAGTGAATTGGATGATTGAAAATGAATGGGATTGAAGGCTTTAAATAGGCTGCTGCAGGAAGCCTTTCAATGGAGTTGCATCTGTTCAGAACAGTGACTGTTCAGTGAACAGATGCTTCTTCTTTGGACACACCCTTTCACAAATGAAAGGACACACACCTCTTGGACACACCCCATTTAAATCCAAAAAGAAATATATTTAATAAAAATTTCTCCAAAAAATTAATAATGGGTAGTGGGCCGAGCCAGGCCCGACCCGCGCGTGAAGCCCAAGCCCAAGCCCAAGCCCAGGCCCGGTCCGGGTCGGGGCGGGGCGGGGCGCGCGCGTGCGCGTGTGTGGTGGTGACCCGGTGGTGACCCAACAAAGATCTACGTCCTCCCTCCTCCACAAAAGTGGGATGCCCCTTGGGGCTCATCTTATACCACTAAGGTAAACATATTTATACCAAAGAAATGTATTGCTCTCAAGCAATGTGGGAAGCAAGTTTTTCACTTCCCTTTCTTTCCATGTTTAACATGTTCAAGTAGTATTGTTTAGGAGGCAATTTCTCATTCACTCCTTAATGGATTAGAGCAACCCAATACATGTCATTAGTCTACTCATGGAGTAGATTACATTCCCATGTATTCTCACCTAAAACTATAAGTGGGTCCCACTTTTAGTTTGGCCCAAAGATAGCCTAAAGGTGGGTTCTCTTAGCCATTTTTCCAACAATCCCCCACATGAATGAAATTAACTGAAAGCAATGAAATGATATGCAGACACACAGAGAGAGTACAAATGGAAATTTTCTGTATAGAGAAAGGTAGCTTGTGGCCTTGAACCTTCCCTTGTGAAGTACTATCGAATTTACTGGTTGAACAGTGAACGTGATGTCTTGAACTACTCAACCTTTTACGTAAACCGAGACAATAGAGTTCACACAGAATCTTCCTGGACACAGTTGGTTCTAATGATTGTGTTCATTTTGGCCCTGAACAATGCCTGGTTTTCATGAGTGCTTTAGAGAATTTAGCCTTATTATTCTCATAGAAACGGCCCAGTTCACACTCACATAGGTGATTCTTATTAAGAGTATCCTGCTATACCCCACTTGATTAGTCAAGATATAAGAATCATTAAAAGCCTTGCTTACCCTAATTTTCGCTACAGGTATCACTATTATTATTATAGGAATGAGCAGGAGATATTATCTCCATAGTGATCTCGTTAAGTCACACACAATTCGGTTGTCCCTTTGAACCTAGATCTTGGGATCTCCAGTCAGCTAGGTTGGGTTGCCATTATGGCGACTTTTCATTCATAGGCTTTAAGCCCATTCCCCTCGATGAACGATTTACTTGCTCTCTTGCTAAACCTTTGGTAAAGGGATCCGCAATGTTATCCATGGACTTTATGTACTCAATAGTCATAATGCCATTAGAGAGCAGTTGTCGCACGGTATTATGTCCTCCGACGAATATGTCGAGACTTACCGTTATATATGGTACTCTGCGCCCTACCAATTGCTGATTGACTATCGCAGTGAATGCAGATAGGAGGCACAGGTTTTGACCACTATTGGAATATCTTCTAGGAATTGACGAAGCCATTCAGCTTCTTCGCCAGCTTTATCCAGTGCAATAAACTCAGATTCCATAGTGGATCTAGCAATGCATGTTTGTTTAGAAGATTTCCATGATACCGCTGCACCACCAAGTGTGAATAGATATCCACTTGTGGATTTGGAATCATTGGTATCTGATATCCAGTTGGCATCACAGTAGCCTTCAAGTACTGCTGGATATCTCGAGTAATGCAATCCATAGTTTTGGGTGTATTTTAAATATCTTAAAACCCTGACTATGGCCTTCCAATGGTCTGATCCTGGGTTACTTGTGTATCTACTCAGTTTACTAACAGCATATGCAATGTCAGGACGAGTGCAATTCATGACATACATTAGGCTCCCAATTATTTGCGCATATTCGCATTGTGAGATGCCTTTTCCAGTATTTTTGGATAGATGGATACTAATATCTATAGGTGTTCTCGCTGGACTGCTATTATCTTGATTATATTTCTGGAGTATTTTCTCAATATAGTGCGATTGAGATAATATCAGTCCATCCGATGATTTAGAAATTTTAATTCCTAGTATGACATCAGCAACACCCATATCTTTCATATCAAACTTATTGTTTAACATTCTCTTGGTAGTTTGAATGATTCCATCATTACTACCCATAATCAGCAAATCATCAACATATAAGCAAATAATGACACAGCCATTGTTAGTGCTCTTGACATATACACACTTGAGCCCATCGCTCATGTACCCTTTGCCAACGTACATCCCAGACTTAGTGAGGACAAACTTATCCGCCTCAAATACAAGTTTGAAACCCTTCTTACTCAGTAGTGAGCCTGATACCAGATTCTTACGAATATCAGGTACATGCAGCACATTGTTGAGGGTGAGTTCCTTTCCAGAAGTCATTTTCAGTACTACCTGTCCTTGGCCTTCAACCTTCGAAGAGGCAGAGTTACCCATAAAGAGTTGTTCTCCGTTTGTAGCATTATAAGTGGAGAACATGTCTTTATTGGAGCAGACATGTCGAGTGGCCCCAGTGTCCACCCACCATTCTCTGGTGTTGCCAACCAGATTGACTTCTGAGACCACAGCAGAAAGATTGATGTCTGAAACATCAGTGGAGAGATTGTCCATTTCTGTCATGTTGGCCTGCGCTGGTTTCTTACTTGTATTTCCTTGGTCCTTGCGCTTACGACAGTCCTTAGCACGGTGGCCTGGTTTGTCGCACACATAGCAATTCCCTTTGAACTTCTTGTTGTCCTTGGGACCTTGTCTTTGACCATTTGAGGGGTTCTTCCTCTTCTTGGGGTTCTGCCCATGTTCCACCACATTAGCCTTAGCTTCAGTGAAGGTTTTTCCTGCCTTTTTCTCAGATGCACGATTGTCTTCCTCTATCCTCAATCTGACAATCAGGTCTTCAAGTCTCATCTCCTTTCGCTTATGCTTAAGGTAGTTCTTAAAATCCTTCCAAAGTGGTGGCAATTTTTCAATGATTGCTGCCACTTGGAAAGACTCACTAAGAGACATTCCTTCTGCATGAATTTCATGGAGAATGACTTGAAGTTCCTGAACTTGATTGATTACTGCCTTGGAATCACTCATCTTGTAGTCAAGGAATCTGCCAACAACGAACTTCTTCATTCCGGCATCTTCAGTCTTGTACTTTTGTCAAGTGAATCCCATAATTCCTTAGCAGTCTTCAATGAACAATACACATTATATAATGTGTTGTCTAGTCCATTGAGTATATAGTTTCGACAGAGGAAGTCAGCATGCTTCCAAGCATCTACAGCAGCAACTACTTGCTTGTCTGTCTCATCTTCTTTTAAAGCAGGAGCTTCTTCATGGAGGAACCTAGCCAAGTTCAGGGTAGTGAGATAGAACAACATTTTCTGTTGCCATCTCTTAAACTCAGTACCATTGAACTTTCTCAGGTTTCTCCATGGTTCACCAAAACAGGGCCAGGGGTTGTAACTGGAGTATTCTTCTCAATACCCATAACTGTATAACAGAACAGACTTTACTTAAAATACAGCACAGAGAATTATGCAGGAATTGAAAGTAATAGAACTGTAAACAGTAACTCAGACTTACTGATTACGTTCAGAGAAAAAAAAATACAGAACACTGTTTACAGTAACTCAGACTTACTGATCACTTTTAGAAAAGGCACAGACAGACTTTCTGTTAAGTTGCATGAAGGACCTCAGTTCACAGGGAATGCTGGTTTCAACAAAGCCAAGTGCCTAAGAACTGTCAACCGAATCGACGAATAACTGATATGTAACGCCAGGCAACATGACGAAAGAAAGCTAAGATTGTTAATCCGAGTACACAGTTTAACATTCAGTATTAGGATTACAGATCCTCTCAACAGTGAATCAAACTAAGTATAAAACAGAGTTACAGAAAGTAATCTTTGAATTGAAATTCTCTTACTGTTTGAAGGCAGAACAACAGTACTTCGTTGTTGTCTCTTACGAAACTCAGAATCGCAGAAGGCAGATCAAGGCTAGTGTTTAACACTATGTCCTTAAGACAAATTTCGCCCCTGCAATGGTGCTAACAGGCTTCAATGGCTTCTGTCTCCCAGGATACAATGATCAACACACAGTAGCAGCACTGCAAGACTGTGTGTCTGTTTGAACCAGAGTGCAACAGCAGGACTCTCTCTTGACTGACTATGCAGACTCGAAATTGTGCAACAGCAGCAGTGAATTGGATGATTGAAAATGAATGGGATTGAAGGCTTTAAATAGGCTGCTGCAGGAAGCCTTTCAATGGAGTTGCATCTGTTCAGAACAGTGACTGTTCAGTGAACAGATGCTTCTTCTTTGGACACACCCTTTCACAAATGAAAGGACACACACCTCTTGGACACACCCCATTTAATCCAAAAAGAAATTATTATTTTAATAAAAATTTCTCCAAAAAATTAATAATGGGTAGTGGGCCGAGCCAGGCCCGACCCGCGCGTGAAGCCCAAGCCCAAGCCCAAGCCCAAGCCCGGCCCGGTCCGGGTCGGGGCGGGGCGGGGCGCGCGCGCGCGCGTGTGTGGTGGTGACCCGGTGGTGACCCAACAAAGATCTACGTCCTCCCTCCTCCACAAAAGTGGGATGCCCCTTGGGGCTCATCTTATACCACTAAGGTAAACATATTTATACCAAAGAAATGTATTGCTCTCAAGCAATGTGGGAAGCAAGTTTTTCACTTCCCTTTCTTTCCATGTTTAACATGTTCAAGTAGTATTGTTTAGGAGGCAATTTCTCATTCACTCCTTAATGGATTAGAGCAACCCAATAAATGTCATTAGTCTACTCATGGAGTAGATTACATTCCCATGTATTCTCACCTAAAACTATAAGTGGGTCCCACTTTTAGTTTGGCCCAAAGATAGCCTAAAGGTGGGTTCTCTTAGCCATTTTTCCAACAATCCCCCACATGAATGAAATTAACTGAAAGCAATGAAATGATATGCAGACACACAGAGAGAGTACAAATGGAAATTTTCTGTATAGAGAAAGGTAGCTTGTGGCCTTGAACCTTCCCTTGTGAAGTACTATCGAATTTACTGGTTGAACAGTGAACGTGATGTCTTGAACTACTCAACCTTTTACGTAAACCGAGACAATAGAGTTCACACAGAATCTTCCTGGACACAGTTGGTTCTAATGATTGTGTTCATTTTGGCCCTGAACAATGCCTGGTTTTCATGAGTGCTTTAGAGAATTTAGCCTTATTATTCTCATAGAAACGGCCCAGTTCACACTCACATAGGTGATTCTTATTAAGAGTATCCTGCTATACCCCACTTGATTAGTCAAGATATAAGAATCATTAAAAGCCTTGCTTACCCTAATTTTCGCTACAGGTATCACTATTATTATTATAGGAATGAGCAGGAGATATTATCTCCATAGTGATCTCGTTAAGTCACACACAATTCGGTTGTCCCTTTGAACCTAGATCTTGGGATCTCCAGTCAGCTAGGTTGGGTTGCCATTATGGCGACTTTTCATTCATAGGCTTTAAGCCCATTCCCCTCGATGAACGATTTACTTGCTCTCTTGCTAAACCTTTGGTAAAGGGATCCGCAATGTTATCCATGGACTTTATGTACTCAATAGTCATAATGCCATTAGAGAGCAGTTGTCGCACGGTATTATGCCTCCGACGAATATGTCGAGACTTACCGTTATATATGGTACTCTGCGCCCTACCAATTGCTGATTGACTATCGCAATGAATGCAGATAGGAGGCACAGGTTTTGACCATATCGGAATATCTTCTAGGAATTGACGAAGCCATTCAGCTTCTTCGCCAGCTTTATCCAGTGCAATAAACTCAGATTCCATAGTGGATCTAGCAATGCATGTTTGTTTAGAAGATTTCCATGATACCGCTGCACCACCAAGTGTGAATAGATATCCACTTGTGGATTTGGAATCATTGGTATCTGATATCCAGTTGGCATCACAGTAGCCTTCAAGTACTGCTGGATATCTCGAGTAATGCAATCCATAGTTTTGGGTGTATTTTAAATATCTTAAAACCCTGACTATGGCCTTCCAATGGTCTGATCCTGGGTTACTTGTGTATCTACTCAGTTTACTAACAGCATATGCAATGTCAGGACGAGTGCAATTCATGACATACATTAGGCCTCCCAATTATTTGCGCATATTCGCATTGTGAGATGCCTTTTCCAGTATTTTTGGATAGATGGATACTAATATCTATAGGTGTTCTCGCTGGACTGCTATTATCTTGATTATATTTCTGGAGTATTTTCTCATCATAGTGCGATTGAGCTAATATCAGTCCATCCGATGATTCGTAGACAAGTACACTCCTAGTATGACATCAGCAACACCATAATATCTTTTCAATATCAAACTATTGTTTAACATTCTCGTGGTAGTCTTGAATGATTCCCTCATTACTACCCATAATCAGCAACTCATCAACCCATATAAGCAAATCATGACACAGCCATTGTGTGCTCTGACCAACACATTGAACGCAAATTCAGAATGACAAACTTAGCAATTTGAAACCCTTCTAGTGAGCTAACAGTCTACGTATCAGGTACATGCAGCACATTGTTGAGGGTGAGTTCCTTTCCAGAAGTCATTTTCAGTACTACCTGTCCTTGGCCTTCAACCTTCGAAGAGGCAGAGTTACCCATAAAGAGTTGTTCTCCGTTTGTAGCATTATAAGTGGAGAACATGTCTTTATTGGAGCAGACATGTCGAGTGGCCCCAGTGTCCACCCACCATTCTCTGGTGTTGCCAACCAGATTGACTTCTGAGACCACAGCAGAAAGATTGATGTCTGAAACATCAGTGGAGAGATTGTCCATTTCTGTCATGTTGGCCTGCGCTGGTTTCTTACTTGTATTTCCTTGGTCCTTGCGCTTACGACAGTCCTTAGCACGGTGGCCTGGTTTGTCGCACACATAGCAATTCCCTTTGAACTTCTTGTTGTCCTTGGGACCTTGTCTTTGACCATTTGAGGGGTTCTTCCTCTTCTTGGGGTTCTGCCCATGTTCCACCACATTAGCCTTAGCTTCAGTGAAGGTTTTTCCTGCCTTTTTCTCAGATGCACGATTGTCTTCCTCTATCCTCAATCTGACAATCAGGTCTTCAAGTCTCATCTCCTTTCGCTTATGCTTAAGGTAGTTCTTAAAATCCTTCCAAAGTGGTGGCAATTTTTCAATGATTGCTGCCACTTGGAAAGACTCACTAAGAGACATTCCTTCTGCATGAATTTCATGGAGAATGACTTGAAGTTCCTGAACTTGATTGATTACTGCCTTGGAATCACTCATCTTGTAGTCAAGGAATCTGCCAACAACGAACTTCTTCATTCCGGCATCTTCAGTCTTGTACTTTTTGTCAAGTGAATCCCATAATTCCTTAGCAGTCTTCAATGAACAATACACATTATATAATGTGTTGTCTAGTCCATTGAGTATATAGTTTCGACAGAGGAAGTCAGCATGCTTCCAAGCATCTACAGCAGCAACTACTTGCTTGTCTGTCTCATCTTCTTTTAAAGCAGGAGCTTCTTCATGGAGGAACCTCGTCAAGTGAGATCGCAAACATTCTCTTTGATCTCTTAAACCCGTACCATTGACTTAAAGGTTTTCCCCTTAAGCAAAGGGAAGGGTGAGACTCTCAAACCCGTATGTCAGATTGAGACTAAGGAGAGAATATGCATGAGAAAAAGCAAGAGAACTTACAAGTAACTAACTTATGAAGTCAGGCACCCCAGAAGCTGCGAACTCCAATGGTCAAAGACAAGGCCCAAAGACAACAAGGTTAAGGAGAACCTATGTTCCACAAACAGGCCAACCGTGAAAGGACAGTCGAGCGCAAGGACCGAATCAGAAATACGAAGAAGAAACCTGCGCGTCCAATGACAGAAAGACAATTAAGATTGTTAATCCGAGTACACAGTTATAACATTCAGTATTAGGATTACAGATCCTCTCAACAGTGAATCAAACTAAGTATAAAACAGAGTCACAGAAAGTAATCTTTGAATTGAAATTCTCTTACTGTTTGAAGGCAGAATAACAGTACTTCGTTGTTGTCTCAGAAATTCGCAGCAGAAGGCAGATCAAGGCTAGTGTTTAACACTATGTCCTTAAGACAAATTTCTCCCCTGCAATGGTGCTAACAGGCTTCAGTGGCTTCTGTCTCCCAGGATACAATGATCAACACACAGTAGCAGCACTGCAAACTGTGTGTCTGTTTGAACCAGAGTGCAACAGCAGGACTCTCTCTTGACTGACTATGCAGACTCGAAATTGTGCAACAGCAGCAGTGAATTGGATGATTGAAAATGAATGGGATTGAAGGCTTTAAATAGGCTGCTGCAGGAAGCCTTTCAATGGAGTTGCATCTGTTCAGAACAGTGACTGTTCAGTGAACAGATGCTTCTTCTTTGGACACACCCTTTCACAAATGAAAGGACACACACCTCTTGGACACACCCCATTTAAATCCAAAAAAGAAATTATTATTTTAATAAAAATTTCTCCAAAAAATTAATAATGGGTAGTGGGCCGAGCCAGGCCCGACCCGCGCGTGAAGCCCAAGCCCAAGCCCAAGCCCGGCCCGGTCCGGGCCGGGTCGGGGCGGGGCGCGCGCGCGCGCGTGTGTGGTGGTGACCCGGTGGTGACCCAACAAAGATCTACGTCCTCCCTCCTCCACAAAAGTGGGATGCCCCTTGGGGCTCATCTTATACCACTAAGGTAAACATATTTATACCAAAGAAATGTATTGCTCTCAAGCAATGTGGGAAGCAAGTTTTTCACTTCCCTTTCTTTCCATGTTTAACATGTTCAAGTAGTATTGTTTAGGAGGCAATTTCTCATTCACTCCTTAATGGATTAGAGCAACCCAATAAATGTCATTAGTCTACTCATGGAGTAGATTACATTCCCATGTATTCTCACCTAAAACTATAAGTGGGTCCCACTTTTAGTTTGGCCCAAAGATAGCCTAAAGGTGGGTTCTCTTAGCCATTTTTCCAACAATCCCCCACATGAATGAAATTAACTGAAAGCAATGAAATGATATGCAGACACACAGAGAGAGTACAAATGGAAATTTTCTGTATAGAGAAAGGTAGCTTGTGGCCTTGAACCTTCCCTTGTGAAGTACTATCGAATTTACTGGTTGAACAGTGAACGTGATGTCTTGAACTACTCAACCTTTTACGTAAACCGAGACAATAGAGTTCACACAGAATCTTCCTGGACACAGTTGGTTCTAATGATTGTGTTCATTTTGGCCCTGAACAATGCCTGGTTTTCATGAGTGCTTTAGAGAATTTAGCCTTATTATTCTCATAGAAACGGCCCAGTTCACACTCACATAGGTGATTCTTATTAAGAGTATCCTGCTATACCCCACTTGATTAGTCAAGATATAAGAATCATTAAAAGCCTTGCTTACCCTAATTTTCGCTACAGGTATCACTATTATTATTATAGGAATGAGCAGGAGATATTATCTCCATAGTGATCTCGTTAAGTCACACACAATTCGGTTGTCCCTTTGAACCTAGATCTTGGGATCTCCAGTCAGCTAGGTTGGGTTGCCATTATGGCGACTTTTCATTCATAGGCTTTAAGCCCATTCCCCTCGATGAACGATTTACTTGCTCTCTTGCTAAACCTTTGGTAAAGGGATCCGCAATGTTATCCATGGACTTTATGTACTCAATAGTCATAATGCCATTAGAGAGCAGTTGTCGCACGGTATTATGCCTCCGACGAATATGTCGAGACTTACCGTTATATATGGTACTCTGCGCCCTACCAATTGCTGATTGACTATCGCAATGAATGCAGATAGGAGGCACAGGTTTTGACCATATCGGAATATCTTCTAGGAATTGACGAAGCCATTCAGCTTCTTCGCCAGCTTTATCCAGTGCAATAAACTCAGATTCCATAGTGGATCTAGCAATGCATGTTTGTTTAGAAGATTTCCATGATACCGCTGCACCACCAAGTGTGAATAGATATCCACTTGTGGATTTGGAATCATTGGTATCTGATATCCAGTTGGCATCACAGTAGCCTTCAAGTACTGCTGGATATCTCGAGTAATGCAATCCATAGTTTTGGGTGTATTTTAAATATCTTAAAACCCTGACTATGGCCTTCCAATGGTCTGATCCTGGGTTACTTGTGTATCTACTCAGTTTACTAACAGCACATGCAATGTCAGGACGAGTGCAATTCATGACATACATTAGGCTCCCAATTATTTGCGCATATTCGCATTGTGAGATGCCTTTTCCAGTATTTTTGGATAGATGGATACTAATATCTATAGGTGTTCTCGCTGGACTGCTATTATCTTGATTATATTTCTGGAGTATTTTCTCAATATAGTGCGATTGAGATAATATCAGTCCATCCGATGATTTAGAAATTTTAATTCCTAGTATGACATCAGCAACACCCATATCTTTCATATCAAACTTATTGTTTAACATTCTCTTGGTAGTTTGAATGATTCCATCATTACTACCCATAATCAGCAAATCATCAACATATAAGCAAATAATGACACAGCCATTGTTAGTGCTCTTGACATATACACACTTGAGCCCATCGCTCATGTACCCTTTGCCAACGTACATCCCAGACTTAGTGAGGACAAACTTATCCGCCTCAAATACAAGTTTGAAACCCTTCTTACTCAGTAGTGAGCCTGATACCAGATTCTTACGAATATCAGGTACATGCAGCACATTGTTGAGGGTGAGTTCCTTTCCAGAAGTCATTTTCAGTACTACCTGTCCTTGGCCTTCAACCTTCGAAGAGGCAGAGTTACCCATAAAGAGTTGTTCTCCGTTTGTAGCATTATAAGTGGAGAACATGTCTTTATTGGAGCAGACATGTCGAGTGGCCCCAGTGTCCACCCACCATTCTCTGGTGTTGCCAACCAGATTGACTTCTGAGACCACAGCAGAAAGATTGATGTCTGAAACATCAGTGGAGAGATTGTCAATTTCTGTCATGTTGGCCTGCGCTGGTTTCTTACTTGTATTTCCTTGGTCCTTGCGCTTACGACAGTCCTTAGCACGGTGGCCTGGTTTGTCGCACACATAGCAATTCCCTTTGAACTTCTTGTTGTCCTTGGGACCTTGTCTTTGACCATTTGAGGGGTTCTTCCTCTTCTTGGGGTTCTGCCCATGTTCCACCACATTAGCCTTAGCTTCAGTGAAGGTTTTTCCTGCCTTTTTCTCAGATGCACGATTGTCTTCCTCTATCCTCAATCTGACAATCAGGTCTTCAAGTCTCATCTCCTTTCGCTTATGCTTAAGGTAGTTCTTAAAATCCTTCCAAAGTGGTGGCAATTTTTCAATGATTGCTGCCACTTGGAAAGACTCACTAAGAGACATTCCTTCTGCATGAATTTCATGGAGAATGACTTGAAGTTCCTGAACTTGATTGATTACTGCCTTGGAATCACTCATCTTGTAGTCAAGGAATCTGCCAACAACGAACTTCTTCATTCCGGCATCTTCAGTCTTGTACTTTTTGTCAAGTGAATCCCATAATTCCTTAGCAGTCTTCAATGAACAATACACATTATATAATGTGTTGTCTAGTCCATTGAGTATATAGTTTCGACAGAGGAAGTCAGCATGCTTCCAAGCATCTACAGCAGCAACCACTTGCTTGTCTGTCTCATCTTCTTTTAAAGCAGGAGCTTCTTCATGGAGGAACCTAGCCAAGTTCAGGGTAGTGAGATAGAACAACATTTTCTGTTGCCATCTCTTAAACTCAGTACCATTGAACTTCTCAGGTTTCTCCCCATGGTTCACCAAAACAGGGCCAGGGGTTGTAACTGGAGTATTCTTCTCAATACCCATAACTGTATAACAGAACAGACTTTACTTAAAATACAGCACAGAGAATTATGCAGGAATTGAAAGTAATAGAACTGTAAACAGTAACTCAGACTTACTGATTACATTCAGAGAAAAAAAAAATACAGAACACTGTTTACAGTAACTCAGACTTACTGATCACTTTTAGAAAAGGCACAGAACAGACTAGAGTTCTGTTAAGTTTTGCATGAAGAGAGAGCCTCAGTTTCACAATACTGGTTTCATACAAAGAAGAAGTAGAGACCAGTAGAGAACTGACAGAAACCGAAATCAGTAATACTGAATTAAACTGATGGTGTACTCAGATTGAGACAGAAGTAGAAAATTTGTCTTAAGATTGTTAATCCGAGTACACAGTTATAACATTCAGTATTAGGATTACAGATCCTCTCAACAGTGAATGAAACTAAGTATAAAACAGAGTCACAGAAAGTAATCTTTGAATTGAAATTCTCTTACTGTTTGAAGGCAGAATAACAGTACTTCGTTGTTGTCTCAGAAATTCGCAGCAGAAGGCAGATCAAGGCTAGTGTTTAACACTATGTCCTTAAGACAAATTTCGCCCCTGCAATGGTGCTAACAGGCTTCAGTGGCTTCTGTCTCCCAGGATACAATGATCAACACACAGTAGCAGCACTGCAAACTGTGTGTCTGTTTGAACCAGAGTGCAACAGCAGGACTCTCTCTTGACTGACTATGCAGACTCGAAATTGTGCAACAGCAGCAGTGAATTGGATGATTGAAAATGAATGGGATTGAAGGCTTTAAATTCAATGGAGTTGCATCTGTTCAGAACAGTGACTGTTCAGTGAACATATGCTTCTTCTTTGGACACACCCTTTCACAAATGAAAGGACACACAAGAAATTATTATTTTAATAAAAATTTCTCCAAAAAATTAATAATGAGTAGTGGGCCGAGCCAGGCCCGACCCGCGCGTGAAGCCCAAGCCCGGCCCGGTCCGGGTCGGGGCGGGGCGCGCGCGCGCGCGTGGTGGTGACCCGGTGGTGACCCAACAAAGATCTACGTCCTCCCTCCTCCACAAAAGTGGGATGCCCCTTGGGGCTCATCTTATACCACTAAGGTAAACATATTTATACCAAAGAAATGTATTGCTCTCAAGCAATGTGGAAAGCAAGTTTTTCACTTCCCTTTCTTTCCATGTTTAACATGTTCAAGTAGTATTGTTTAGGAGGCAATTTCTCATTCACTCCTTAATGGATTAGAGCAACCCAATACATGTCATTAGTCTACTCATGGAGTAGATTACATTCCCATGTATTCTCACATAAAACTATAAGTGGGTCCCACTTTTAGTTTGGCCCAAAGATAGCCTAAAGGTGGGTTCTCTTAGCCATTTTTCCAACATATTGTCTGCAAGAGGAAGAGAAAATGGTAGCAGGGAACCCACGAAACGGATGAATGGGAGAAAGAGATTAGCGATTTACAAAGCAGAAGAAGAAAATTCATGGGATTAAATACAGGCAATTGACGATATCAACAACTAGAGTAATTTCGTTAAAAAAATATGTACAAACAACTAAATGGTTGTTTTATTATTATTCTTCATAAAATGGATTATTTACAATATAAGCTTAATTATTTAGTAAAAATCCCTATTATTATGTTAGGAACACTTTAAATGGCATGCTAAAACCTCGGGGAATTGAATACCATCCATTTAAGTTTTAACTGCTGTATGCCAGAAGAGTCTCTACTTGGGTACCATCCATTTAAGTTTTAACTACTGTATGCCAGAAGAGTCTCTACTTGGATACCATCCATTTAAGCTTTTACTGCTGTATGCCAGAAGAGTCTCTACCAGGCTGCTTGAAGGGGAAAATGCATTTAACAACGTTAAAAACAATTTTACCAAAAAAAAAAAAAAAAACAATGTTTAAAACTACAATTCTAACAGAAAAGGGGCGAATTTTCTCCAACAGGGTAGGGCTTCTGCATGGTATTGGTGACACCCTTTAATTAAGGGGGACCCAGTTTTTTTTTATGGCCCTGCTACATATTTTTAAGCTAAATTGTACAAGTGGTAACGAGTGATGCAACCCAAGGAAAAACACCCTGACCAGATCCGGACTCCTAATTCAAGTTGTTTTCTCAAATCTCTCTTAATAGAAGCAGGTCCCACGGCCAGCATCACCATCAGCTTGAGCACAGGACTGCGGCCTGATTTTTCATCATTAGGTGACCGTCTGACTCGGTGATTTTGCAGACTCGCTTGATCGAGCTGCGATCTCTCCTTCATTACCTACGGTTGGTCCACCTAACTTTCCAGGATTCCATTAGACTGGCGCAACCACATCGCCTCCTTGAGTGACTAGTGACTACACGCATAATCTTAAGATGGGCCTCATAGGCCGGAGCCAAATTTGAATGCAAGTTACATTACGTATACGCGTAGGACCATATAATTTAATTTGGATCATGACAGCACGCCGTCCACGGATTGGCCAAAGTGTGCAGGGGTGCAGGTCACGTGGTCTAAAGATTTCCACGAAAAAAGGAAGGACAGGAGAGGAGGGAGGGGCAGATCCCCAACGCAACTTTCCCCTGCTTGAAAAACGACTATTTCAGTCAATCAAATCAAAACCGTCCAACTAGTCCTTTCCCATTCGTAGCTGCTGCCTTTATAAGGAAGAAGAAGAGGAGAAAAACCCACTTCCATTCAACATCTCCATTTCAATTCCCATCTGCTTTGGAGAAGATTCCAAAGAAAGAAGATTCTTTAATTTCATTGTTTACTTGTTGTGTTGTGAGGGATGGAGAGAATGAACGAGCAGGAGGAGGGAAAGAAGCCGAGATTGCTCTGCCTGCATGGATTCCGCACGAGCGGTGAGATCATGAAGAAACAGATCGGGAAATGGCCCGACTCCGTCCTTGAAAAGCTCGATCTTGTCTTCCTCGACGCCCCTTTCCCTTGTCAGGGAAAATCAGATGTCGAAGGGATTTTCCCTCCTCCCTACTATGAGTGGTTCCAGTTCAATCCTGTAAATCACTTTGTCATTTTTCTCTCTCATCTCTATCTCAATCTCAAATTCTCAATCCTATGTTTTTTTGTTTTTGAAAAGAAGCGAGACTTATTTCTCAATCTTCTTCGAATTTCAGGAGTTCTCCGAGTACCAGAACTTTGATGAATGCCTCGCATACATAGAAGATTTCATGATAAAACAGGGGCCTTTTGATGGTCTTATGGGCTTCTCACAGGTACCATCATCATCATCCACACCAATACTTTTTCAATCTCAATCATCCGCCGATTTCATATCTCAAAGATGGATTTTTTTTTTCTTCTGATACATCAGGGGGCGATTCTATCAGCTGCTTTGCCGGGTCTGCAATCCAAAGTAAGAGTTTAAAAGATTTGATTTTTGTGCTTTTTTTTCTCAGAGATTGCAATTTGGGATTGTAGTTTGATTTGGTGGGGTTTGAAAAATGATTAGGGTTTGGCGCTGACCAAGGTTCCAAAAATAAAGTTTGTGATAATTATTGGGGGAGCGAGGCTTCGGAACGCAGCTCTGGCGGAGAAGGCCTACCCGGCTCCCAGTGATTGCCTGTCCCTCCACTTTCTAGGTATTTCATCCTCCTTGTTCTGTGCATTTTTTTACACTTAATTGGACTGTAGAAAAAAAGTTCATGTGGGGCCCATTACTTAGGTTGTTTTTTCATAGAGAAGGCTGGTTGGTCCCCTTTGGGCCTTTAATTAGGAAGTTGTGTGACGCGTGATGCTGAAAGATATCGACACTCAGAATATTTTTAGCCATCTAAACGTTGTATTTATTTTGAAATGAATGGGGACCACCCCCTATAGTTAATGCGACCAAAGCATTTAATATGATTTCAATTTCATATGTTGAGAGGTTCTTACACCACAGAAGCTTTGTTTTGAAAGGTAAAATATGTATCTAAAAGTAGTCTGGCCACATTGCTTAATCCAAATCAAAACTTGAATTCCACCCGAGTGGTTGGGGGTGATGACGAATTATCACTTTGATGAAATTAGTATTCACCATTGATTTCAAGTACTTCAGGTTACTTGATCAATTTTGTGATCAATGTCTACCCCCACTGTTGCCTTTAGTAGGAGATGGTTTCTGTCGCTAAACTTTGTAGGCCATGGGAAAGGCAAGTTCTTTATTTAACATATATGCAAAAGAGGAGCAGCCCTGGCCCCCACCACAGAAAGGCACTCCACCGCACACGCAACCATCACAAATGCGTATCTCATACGGCATGGTTCCTCACCAGTCACCACATGACTGATGAAAACTAAGGATTCTAGAGCATCGAACTAACCCGTTTTTCACATGTTTTAGGTGAGACGGACTTCTTAAAGCCATATGGGACGGTGCTGTTGGAATCATTCGTGGATCCTGTTGTCATTCATCACCCCAAGGGCCACACCGTTCCAAGACTAGGTAAAAACTCTCAATCCTCCTTGTCCCTTTTCGCTTGTCTTCTTGTCTATACTGTCTTTCAACTGGTTCTTTGGAGAGGAAGATGCTTTACCTTGGGTCATGTTTGTATGTATTATACTTTTTGAAAGAACACAACTACTTGCTTATTTTCCTGATATGCGGACACAGCCATAGTTAACGGGGGAACATTTGCAGAAAAGGGTGCTTTCAAAAAACCTGTTGTCATGAATTGTGTATGTTTTGATATGGTTTCTTCTCTATGGTCTGTATTTTGCATAAACTATGGGGATGCCCCCCCCCCCCCCCCCCCAAAAAAAAAAAAGGGCAAAAGGGAGTGCCAATTCAATGGCCTAAAAATATATAGGTATTAAATACATAAGAATTCAGGGTGAAATGAACTAACAGCTAGATGTCACGACTTGGCAACGTAGGTCGATAGTACTTCACTTTTTACAGAAATCCGTGTCCTCTGCTATGGCGGGTCCTGCCGAAGCCGTATCTGGCTCAGCTAAAAGGAATATTTAAAGAGGTGAGGGGTGAAGGGTATTAGATGAGCCCTTAGGATATTAGGTGGAAATGTAGATGTAAATGCTCACTTTCCTAGGTATTGAATTATTAGGATGGTGGCTTGATATATATTTTCTATTTTTTTATATTTAATTTCTACTAAATGGGAGGTTATTTAATGATCATTCTAGTGTTCGCCCTTCATCCTGGCCATTTTTAACGCTCATAAATGAAATAAAAAAACCCAACTAGTTTTTTCAAATGACATAAAAAAACATGCCTAATTGTGAAGCCACTTTAGTGGCTTCATGCCCTGTCACAATCCAACCGTAATCAATCAGCAGTTATAAAGCATGGTTTTTTAATACTTTTCAAGTTTAGGGCAGGATGGATGTTGATTACCTTTTAGGACTTGTTTGCAGTGAGACGATTATGCACTCTGTAAATTTCTTTTTCCATTTGAGAGAAGATTCTTGTATTCTTATCCTTCCTATTGGAAATTCCTATTAGAAATTGAAAACCTCTGTATTGAGAAAAAACAACTCTTTTGTGTTCTTTTTTCAAAAGAAAAATTTGTTGCATCAAACAATAGAATAATGGGTTGTACAGAAAATTAAAATAGTTTTCCTCTCTATCATGAAATCCTCCAATCACACAAACACACCGTGAGCTTGTTTCAAAACTAAAAAAGAATTAGGATTCTTTGAAATCCTATGCTTGCCACCTTTATATACTATATTTTGTTATTTTAATTTCTTTTAGAACACCCTGAATCAATTAAAAACAAAGATTTTTTTTAAGACTTTTATTTTTTTTTCTTGAAAAAAAAAACTGAAAGAAATCGAAACAACATTCAGAAACTGATATATAGACCAATATGTACAGATATCGACCTTTGCCCCATAGGGCCTTGTTGTAACCCTCACATATCTTACATACACTAGAACATTTCCCACTAATTTCGAACTACCGGGCAGAATTTTAATTAAGAAGAAACTGAGCTGGTGAAATTTTTTATTGTGAGAGTTTAGGGAGATAAGAAAATCTCTTGCCCATAGATTCTTTATCTTGTAGTGAGATTGATTCAATGGAATTTAGAAATTCCAATAATATTATTTAAGATTTTATTATTTTTTATTTTGCTCTTGATTCTCAAATGAAGTTTGGGAAATTGTATGTCAGCTCTTCTAATCTGATTCCCATCACACATTTTTATTTTAGTAACATGCATGGAAGTGAAATTTGATCATCTGTCGACACTTTTATAAATTTAGCCTCAAAATAGAAATTAGAAAAACTGAGCATAATTCCCCTTAAATCTGAGAATTAGTGCATTGGGGACATCTGAATTCCCCAAATCTTCCATCTGGATTTACAAAAGATCCTTTGCACTTTGAAAGCTGAAATTTGGAGGATTTGGGGAGTTTTGTAAATCAATAACATGGTTAAATTCTTGGAAACTCCATCATGCTGGCAGAAATTCCTAGTAGCAAGAAATTTGTATTGGAATTCTTACACACAAACACCCCTTGAATGAAACTTCTAGCAAATACAACTCTAGTAAATATAGGCCAACACACTCATGGTTGAGTGGTGTCGGCACCCTATGGTATCACATACATGCCTAGGGATCGATTCCTAGGTCTCTAGATGGGTAGTTGATCGTCTTAAAACTGGGTTTGCAAATACAATTTTATATCTAGCTACTATCCCTACTCAAGAGAGCAAAGATGTCAACCGGGTGTCGTATCCTCTGGGACAAAAAGGCTATGTGTTGGTTACAGAATTCCTAAACTAATCTTAATAGAAAACGAAGTGTTGATTGATGGGTATTGGTTCATAAATTAGAAAGTAAAGACAAGGTCTTGATTCAATCGGAGAGAAAATCTTAGGGTACTTATCCACTCTAACCTCGCACAATGGTGAGTATAGGCATAGGGTTTCACTATCAACGCTAAAAAGACTCGTTCTAGTTACAACAAATAAGGGATGTGGATGTAGATCGGGGCATAACCTATCTCTATGGCATAGATTATCGTAGATCTAACAGCACATTCATTCAAGCATCGTTATATGACTAGTATTCGAATCTACAAGATTAAAATACCAAAAAGAGATGTTGCATTAATAAACAAAATTCAATCAATGGATAACTTCATGTCATATAACCAAAAGCGTTCAAAGTAAAACCGTAAAACATATACATCACCAAAATACAAGATTAAGGCTTCATCGCAACCCTAAGATGGAGAGTTAGTTACTCATGAAGAGAGATTGACGAAGAATCATCAACGAAATCCCCTTTGGCGCTCCTTCCAAAGCTCTAGAATCAGCTTTAGAATTTCTCCCAAGATGTGAATACCTCATAAATGAGTTTTGGGCTTTTAATCGGACTCCACCCGACGAAGCTGGCGTCCGGACACCAGGAGGCAATGGCCTCGGTATCAGTTTTAGGGTCTGTCGTCCACACGCCCAAAAGTGTTTGCTCCGATTCATCTGGAGTTTTGACATTTTCTTCCACTTTTTCTCTGAATTCACTCTTTTCACCTTGGATACCTACAAATAATAAAATAACAGAAATAAGTTACAATAAAATAACATAAATAAGTTAATTAATATCATTGGAAGGTATAACAAAGTCCTTATTGAGGGGCTCTCATCAGTAGTATCACTCCTAGGCGGTGGGCCAACTTAAAAAAAAAATCTCTCTTTAAATATAGAATTAAAGATGGGGCCAGCTCTCCTAAGCTGAAGCTTAGGATAAGGTAAGCTGAAGTAAGCTTAATTATGTGGTGGGGCTCACCTGGGGACCCACATGGGGATAGGGGTGGGGGGATTTCAAGGACTCCCTAGGACCCTCCTTCCTACAAAAAATCAGCTCCAATCGTGGTTTCTATCATCTCCATCTGGGCACCAAAAGTTTTATAGTCAGCGGTCCATTCGGATCGGTACACAGTCGATCCAACGGTCTAGTAAATTTGGATTTGAACAAAAGTTGGTAGGCAAGTGCAATTTAGGGGGGTCGTGTGTTTGGTCCATTTGGATGGACCAAGGATAGGCCCCAGAAGCATTAGCTTATAGAATCTTATCCTAAGCTTAAGCTTAGGAGAGCCTTGCCCATTAAAGATAACTGCTGGAACTATGTTGTCAGCTTACAATAAAATAACATAAATAAGTTAATTAATATCATTGGAAGGTATAACAAAGTCCTTATTGAGGGGCTCTCATCAGTAGTATCACTCCTAGGCGGTGGGCCAACTTAAAAAAAAAAATCTCTCTTTAAATATAGAATTAAAGATAACTGCTGTAACTATGTTGTCAGCTTAGTTTTTCTTTTTGTAAAACTTTAACCAAAGTTTTAGACAGGCGTGTAATATTTGACAAGCTAACATTGTCTTTTCTTTTTTTTTTAAACAGATGAAACGAGTTTGGTGTCAATGCTCAAGTTTGTGGAGAAGATTAAAAAACTCGTATCTTGCAATTCCCATGCAACTGCTGAAGAAAATCAAATACTCTTGGAGTAGTATTTTTCGAACATCTGTTTCTTGGAGCATACATTCTGCATCGATGCATGCTGAATCTGTCCTATGTGATCGTATATGGAACCTAGATTGTCAAGGGCCCATCCGTTCTATGTAATTGAATTTTTAAGAAATTTAAATCTGATATTTTTTTAAGTTATTAAAATACGAGTGTTGCTACTTACACACTACAAAAAGCTTTCTACACACTGCATTTTAAAAAAAATAATAATAAAAATAAAAATTCCTAAACTACCCCTATCCCTCTCCTTCCCTCTCTTCCTCATTGCTCCGGCAACCCCACCAGCTGCCGCCTTACGCCGACCCATCTCCCTCTCTTCCTCTCCTGCTCCGGCAGCCCTCACACGCCCTCATCCCCATCCCCAGCCCACCCCCACCATCCTTTCAGTGTTGCCAAAGCGAAGGGAGAGAAAGTGAGGGAGAGGGAGAGAGACAGGAGGGGAGAGAAGGAGGGAGAGAGGGAGATTGGGCGGGAGAAAGGGAGAGTGCTGAGGGCGGGCGGAGAGAGGGAGACTAGGTGGGCGAAGAGGGAGAGGGCGGGCGGGGGCTATCGGCGGCGAGCGAGAGGGATCGGCGTCGGGCGGGGGCTACCGGTGGCTGGGGAGAGAAATAGGGAGAGGAAGAAGGAGAGCGAGAGGGACGCGGATGGTGGAGGTGGCCGAAATCTGCTAGGGAGATGGAGAGAGAGGGAAGGAGAAGGGATTTTTTTATATTTATTTTTTTAAAAATAAAATACAGTATATGGAAAGTTTTTTATAGTGTGTAGGTAGCAGCACTCTAGAAGAAATAAAAGTGAAGATACAAAAACGTCCATCAAATAATCTCTCTTGTAATGAAAAATGATGCAAGTGAAGATAGGATATGAAGACCCAACAATCGCCCAAGCAAATCAAATCCTAGGAAAGATAGGGTCTCATGTTTATTTTCACCTTGTATCCTTCCTTAAAAGCCTTTTTTTTAAGTTCTTTTTTTTGGCCCATTTGATCGTGAATTCTTGGGGATTAAATTCTGAGGGGCTCTATTGGCACCACAAAAATGTCTCTCCACACCGCAAAGGAGAAAAAAAAATTCATTTCCTAAACTACCCCTCCTCCCTCTCCCTCCACCCTCTTACTACTCCACCCTCTTCCCCTACCCCACCCCCACCCCCACCTCGTCTCCGGCACTGCAGGGAGGGATCCCCAACCAGCAGGCTCCCTCCCTCCTCCTGTATTTTATCCCCCTCTACCTCTTTCTTCCTCCCTCCCCCCTCCGCTATTTTCTCTCCTCTCTCTCTTCCTCTTCTTCTCTCTCCTTCCCTCCCCCCTCTCCCCTCTCCCCTTGTCGCGACCCGGTCCCGAGATCTGATTAGCTCGGACAAACCCCGAGTCGCGAATGCATACTTACTCCCGTAAACTTCGAATTAACATAAAGTTAAAACGAAATCCACAAGGGATATCAAATACAATACCTGTCAAATGTATAAAATTTGCGGAATATATATATTGACTAAAACACTATTACCTATATGAGTTCCTTTACCAAAAGTAAAGTTCATATATATACATACATCTCTGATATAATAAAGTCAACCACTGCATATTTATATACAATGCAGTGGACATCTATTTGTATGTCAAACCTATAAAACAAAACCTTCCAAACATTTCCAGAATAGTTTTAGTCGATTCGCACTCCGAATATTTACATCCTTCGATCAACATCCTCTACTGATGGCGCGGACAACAGGGTCTGCGATGTCATCAATAACACCGTGAACACGACGGTTCAACAATGTACATACCATTCTATGCTAATACACGCCATCATATTATTAATCCATAAATCAAGTATACAAGAATCCGTCAATTTATCAATTTAACAGTTCTATATAAGTCGATACAGTTCTATATTGAACAAGTATAAATAGTAGAATCAAGTAATAACCATTACTTATGACTATACTAATAGATTTATATTCCATCTCATTTTATGCTTTCAAACGAAAGCTGTTCATAATTGTTAACACCAATATCAATCAGTTATGTATTTATAATATGATCCTCTTTGGCTCATGGGCTCACGCCACCTGGCTCTGGCCTACATGTTGCCTCAAGGCTTTATTATATGAGTTGTGTTCTTCATAGTTTATGGGCTCGCGCCACCTGGCTCTGGCCTACGTGTTGGTCATGGGCTTGCGCCACCTGGCTCTGGCCTACATGTTGCCCCAGCTCATGGACTCGCGCCACCTGGCTCTGATCCAATTTTGCCTATGAGGTGTGGGATTTCCAGTGTCTTGATCAGAGATCACTGGTATCACCACGGAGCTCCGGAAGGCTCCTAGATCATCTACTGCAGTAGGAATTATTAGTTCTTCATTACATTCTGTTCATTCAACAATTCAATTCATTATGTTAGTATAGCTCAAGAATGAGCTTATGGAATTACAGTCTAATATATAGGCTGTTCATTCATCAGTTAATCCATGTAGTTCGGCTCTATACGAGCTTTACGAAACATTAAATAGCATAGCTCAACATTGAGCTTAAGAATCATAATACCATTTTAATGCAGAAATCAAATTTAATTCTATGCAATTCTATTCAACATTATTCAGACTTCTAAACCAAACAATTGAGTGAAACTTTTGTTATCCAATGCACGTGTTATCTTTGATGAACATCACTATATATATTGAATTGTGCATTAGAATAACTTAGTCTACACCTATGTAGGCTTAGACATTAACAAGAAACAGCCTGTATAAATTAGGCTTCAAAACAGGGAAATCATATTCCCAATCTGAAATTTCCATCACTGTCGGTCAGCTCATCGGTCAGCTGTCGGCTGACCGATAGCTCCATGTCGGCTGACCGGCATCACGTCGGTCAGAACTTCCAGAAACCTGAACACACTGAAATGAATTCCAGACTTGTTGGTCAGGTTGTCGGTTGACCTATCGGTCGACCGACGTCTCTTGACGGCTGACCGACCTCGCGTCGGTCAGAATTCCAGAGGTACGAAAGTCCTGTAATTGTACGTCGGTTGACCGACGTTCACTCTGTCGGTTAACCGACACGAGTCGGTATATATCGGTTCGTCTCTCGGTTCAAAAATCAGAGACGCGGATTCCTACACTTATAACGTCGGTCAGGTCGTCGGTTGACCGACCATACATCGGTTCGAATTTCAGAGAACTGAAATTCAATGAAAACAGGTTCTATACCTGTCGGTCAGCTCGTCGGTCGACCGACAGTCACCCAGAAGCTCAGTTCGAGCTTCAGATTTTTGAAGCCAAATCTCTGGCTTTTTGATCCAATTGAGTTCTAACCATTCAAAAACATCACAATTCATAAAACATGTAAGTACTTGCCTTGATTGAAGGTTTATTGATGAAAACCCCTTGTTTAGCTTGAGTTTTGAGATAAAAACCCCTTTTACCCAAGCTTTGAGTCTTCACAATTGAAAACAAACTTGAGGGAGATGAAGAAGATGATAAAGGCTCTTCAAACCTTACTGATGAGCTTCTAATCTCCACTCTTGACACAAGTATTGGAAGAAAGAAGTTTAGAAACGAAGAAGAAGAAAATGAAAGGGGCTAGGGTTTGGAGAAATGAGAAGAATGACTCCTTTGAGTCATCTCTTAAGCTTATATAAGCTTAAGTTTTGCAACTAAGTCTTCCTCTTCTTTACTTATTACAATTTGAGTCAAATGAAGGATCACTTGATCCAATATTCGTCAAACAATTCGAGCCTTTGTCGAAAGTAAACATACTCCTCGAGATACGCGTGTTGGTATCGAGAGTTTCCGTATTCGACGAAATACGTGAAATTTCGTATTTACATAAAAGTCCTTTAATTCTATGCTTGAGTTCAAAACTCCATTTAATTCATTTACCATCCTTAGGTGTCATCTCATTAAGCCTAAATCATTCAATTTAGGCTAATCCAATATCAATTGACCATTTTCCTTTTTTACCCTAATTAAACATGGTCAATTAGCGTTAATTCAAATTAATGAGAGTTAATCCTGATTAACTCGGGACGGGGTCTTACACCCCTCCCCCTCCCAGCCGCCGACGGGGAGGGAGATCGAGCGGCAGGGCTGCACCAGGCGAAAACCCTGTAGCCCGATCTTCCTCCTCATCGGTGGCTAGGAGGAGGGAGGGAGGGAGAGGAAGGGGGGGGTTAAGGGAAGGAGAGAGAAGAAGAGGAAGGGAGAGAAAATAGAGGAAGGGGGAGAAAATAGAGGAGGGGGAGGGAGGAAGAAAGAGGGAGAGGGAGAGAAAATAGAGGAGTGGGTGGGAGGAAGAAAGAGGGAGGGGGAGGGGGAGGGGGATCCCTCCCCGCCGGTGACTGGTGGGGTGGGGTGGGGTGGGGTGGGGGAGTGGAAGAGGGAAAGGGAGTAGGGGGAGAGGTAGTTTAGGAAATGAAAAAAAAAATACTGTATGGAGAGACACTTTTGTGGTGCCAATAGAACTCCCCTTAAATTCCATACAAACTAATGGTCCTGAAAATTTGTCTGGAAAAAGACTTCATAGTTCACCCCTCTTTCTTCACTATTCCTTTTTATTTTAATAATTTATAATCCAAGAGTGAATACAAATAATAATACTAATAAGGAGGGTAGTTGCATACGGTTGCCGTATGAGATGATGGGTCAAATTTAATTTTTATATACATGTAGAGTTCTTACTAGAATTGAAGTTATGGCCCCACTCTATTTAAAAAGCTTGAGCTCTTGGAAAAAACGTGATATTAATTGTTGGATCGATGAAAAATGTGAGCAAAGAACTAATTATTTGAAATTTATTACGGACTTTAGCCAATCTAGATTGCCCACCCAAGTCTATAATTTCCACCTCTTCTGAACGGTTTGGATTTCACATGGTCACACATGTGCATATTTAATCTGATCATAGTTGCATGGTGAAAAGGGTGCAGTGGTACCCATGCCCCATTTACGATCCCCGCCAATGAGAATTGGGTTTGATAATTATTTTGGATCCATTTAATATTTCGGTCTGGATTTGGGTGCTTCACTGAGTTGAACCAGAATCTATTTGGGTTTGGGTGTTGGGTCCATATAATTTTGAATCTATGGGTGACCTGAACCAGGGGCCGAAATAGAAATGTATAGTTCCATTTCCATATCATCATGACAGAGCTTTATTGAGAACCGTGGTCTGGCTTTTGGGACCCACCGGCCTCCATATGTCACCCATGGGAAGAGCTTTGAATTGTTAAGGAGCTCAAACTGATTTTAGAGTGGTGTTGGTACCTCGGTATCACATTCACATATATGTCTAAATATCGATCCGTGAATAGGTGTCCAGGTTAATTAAGCCCAGAAGAAAAATTATAAAAAAGTAAAGAAGTTTTTTAATCTGACTTGCATGGACCCTGATCTGCCAAGAGAGAGTTCCCTGTTGCTTTAGCATTTGAATTTGATTTATTTTTTGGTAAATGCTGTAGCATTTGAATTAGTATGATACAGTCACCCTCAATAATGAGTAGATAAAATTTGCGAAGCAGCTGCAGTTTTGAGAGGCCCCCTAAATGGAAGTTTTAAAACCGTTTATAGCAGTGCCCCGCATCCTGGTTCCGCCCCGCCCCACATTTATCTAATCTGATCTCTGAAAATTCCTTGGAGGTGGTGGTGACCAAAAGGCATCGCCGAGTCTATCCTGCTGTTGCAAAAGGTGGGCACTTAAATTTTGAGAGCCTTTAAATGCACACCATATTTTTCTTTTTAGGCTCTCTTTCTCTTTACACCCACCATTGAAGTATGGGGATTTCAAAAAATTCTTTCACGCCCCATAATACTTAAACTAACATCACCCCCAATCCCACCCCCACCCCCACCCCCCCCCCCACCCCCACCCCGACACCACTGCCGGAGGGGGAGAGGGAAAGAGAGACAAGGAGAGGGAGGGAGGGAGGGAGGGGCGGGCAGTAGGGAGAGGGAGAGAGAGGTAGTTTAGGGATTTTCCCCAATGGTATATTGGTAATATTATTTTTAAAATTATGAGTGTGCAAAGAAAAATATGGTGTGCATTTAGAGACTATCCCTTGCACGCAAGGGCAAGTGGCCCAATTCTTCTATTTGAAACTTGAATCAAGGCCATTGGGTTCATTTTGAAAGTGATGTTCTAGTGACAAATTGATGGGCTGAAAACTAGATTTAGGGCATGTTTCTTTACCAGAGTTTTTGACAAAAATATGCTACATTGGGGTTTCTTGGACATTATATGACATGTCATCCCTTGACATCTGAAATTCCATATTTCTTTGATTAGAATTCCAAATTCCAGCCATCTAAAATGTATCAAATAACCTTTTGGAATTCTTAGAATTCCATTCTTTATTCATTTGGGTTGGAATTTCAAATGCTCCACCAAGATGAGGGAATTGGGATTCCACTTAAGGGGACAACTTTTGGAGAATTTTAAAATTCCTCCATATACAGAATCTTGAAATTTTGATAAAAAAAAAGGGGCCCTCGTTTTCTTTCCAAGGTACTGTGTATTTTTGGAAATTTTCTAATCACCCACATAAAAAGTCGAGATACTGACTACACAACTGTTATTACATTTGACATTTTTCCCACAACAACCTATGTTTATATAATTCCCGCATAACCATTCGTACAATAATAGTGTGATATCGCACAGCCTCAGGATATCGCATAGAATGTTGTGTGCAATATCGCATAGTATGATGTGTGTGATATCGCACGGCCCTTGTATATCATACGAAGGAAATACTTAAACCTTGACCTCTCAGGGGTGAATCTCAAGTCTAAGGGCAGCTCAGTGGGCAATATCCCTAAAAAGTTTTAAGAGTTTAAAAGAACCATGGCCATTATAGACAGCTGATATGGACGCCACATTAGAGTAATGATGTCAAGCCAAGGGGAGATTTTAAAAAGGATCTCTACCCAAAATAAGTCTTTCAACACAAGCACAATAACCCATTTTAAGCATGGGCATGACCCATGCATGTGTCTAAGGTCCCTGCTCCATTTAATTGTCTTTTATGTTATTCAGATGAGAAAATTGCACAAGTATTGTATAGTGTATTGGACCAGTGGTTAGGTTAGTTATTTAAAAATACAAGAGGTAGATAAAATCAAATCTCTTGACCTATATAATTTTTTTAGCTCCTTTACCATGGCAGCTCAATAAAAAAAAAAAAAAAGTCAAAGAGTAAAAATAATCTTTATAAAATTCAACTTAAAACCTCGACTTTAATATATTATAATGGGTAGGATCCCAGGAATTTCTGAACAAAGTATGGGGTGGGTGCAGTAGAAACCACAAAATGCCACGTTTTCAATGAGAGGTTTCTTGTTCACCAAGGCAGAGTCTTAGAAGTTAGAAGTCAAATGCGATGCCAAAAGGTCCGCAGGCAAAATTATTTGTCATCAACAAACAGTACAACATGAACGGGTTTCAAGTTTCAACTTTGCCGTGAGCATGAATCCCATGTCTTCGTCATACCATGGTTTTAAAAATCGGTTGATACCGAGCCGATATCTCACTGAGATATCGGTCTCGATATAATCGGTCTTCATATCGCTAAAATATCGCGATATTTCGGCCGAGATGAACTAGATATCGGCCGATATTTTCAAAATGTCGGCCGATATTATATAAAATACCCCCAAATCTTAATTTTTTTTAACTTTTTTCCATCTTTATCTTCTTCCACTCTCCTCTCATCTCCATACTCCTTAGAGCAGTAGCCACCATATAAGTAATGGGAGTTACGGGACTATATAAAAAGGGACACATGTGAATGAACATTTGTTCTCAAATGAAGAACCTCATAAAAAAATTTGGTCCGGGGTGCTGTCCCCGAGCCCCTAGCGGGGGCCCGCCCCCGAACCCCCGCGAGGTGACCAGGCAGCTCGATCCCCGCCGGGGGATACCCCCGGACCCCCTTCGTGAAGCGCATGTTTTAAAGAAGTAGCAATCATAAAGACAAAGGGATCTTACTTGACCATGATAGTTAGGACTCTTTTGCTGATTGTCTTTCCTTTTTTATGCTTGGATGTCTATTATTATCATAAGTTGCTAGATATGGTATTAAACCTATTTAATTATGTTTGGAATGATATAGTAGTAAAGATTGATATACTAATTCATGAACCAAAAGGCTTTATATTGATTTAGATTTGATGTTACGTACTTATTTTTTCCTAGATCTAGTATTTTAAAGTGTAGATCTAAATTTTCTTATTTTCAAAATTTGAGGTTTTTCTTGAAATCAATTACATTTTTCTACATTAGTGTTCAAATGCATTGATAATGTGTTAGGTTGAAATAGATCTATACTTTTTGAACAAAAAAGTGTGAGTTTTTGCCCAAAATTATGGTTGCATTATGTCAAATTTATGATATTCAGCTTATTGATCATGAGCATCAATAATGGTTACATTATATGAAATACTGGAGAAGAAAGCGAACAGCGACATATAGGACTCATAACTTAAGGTGACTGAGATTTTGATTTATTGTTGTTACTAATGGAAAAAAAATATTATTTTCCAGCATTTTCTAATATTCTGGTTTTTTTAGATATTTTTGTAAATTTTTTTGGATTAAAAATTCACACCGCGACGACCGCGACGGACCGATATCCGCGACGATATCGGTTTTTCAGCCCGGCCGATACTGCGACCGAGACCGAGATTTTAAACCATAGGCTATACAAATCATTAACTCTCAAATAGATAGAAGACCAGAATGAATAATCAGAAGAGTAAACAGTTGGCTTAGTACTACAGTTTGCATTTGTATGTTGAGAGTTCAAAATTGCACTAGTAAATTGGGTCATATGGAATTTATCTTAGGCGCATAGATCTATTGTAAAAATTAAAAATGATAAAAGAAAACCATTATGAATATGGGACTTGGACGTAAAACCAAGTTATCAAAAACAAACCTGATCAGAAGTTGGCGCACAAAAGCCCTTTTCAAGATTTGCTTGGGCGACAAGTTTGGCACGTGCATGCACCTAAATGCATGAATGATATTTCAAAAGTGATTGTTTGAAGCTGATGCGGTGAACCGTGCAACAAAGGGGGACAGGAGTTGGACTCACGAAGGAAAAGTTCATGCGTCTCTCTTTTCACAAATTTATAAAATCCTCCCAACATTCCTCTCCTTGATCTCCATAGTAGGAAGAAGATCAACAAGTCCATTTCCTTCTTGTTAGTCCATCAAACACCCATCTCATCTTTCAAGAAATATTCACTCCTCTTAATTTTACGACAAAAGGATCAGTAGATATTCGTTGCACTCTGAAGTTGAAAAAGAAAAAGAAGATGGCTGATAAAGTGAGCTCATCTGTTGATAAGACCCAGAGTTCAGGGAACATTTCTTATCTGTCACAGAGAGAGGCTGTAGAAATCCATGATCTGCTCACAGACACTCTTGGCTTCAGCATTGATCAGCTCATGGTACCCTTTCCTTTCTTCATTTCTTTTGTTCCATTCAATCAAATTGCTCTGATACTTAATAAGTTAATATTGTTATCTACTGTCCATGTTTCAGGAATTGGAGGGTCTGAGCGTCGCGGCGTCGATAGCTGAGGTTGGACTTGAATTTCCTTTTATTTCTGTGTGTTTGGTTAGGGTGGTTCTTCTTATCTTTCCAAGAATTCTGTGTAATTCAGTGAGAGCTGTTTTAAGCACTTCCTGAATATGTCTTTGCAGAGCAGGTTTTTCCCAGAAAATGATTATGGCTTTGTGGGAAAATACTATTCTGTTGTTTTTTCCCTTTTTTTTAATTATTTTTTGCAATTTTTGTTTTCTAAGGTGAAAGCATTTTCCACAAATATCATGAAAATCAGGTTTGGACTTTAGAGAGTTGAAGAACCACTTCCTCCCGCCTAATAGCAACACACTTGGCCGCGGAAAATGTTTCGCTGCACCAAACAGTAGAAACTGAAATAGTAAAAAGTGAAGCCTTCACCTCTACTTTCTATGCAGAAATGAGATCACCACCTCTACTTTTTATGTAAAGAATTATCCTATCACCTCATACATTGCACACCCATAGTGGGGCCCACCTGATGACACATCAATAGATCACACACGTACCCCATCCCATCACAGGTGGGCCCCACAAGGTGTTGGGCCACCAATACTAACGTCCATGTGTGAATCAAAGCAACGCAGGAGCACAAGGAAGCAACTTAGTACCAAATCCCAAGTCAAACAAGCAAAATATATAAAGAGAGCACACGATTTTACAAGGAAAACACCCTTTCATGAAGAAAAAACACATGAAAAACACCGATCTCAATCCACCTAATCAATATCCAAATTACAATGGATCTCTACTCAAGTTTATACCCAACACTTAAGAGTTAACACAGGCCGAGAAGAACCAAACCGGTTAGACGACCTGCTACACCTGGATTTGCAAGGCCCAAAAGAAAATCACTTTTTTCTACTCTCTTTTATGTGCCTTCTTTTCTCTTCAACTCGGATTTCACTAACAACCCTCTTGAGAAATGCCTTTTTCCAATTTTTATTAATGCCCCGCACCCCCCACTCCATACATGAATAACTTTGCTTCCCAAATTTTATTCATGCCCCCCCCCCAAAAAAAAAAAAAAAAGAAAAAAAAAGATTTAATTGGAAAAAATACTTAATGTGCACATGTGACGCGATCAAGCATTTTAGTTGGTGGTGCACCAATTAGAGCAATTTGGCCGATTTTTTAATTTTTTTTACCTATTTGGTAGATCGTCAGCGCCGACTTTATTTACACTAAAAGTTGTAACTTTTCCAACCGTTTTCGGAAAAAAAATTCTAAGTACGGGTCGGTGATGACCCTATCAGTGTAAAATAAGGAAATAAGGTCATCACCGACGCAGGCTTCATATTTTTTTTGACCAAAAGTTGTAACTTTTCTAGGCGTTTTCGGGAAAAAGATCTAAGTCAGGGTCGGTGATGACCTTAGTAGTGTAAAATAAGGTCATCACCGACGCAGGTTTTTTTATTTTTATTTTTTACAAAAAATTATAACTTTTTCAGGCGTTTTCGAAAAAAAGTTTTAAGTCAGGGTCAGTGATGACCTTAGCAGTGTAAAATAAGGTCATCATCGATGCAGGTTTCCTATTTTTTTTACCAAAAGTTGTAATTTTTTATAGGCATTCTCTGAAAAAAAATCCAAAGTTAGGGTCGGTGATGACACTAGCATTCTAAAATAAGTGATACTGTGTCGGTGATGACGCTATATAAATTTGAAAAAAAAAATCCTAAGGAAGGGGACCAATACATTTACATCAAAAGCCCCCTATGTGCTTCAAATACAACATTTATGAATTTAAATAAAAAAATATTTCATGCATTCAATTGACATTCAATCAATCCATCAACATCTCATATACATTTACTTAAATTGCATGCACATATCCTAAGTTTAAAGTTACAAATTGACAACATCCACAACATAACCTCTTCAATTACAAGTTGCATTAGGATCAATATCCAGGAGCATATATAACACAACAAATATAAGGGGAGGTCCACTGCAAGTCAGGCGGCAAGACCGGGAGTGGAAGGATGTTAGGATAAAGCACTCAAACATAACCAACCCTGCGAAAAATGACAGTTTGAATAACTTTAGCCATAGAACGAAAGGAAGTTCAATTGATTACTGGTTGTATAGAAGAGAGTATACCAAACCACGTTCGATAGCGGCGGAAATGTGATGCGCTTGCTGCACAAAAGTCAGGCTGGTTGTGCATTTGAGGTACTAGCCACGTTGCGGGGAAATTCGTCAGTGCTTGTATTCTCTTTAAACATCTGTGTACATCCAAATTAGACATGATAGCATTGAATGTAATGAAGGCAAGCATACATAAAAAATATTCACAAGACGGAAATAATGAACACTAAAAATTTTCATGCTTACATGGAATAGTGAACACTAAAAAATGTACATTTCATAACAATCCAATATTAGAGATAGATTACGCCCACTTGAAGTAAGAGATACACAGCTTTGTCTAGCACCATAATAGTTAAAGTTCATGAAGGGTATAAATTGTTGATTTTGCAAAGAAGTATAGGATGTATTATCGGTTATTTGCAACCAACTACATTTGTTAATATTATTAATTTTACTTATTAATTGCATTGTATAAAAAAAATATGCACTAGAAAATTGGTTCATCTCCAATTTTTACTCTCTTTACAATTTTCGTATTACAGATTTAGTTGGCTGCTTGCCCGTTCTCGGCACGGATTTATCTTTGCTAGTAAAGTATGAGACCAATATCATTCTAGTTAAATTATCCTAACATTTTTATTTTATAACCTTCATCTCTGTATATGAACCATTCCTTTGATAAATAGTCCGATGAAAAAGAGCTTCATTATTGATCCCATGGTGGTTCCCTGATAACAGTTTCAGACCTGGTTCAACTAAAATGTGGTTTCATAAAGAAACTAATGACAATTTTTGGAATACGAAATGACCTAGTTTTGGGTCACTTGACTAAGACATGTTTTCCATATATATTTCATGCATTTGGGCTGCATCAATGAGGCAGGTTTTGGCAACAGACAAAAAGACCAATCAAATAAATGGAAATCAATCAAACCACAATCTTAATTTAATTGCAGATCTAACTGAACACCAAAAAATAGAATGAATCTGTTGTGTTAAAGTTTTGGGACCAAAATCAATTCAATCCATTTCACAAAATAAGAAAAATGAGCAAGGAGAACAAATTCATTCTAACTGCCAAAGACGGTAACTGTTTCGGAACCATCGTCCTTCTCAACTCAGAAAACCCCAAATTCGGAATCCTACGAACCCTAGTCCATTCAAACGAACAATCTACAAATTCAATCCATTTCACAAAACAAGAAAAATGAGCAAGGAGAACAAATTCATTCTAACTGCCAAAGACGGTAACTGTTCCGGAACCATCGTCCTTCTCAACTCAGAAAACCCCAAATTCGGAATCCTACGAACCCTAGTCCATTCAAACGAACAATCTACAAATTCCATAACAACGTTGAAACCCATGTACCATGCAGTTCGATATCGTATGCGGGATGGCGAGAGAACCAAAAAGAAGGAAAATACAAAAACATAGAGAAAGATTCAGAAATGGAATGAGATAGATACCTCTACAGTCAAGACGGAAAAAATAGACAATGGAAATACTGATCGGGAGCAAAGAGATGCAGTTGAGGAGGAAGTTTGAAGCCCGGTGCAAGTGGAACTGGCAGCTACCACGCAGGAGCACTCGTCCAAGGTCTGTCTCGGCTTTATACTGAAAGAGAGGAGAAAAGAATGAGAAGAAACAGTGTTTCGGCCCTAAAAGGGTTTGCGGACAGGGTCGACACCGACCTTATGCAGTGTAAATAAGGTCGGTGCCGACGATGTGCCAAATAGGTAAAAAAAATGAAAATTCACCCCAATTGCTCTAATTGGTGCACCACCATCTAAAATGTTTGATCGTGACACACGTGCTCATTAAGCGGTTTTTTCCAGTTAAATCCTCAAAAAGAAATTTAATGCAATGGCCCCTCCAATCACTATAACCAGTTCGGCCCCGGAACAGGCCATTTATTTTGAAGATATAAAGCCCCAAATAAAAGGTGCACATAGAAGCCTCCATGCGCGCCTTGCGCATAAGATAGGGACTCTATATGCACAAGTGTGGGTGGGTATCTGTGTGTGTGGTGGGTGTATGGGTATAGAATCCCCCAGCAGTGTGTGGGGATGAGTGGGTGTAGAATACTTCTCATGACTTGTGTGTGGGGGTGGGTGGGTGTGTTTATTTGTATATTCTTCTTTTGCTAACAATACCCCTCATGACTTGCATGAGTAGTAACAATTTTAGCACAATGGGAAACCCACATATCATCAATCCAACCCCCTCATACGCCCCACCCCTTACCCATGCATGATATTGTCCGCTTTGGCCCACTGGCCTCACGGTTTTATTTCTGATGTGCCTCAACCCATCAAAATGTCTCATGCAAAGTAAGGGTGTGAGATCTATATATAATCTCAATCACTTTCCTCTCTATAGTCGATGTGGGACTCCGGGGCGTCACATTCCACCCCCTTAGGGCTGCACGTCTCTGTGTAGTAGCCTGCCAGCCCTCTTGACCCGCCCACATGGAAACCCGCCCACTTGTACCAGACCACGGCAGGGAACCACACTCGAACTAGTCAAGAGTCACCTCTGATATCATTTGTAACGCCCCATCCTACTCGCATGTATGATATTGTCCGCTTTGACCCACTGGCTTCACGGTTTTGTTTCTAACGGGCCTCAACCCATCAAAAGGCCTCATGCAAGGTAAGGGTGTGAGATCTGCATATAATCACAATCACTTTCCCCGATGAGGTGACACTCACCATCTAATCTGAACACTCAAGTGTGGATTGAATTTAGCAAAAGAAAAAAAAAAGATAATGTAACTTGAGAAATTGCTGAACGTCAAGAACTCTTAATCAAGTTGTCATGATCTGATTGAGATGACCAACCATACCCTGTAGAAATCACTAATCAGATACTGAGATACCTATTTGACATTGACTTTTACAGGTCTACAGATCAAGTGATTGCAGTCGTGTTCTTGTGATCTGTGGCATAGGAAACAACGGTGGTGATGGTCTGGTAGCAGCGCGCCATCTTTGCCACTTTGGATTTAAACCATCTGTTTGTTATCTGGACTGTCAGCCCAAGAATCCTTTCACGGGTTTGGTTACTCAGGTATAGCAAGTAGCAGTGAGCAAATTCTCATTATCGTTATTAAACTTGTATCTGATACTGATATGGTTTTTTTTTTTCTCTCTCCTTTTTAATGATTTTGTAGCTAGAATCATTGTCAATCCCATTCTTATCAGTGGAAGACCTGCCCAGAGACTTGTCAAAAGAGTTTGACATCATTGTTGATGCAATCTTGGAGTCTCATCTCATGGTAAACAAACAAAAAATGCTCTCAAGTTCTTCTCTGTAGATTGGATATTTTGATCATCTCATGCTAACTAATTGTTTTCCAATCTAGCTATATTTAGATGATTTGCTAATGGGCCTAATCGGATGCTTGGTAATTACTGGATATTCATAGTAAAAAGGGTTTATACTTAATATCAATTTCAATTAAGTGTTAAAAACATGAGTGAAGGGTCTAAGTTGGAGGTATAGATGGACCATCACTTTCCTAGGATTCAAGTTAATAGGGCGATTGGTTGGGTAATAATTTCTTGGTAGAGAGTATTTTATTCAATAGCCCCTTTTGTGTTTCACATATAATCCATCATTTTCTCTTCCCCTTTGATAGAATGGCATTGCTTAGAAATATTAGGAATCCAATGCCGACTAAATAAAAGAGCCCTGTATGTTCTTTGGTTGGAGATTTTGGGCTATTAACTACAAACCCAGGCCAGTTGGCGTTCGCATTCTTAAATGGTTTGAGGATTGTGTGGTCATTTGTGACCACCAAACATGATCCACAGGCCATGTCTAACACTACAAATTTGATTTATGCACATATTGTTGATGTTTCCATTTTTTTCTGAAAAAAAGGATGATTTTGTTAAGCCAAAGAAGTAGAATAGACAGGAGAGAGAGAGAGGCAAAAATTTCTATATCCTTTTAGTCACCAGATGATCACTTTCCAAAGCATATTCTATATTGAAACAGAGCTGGATATCCTTCTTATAGCTAGCAAGACTTGGATCAATTCAGACTTTAACCAGTGACTTACCATGGCCATTTTCCAACTCATGTTTTGGTTTTAGAATTATGCTTTGGCCACTTAGGGCCTATTTTTTTTTACATAGAATACATAGTAATTCATGGTCAAATGAGCGTTGAAGGATTATTATAGAGGTGAAGGCTAAAGGATATGAGATGACGATCTAGATGGGACCTTGACTTTCCAAGGATTTTAATTACTAGTGTTATGGTTGGGTATTCATTTCCTATCTTTCCTTGATTCAATTTCCATTTAAGGAGAGACCCTTTGATGGCCATTTTTGGATATTCAGCTTTGTATCTTCATTTTTAACAACTTACAGGAATACAGTGTCTTAGAATTCATAGGTATCCAATTACATGAAACAAACCTGCCCTTAGAAACTGTTGAATTTGTAGCTCGATTTCTAACTGCATGCAAGAAGTTCTTTCAAAACCAAGGTTGCTTTTATCTGGTAATTGGCCAAGAGTGTTGAATATTTTCCATACATGGTTGACGTTGACGTTCAGAAACACACATATCAGAACCAATCACCATATTTGTAAACTTTGTAGGTAAGTGTCACGTCCCCAAAATAAGAATTGGGGAAAAACGTGAAAATTAAAATTTTAAATTCAAATTCATGTGTTTAATACAACACAAGCTTCCAAAAGTGGACCCACATAAAATTTCAACATGTGGTGAGTCAAAATAAATTTCATTAAATGCAACGGAAGCTATATTCAATTGGTATTCAAAGTAATGAACCATCACGAAAATCAAATAAACATAATAATTCAAGTTACAAAAATGAATAAAACAATTACTAAGAAAGGTTTATCATTGAGGAAAGTTCATCTAAGAAATTACTACGATGACGTTCTCTCTAAAGTAGGTTCAAACGGCTCCGAAACCGTCTCCGGCGTCCCACTCGGGTTCGTCAGTTGGCTCAAACGTTTGAAACGTTTGATCCTCCTCCGTTTCCTCGGTAAAGTAGGGCTCGGTACCTATGCACCAAATATTACAAAGTAAATAGCAAGTACATAATCATAATTCGAAATTAAATACATTACGAGAAGAATAAAGACAAGTGTGACCATATAGAAGTAAAAGTGAAGATATACGCGAATGAACGTATGACATAAATACAAATAAAACGAATGGAGCAATAAGATTCACACGGAGACAAGTGTCCCCGTTGTGGGTGGTCAACCCTACATAATCGGGAAAGCCCGTCCATAACGTCGGTGGTCAACCGATCAATAAACAAAAATCAGGATAACCTGTTCACATTCATAGCGGATTATAAGTGATCCGGACACATCGGTGATCAACCGTCCATATACGATCTGCAGTCGTTCAAAAATGACCAACATAAAGGAAACATATATGCATAATAGACCCGAATAATAAGGCTCCGACACAAGAGTCCTAAGTCAAAGTAAAGTGCTGGCCATTCTACATTCATATTATAATTAAATCGTCATACAGAATTTGCCAAGCCACTTTACAGTCTATAACACCATAAGGTATGCATCTAAAGGAATACATATCCTAAACCGCCATATATATGCATGCGAAGGTCAAAGAATAATCACAAGCCAATCCTAAGGTCAAACATAAGGTTTCGTACCAAACAACCACAAGAATCTCTAAATAGATAAAAGGTCAACACATCCCTTCTCAATCAATGGTGCATAGACCCAATTAAGGGTTTTCCAATAAAGATGGGTTGAGCCTAAATCCACTAGGATTTTCCCGAGGTTATACCAAGTATTAAACCCCACGTTAGTAAGATACCGTTTGCCCGGACGGTATTTACTCAGGCCCAATGATCCAATTAATAAGATATAAAAATATAATTTTAACACATTAAAAGTCAAAGATATCATTTAATATTTAATTTGCAAATAATAATGATAAATCACAATCCTAATTTTATAATTTTAGAAAACCTGAAGAATCCATCCAAAACATTTTCCACATTCAAAACAAGGATCTACATTGAATTTATAAAAGAATCAAGGTCCTTTTCCTAATTTCCATAAACTAAAGGGCATGGTACACAAGTTCTGTAACATATATCAGTGATGGCCACACTTTCCCCTAGACCCCAGACCACCGAACTACCCAACCATCTTCCATTCTCATACGCTACAGGACTTGAATACCTCACAGAACCGAGTTATGCACCGAGGCTTGACGCCAACAAACATGAGATATTCGGATGGTGGACTTCAATGATCAAGAATCCATGATCACCCTCACACACAATATCGCCCAGCCTTATACGGCCGGATGGTCGGACCTGATCCACGACCCAATCACCTTCGGGTCCCACAACCATCAGATGCCCAAATTGATTTTTCTCCCTAAACAAGCCTCTGTTGATCAAGCTACAAGATGATGGCCCAGACGGGGTACGCTGCCTATGGGTCCAGCCTCTATAGGATCGCCCGTGGGTCCACTACCGGATCCACGAATCGGATCTAACATCAGGGCCACACCCGGGTTCCATGGTCCAATCAAGCCTCACGGTTTGCGTCTGGGAATCCTATGACAGGTCCGGTCTCCACTGGTTTATATAGTGGTTTGACAGTAATACTAAAGACATGAGAAAATCAAATTCATAATCTCCGATTTCTATTATTAAAACATCAAAACAAGGGCATCGAAGGGTTTCTACATGTAGCCACACTTGAATCAAAGAGAAACACAAGCATTAAATTCACAAATTATATTTAGGTACTTGCCTTTCACCGGGGTTTGAAGAAAAACAACAGATCTAACCAATACCCAACCCGAGATAACCGGGGCGCTCGATCACAATCCTATCGCCAATCTGACATAAGAGATGGGAAAGAAATGCCCAGATGAGCAGATCTATTATAACCCTACCCAAAACCTAACATTGGAAAGAAGAAGAATATAACCCAAGAGTATAGATCTAATCCTAATGATTTGAGGAGAGGGTTACCTGAGATAAGAAGGTCGAACCAAGAATGATGGTATCCTCTGATCTTGATTCTGATGGCTAGATCTCAAAGCTGGTATGGCTTGGGATGCTGAAAAGAGGAAGAAGAAGACGAACGATCGGGACAGGAATAGTTGCAGAGGAAGAGATAAGGATGTGCATTCGTAATAAGAGGATAAGGTTAAGAGAATAATGGGCTTAAGTCATTGGGTCGGGTCAAACTGTGCGTCAGGTCATCTACCCATTAATCCAACTCACCAAACCACGCATCTAATCTAACGTGTGCCCCACTTAATCCTAACCACTTAAATAACTAAAATACATTTCAATTAAAATAATAATAATATCTAATAAAAAAATAATAAATATATAATAGGTGGGACCGGGATCTTACATTCTCCCCCCCTTAGGATATTTGGTCCTCCAAATAAAAATCATACCTCTGGAAGAAGAAACGGATACAACTTCCTCACTTGGTCCCGAAGTTCCCAAGTGGCTTCTCGAGGACTATGGTGCTCCCACTGGACTTTCACCCAATGTATTGTCCGAGTCCTGAGAATTTGCTCCTTTGTGTCGATGATCTGAGACGGTCGCTCCACATAGGTAACATCTGGCTGCAATTCCAATGGCTCATAGTGCAACACGTGCAAAGGGTCTTTGATATACTTTTTCAACATCGAGACATGAAAAACATTATGCACTGCTGACAACTCTGCTGGTAAAGCCAATTTGTAAGCAACTTCTCCAATTCTTTCCAAGATCTCGAATGGACCGATAAATCTCCGAGATAACTTCCCTTTTTGCCCAAATCGCAATGTTCCTCGCGTCGGTGACACCTTTAAAAACACATGCTCACCAATCTCAAACTGAAGATCTCTTCTCTTCATGTCTGCATAACTCTTTTGCCGGCTTCTAGCAATTTTCAACCTGTCATGGATTTGCTTCACTTGCTCACTGGTATCACTAACAATAGATGGGCCATGAAAACTTCTGACACCTATCTCTTCCCAACAAATTGGGGTTCTGCATCTACGGCCATACAACGCTTCGAATGGTGCCATACCGATACTAGAGTGATAACTATTATTGTATGCAAACTCGCATAATGGGAGACTCTTCTGCCAGTCCTTCCCAAACTCAAGGACGCAAGCTCGCAACATATCCTCCAGTGTCTGATTAGTCCTTTCAGTTTGACCGTCGGTCTGAGGATGATACGCTGTACTGAAATTCAACTTCGTGCCCAAAGCTGCCTGAAGTTCTGTCCAAAATCTGCCCAAAAATCTAGGATCTCTGTCTGATACAATCGATAGAGGGACACCATGAATTGTGACAACCTTCTCCATATACATTCGAGCTAATTCATCTCGAGGTGTCTTCATGTTCATTGGTAAGAAATGTGCCACCTTCGTCAATCTGTCTACTATCACCCAGATACTATCTTTGTTATGCATCGATGGCAATCCAGAAATAAAATCCATTGTTATGTGTTCCCATTTCCAATCTGGCACTTCCAACTGTTTTAAAAGTCCTGGGGGTTGCTTCCGCTCTGCCTTTACTTGCTGACACACCAAGCATCTTGCTGTAAATCCTGCTACTTCCTTCTTCATATTATTCCACCAATAATGATTACGCAGGTTCTGGTACATCTTTGTACTACCCGGATGAATAGTATAACGGGAATGATGCGCCTCCGTCATGATCTCATTCTTCAACTCTTCTATGTTTGGCACACATAATCGATCTTGAAAATACAACACACCCTCTAATAATCTGAAATCTGGTCTGCTGTCAATTTGTTCAATCACTCGAGCTAGCTCAGGATCCTCTACCTGCCTGCTTTTGATCCTGTTCAAGATTTCTGGTTCCCAAACAAACATGTGAGCCAATATAACCTTATCATCAATTGGATGCAAAGTCACTCCCAAATCGAGGAAAATTTCTGCCCAAGACCATTCTGCTCTCAAACATGCATTAGTTACTACTTTTCGACTCAATGCATCAGCCACTACATTGGCTTTCCCGGGATGATATTTGATTGGAAAGTCAAAATCCTTCATGTATTCCATCCACCGGGTCTGTCTCATGTTCAATTCAGGCTGAGTAAACAAATATTGGAGACTTCTATGGTCTGAATGAATTTCAAACTTCTCACCGTAAAGGTAATGACGCCACATCTTCAATGCCATGACTACTGCTGCAAGTTCCAAATCATGAGTGGCATACTTTTTCTCATGCTCTTTCAATTGTCTAGAGCCATAAGCCACTACTTTGCCATCCTGCATGAGCACACAACCCAATCCAACCTTTGAAGCATCTGTGTAAATGACAAATCTACCATTGTCTGTAGGCAATGTGAGTACTGGAGCGGTAGTCAACCTATTCTTTAACTCCTGAAAACTTGCTTCACATTCGTCAGTCCACACGAAAGACACATCTTTCGTGTTAATTTGGTTAATGGAGCAGCAATGGATGAAAATCCTCTCACAAATCTCCTGTAGTAACCTGCTAAACCCAAGAAACTACGAATCTCTGTAATAGACATGGGTCTCTGCCACTTGACCACTGCCTCAATCTTTCCTGGATCTACCGCCAATCCTTCCTTGCTGATGATGTGACCCAAGAAAATGACTTGCTCAAGCCAAAACTCACACTTACTCGACTTGGCATAGAGTTGATGATCTCTCAAAGTCTGCAATGCTGATCTCAAATGCTGCTCATGATCTTCTCGAGACCGAGAATACACTAATACGTCATCTATGAAAACAACGATGAACTGGTCGAGAAATGGAGTAAATATCTTATTCATCAAGGCCATAAATACTCCTGGAGCATTGGTTAATCCAAACGGCATTACTAAAAACTCGTAGTGGCCATATCTTGTCCTGAATGCCGTCTTCTGAATATCCTGATCTCGAACTCTGAGCTGGTGATATCCTGATCTCAAGTCTATCTTTGAGAAATATTCAGCTCCCTGAAGCTGGTCAAACAACTCATCGATCCTGGGGAGAGGGTATTTGTTCTTGATTGTGACCTGATTGAGTTGTCTATAATCTATGCACATCCTCATGGAACCATCCTTCTTCTTCACAAATAGGACCGGTGCACCCCAAGGTGATACACTTGGTCTCACAAATCCCTTGTCCAACAAATCCTGCAATTGGGTTTTCAATTCTCTGAGTTCTGCTGGAGCCATTCTATATGGAGCTTTAGAAATAGAAGCTGTCCCTGGTACCAATTCGATTGAGAAATCTATCTCTCTGGCTGGAGGTAAGCCTGGAATCTCATCGGGAAAAACATCCGGAAACTCACAGACCACTGGAATATCCTCCACCCCTTTTGACTGTTTATCCTCCGTGATAAACGCCAAGTATCCTTCGCATCCAGATTTCAACAATCTTTCTGCTTTCAATGCCGAGATCCGGCATGTCTGAATTGATCTCCTTTGCCCAACGAATTCAACAGTGTCTGAATGCAGTGACAACTTGATGGTTTTATTAAAACAGTCCATCACTGCTCTATAGGTCGCTAGCCAATCCATACCAAGTATGACATCAAAATCCTTCATCGTTAAAAGAATCAGGTCTGCAGGTAAAATGAAATCTCCGACCTGAACTCGAGTACTCGGAAAATATTGGTGACAACGGACCTGCGTGCCCACTGGGGTACCCACTACTAAAGCAACATCTAATCTCACTACAGCCTCATTGATATGTCTAGCAAAATCATGAGAAACAAATGAATGTGTAGAGCCAGGGTCAAAAATGGCCTTAGCTTCTACCTCTGAGATTAGAACAATACCTTCCACCACTTCTGCAGAAGCATCTGCATCCTCATGCGTAACTGCATACACTTTGCCCATCTGATAGGCTTGGTTCTGCTGCCCTTGGACTGGCCTTGGTGCTCTTGGTTGACCTACTGGTTGCTGCCTGTATTGCTGAAATGGCCTCTGTTGTCCCTGAACTGGCCTCTGCTGACCTAGCGCTGGCCTCTGCTGCTGTGGTGCTGCACCCCTATACTGCTGATACTGAGGAGCTGGTGCTCGGTACAACTGCTGCTGTTGTGGGGCTCGATAAATCTGTTGTGGCCCCTGCGGAGGTGCTGCTCTCCATGGCTGCGCCGGAGTACGAGAAGCTACTAGCTGGGATTTTGGTAACTGACTACCACCGTTAGGACAATCTCGAACTTGATGTCCAAGCTGTCCACAATGAAAACATGCCCCAGTCTCCTTGTAGCACTGCTCAGTAGGGTGATTCTTTCCACACCGTCTACACAGTGGTTTCTGACCACCTGAGGGTTGACCTTGAAACTTCGGTTTCTTTGGGTTGCCCTGACTAGAAGATTGCCTCAACTGATGTTGCTGGTATTTGGCTTGCCGTTCCGCTGCCTTCTTATTTAGTGCACCTTCAGCCCAATATGCACTTTTTACAGCCTCTTGGAATGTCGGGCGTTGATTGTCTCCAATCATCATATAGATATCAGCTGATAATCCATCCAGAAAACGCCTGATTTTCTCTTCCTCCGGAACAACTAGTGTGGGTGCATACTTAGACAATCTTGTGAACTGCTGTTCATATTGCTGCACTGACATATCCCCTTGCACCAAGTTTTGAAAATCCCTCTTCCACTGGTCTTTGACATATTTGGGTATGAACTTGTCCATAAACTCCTTGGTGAATGTTTCCCATGCAGTTTCTTCAGCCACTACCTCTGCTTGCACTACTGCCTTCACCGAGTTCCACCACTGGAGAGCTATCCCTCGGAACATGTAAGCTGCCAAGTTCACTCGCTGCTTCTGAGTACAGCGGAAAACTGCAAAGATCTGCTCTAACTGCTCTATAAAGGCATCTGCTGCCATGGGATCCTCGGACCCGTGAAACTCAGGAGGAACCCTCTTCCTAAATTTCTCGTACAAGTCATTTGGATCTACTTCCCGAGGAGGCATGACCACTTGTACTGGCTGGGCTGCTCTGTCAGTTAATGCTATGATCTGAGCCTGGAATGCTGCCCTGTCATGATCTGCTTGTGCCCTCTCAGCAGCTCTATCTTCTCTTTCTTGTTGTTTCTCTGCAGCTCGTTCAGCTTCAGCTGCTCTTTGTTGCTCATTTTGAGTTGCCTGTGATTGCATAAAAGCCTGCAACAGCTGATTGAAACGTTCATCTGAATTATTAGATCCATTCCCAGGCTCTTTGTCCTGAGATCTAGTCGTACGTTGTGCCATGACCTGTAACAAAATAATAATGTTTTAGTTCCTGTGAAACAAGCTAACAAACAATTCTATAGACTTTACAGTTAACACTTTAAAGTCTATCTAACGGAAATCGCAATCCTCACCACGTCCTATTGTTTCTATCCATTTTTAATATCCGAAGATCGTGCTGGGCTCTGATACCAACTGTCACGTCCCCAAAATAAGAATTGGGGAAAAACGTGAAAATTAAAATTTTAAATTCAAATTCATGTGTTTAATACAACACAAGCTTCCAAAGTGGACCCACATAAAATTTCAACATGTGGTGAGTCAAAATAAATTTCATTAAATGCAACGGAAGCTATATTCAATTGGTATTCAAAGTAATGAACCATCACGAAAATCAAATAAACATAATAATTCAAGTTACAAAAATGAATAAAACAATTACTAAGAAAGGTTTATCATTGAGGAAAGTTCATCTAAGAAATTACTACGATGACGTTCTCTCTAAAGTAGGTTCAAACGGCTCCGAAACCGTCTCCGGCGTCCCACTCGGGTTCGTCAGTTGGCTCAAACGTTTGAAACGTTTGATCCTCCTCCGTTTCCTCGGTAAAGTAGGGCTCGGTACCTATGCACCAAATATTACAAAGTAAATAGCAAGTACATAATCATAATTCGAAATTAAATACATTACGAGAAGAATAAAGACAAGTGTGACCATATAGAAGTAAAAGTGAAGATATACGCGAATGAACGTATGACATAAATACAAATAAAACGAATGGAGCAATAAGATTCACACGGAGACAAGTGTCCCCGTTGTGGGTGGTCAACCCTACATAATCGGGAAAGCCCGTCCATAACGTCGGTGGTCAACCGATCAATAAACAAAAATCAGGATAACCTGTTCACATTCATAGCGGATTATAAGTGATCCGGACACATCGGTGATCAACCGTCCATATACGATCTGCAGTCGTTCAAAAATGACCAACATAAAGGAAACATATATGCATAATAGACCCGAATAATAAGGCTCCGACACAAGAGTCCTAAGTCAAAGTAAAGTGCTGGCCATTCTACATTCATATTATAATTAAATCGTCATACAGAATTTGCCAAGCCACTTTACAGTCTATAACACCATAAGGTATGCATCTAAAGGAATACATATCCTAAACCGCCATATATATGCATGCGAAGGTCAAAGAATAATCACAAGCCAATCCTAAGGTCAAACATAAGGTTTCGTACCAAACAACCACAAGAATCTCTAAATAGATAAAAGGTCAACACATCCCTTCTCAATCAATGGTGCATAGACCCAATTAAGGGTTTTCCAATAAAGATGGGTTGAGCCTAAATCCACTAGGATTTTCCCGAGGTTATACCAAGTATTAAACCCCACGTTAGTAAGATACCGTTTGCCCGGACGGTATTTACTCAGGCCCAATGATCCAATTAATAAGATATAAAAATATAATTTTAACACATTAAAAGTCAAAGATATCATTTAATATTTAATTTGCAAATAATAATGATAAATCACAATCCTAATTTTATAATTTTAGAAAACCTGAAGAATCCATCCAAAACATTTTCCACATTCAAAACAAGGATCTACATTGAATTATAAAAGAATCAAGGTCCTTTTCCTAATTTCCATAAACTAAAGGGCATGGTACACAAGTTCTGTAACATATATCAGTGATGGCCACACTTTCCCCTAGACCCCAGACCACCGAACTACCCAACCATCTTCCATTCTCATACGCTACAGGACTTGAATACCTCACAGAACCGAGTTATGCACCGAGGCTTGACGCCAACAAACATGAGATATTCGGATGGTGGACTTCAATGATCAAGAATCCATGATCACCCTCACACACAATATCGCCCAGCCTTATACGGCCGGATGGTCGGACCTGATCCACGACCCAATCACCTTCGGGTCCCACAACCATCAGATGCCCAAATTGATTTTTCTCCCTAAACAAGCCTCTGTTGATCAAGCTACAAGATGATGGCCAAGACGGGGTACGCTGCCTATGGGTCCAGCCTCTATAGGATCGCCCGTGGGTCCACTACCGGATCCACGAATCGGATCTAACATCAGGGCCACACCCGGGTTCCATGGTCCAATCAAGCCTCACGGTTTGCGTCTGGGAATCCTATGACACTGGTTTATATAGTGGTTTGACAGTAATACTAAAGACATGAGAAAATCAAATTCATAATCTCCGATTTCTATTATTAAAACATCAAAACAAGGGCATCGAAGGGTTTCTACATGTAGCCACACTTGAATCAAAGAGAAACACAAGCATTAAATTCACAAATTATATTTAGGTACTTGCCTTTCACCGGGGTTTGAAGAAAAACAACAGATCTAACCAATACCCAACCCGAGATAACCGGGGCGCTCGATCACAATCCTATCGCCAATCTGACATAAGAGATGGGAAAGAAATGCCCAGATGAGCAGATCTATTATAACCCTACCCAAAACCTAACATTGAAAGAAGAAGAATATAACCCAAGAGTATAGATCTAATCCTAATGATTTGAGGAGAGGGTTACCTGAGATAAGAAGGTCGAACCAAGAATGATGGTATCCTCTGATCTTGATTCTGATGGCTAGATCTCAAAGCTGGTATGGCTTGGGATGCTGAAAAGAGGAAGAAGAAGACGAACGATCGGGACAGGAATAGTTGCAGAGGAAGAGATAAGGATGTGCATTCGTAATAAGAGGATAAGGTTAAGAGAATAATGGGCTTAAGTCATTGGGTCGGGTCAAACTGCGCGTCAGGTCATCTACCCATTAATCCAACTCACCAAACCACGCATCTAATCTAACGTGTGCCCCACTTAATCCTAACCACTTAAATAACTAAAATACATTTCAATTAAAATAATAATAATATCTAATAAAAAAATAATAAATATATAATAGGTGGGACCGGGATCTTACAGTAAGCCAAGGCAACCTTTTGAAGGCATCATCCAGAGGTTGGCTTCTTTAAACTGCCACGACCAGACACACAAGAGATCACCTGCAATTGTATCTGTAGACATCCCCTCAGGGTGGAATGTAGACGAAGGAGACGTTGGCGGACAAGGGATTAAACCAGATATGCTGGTTTGCGTCTAATATAACCTTACAGTTTTCTCTAATTGGCTAAACACTCTAACAAAGTACAAAATTACAACTATAGTTTCTGTACTTTGTTGGAATTTATCATTTCATTTAGAAGAAACTGCTATGTTGTTTCTGCTGTGGTGTCTATAGGTTTCATTAACTGCACCAAAGCTCTGTGCAAAGAAATTTGGAGGTCCCCACCACTTTCTAGGTGGTCGATTTCTTCCTCCTTCAGTTGCAGCTAAGTATAAGATTTGCGTTCCTGCATATCCCGGTACTTCCATGTGTGCGCGGATTGCAAAGACCACTCAAGATGACATCTCAACTCTAAGAGAGAACTATGTTGCTCCTGAGTTCCTCAAGGACCATTTGATGGCTAACCCAATAGATCAGGTATTACATATCAAAAAGAGATATCTATAGTTGATTTAAACTTGCAATTGCTTAAATCTATATGCAAATTTCTGATAAGAAAAAAAAACTCATGTACAATTTGAGCAAGCCATGGAACTAATACTATAATGGAAAAGTCATTTGGATCAAATTTGAAGATGACTTTGAATTGGTCTTTTGTCAACCGCACAATGGATCATCTTTCTCCCATTGAAATTAAAACCAATAAAATTTAATTTTGCTGCAGTTTTGCAAATGGCTTGAAGATGCAGTCAATGCTGGTTTGCCGGAACCAAGAAACGTGGCCTTATCAACTGCTGACAAGAATGGGAAACCGTATATCTCTGATTTATTTTTCTTTCTACTACATTCCAGTGCTCTTTTTCTTTGAGTGCATTTACATTTAGTTTGCATGTTTTTTCTTTCTAAACCATATATCTCTAGTTTGAGTGCATTTAGATTTACAGCTTCTACAGTGAAACCTGTCCTATTAAATTATCTTATGTGATTTGTTAAATATTACCATGAATTTCTTCTTTATTCTTTGGCACGATGATTTTCATACTGCATTTTTATGAAATGTTACATCGGCCTGCTTCATTTCTCACCAGATATATGTTTAATACTTTGTTGTCCAGTTCTTCACGAATGCTTCTGCTAAAAAAAGTTGATGAAGATGGCTTTGTTTGGTGAGTATTCTCCAACAGCTATTGATAATTAGTTCAGTTAGTTTCTTTAATCAGTAGATATGATCCTTTTGTTTTCATGGAATAAAATGATTATGTGAAACTAAGGTTGAGACTACTACTAATATTGAGGCAATCTGTTTCTGTTTCCTAGGTTGACTAATTACGAAAGTCGTAAGGCCCATGAGATCTCTGAAAATCCTTGTGCTTCGCTGCTTTTCTTTTGGGGTGGCCTGTAACATCCCGAAATTCCAAGGTTGTAATTAGTCTAGTTAATTGTGCTTTTAGTTAATTAAGCTCGTTTATAAGCCAAATAGGTCCGATTAATCATTAGGATCGCGCGTGTGAAGTTGGGTTGAGATTCGAGCCCGTTTGGGTTTAGTAGGGGTGTGTGTTGTTATTTCCGGAAAGTTCCGAGGGCTTTTTAGTATTTTCCGCTTTTCGAGATTTTGGCACCATTGGGTAGATTACCTAATTTCCCAAACTTTGTCCTTCTGTTGCATCCCGTTCCGGACCCTCAAACCCGACCCAGGACCTGACCTGACCCTAACCCACCTTACATTATGTTATTAATTTCCCTAAAGGCAAACCCCCACCTAAATTAATCCCATGTGAGCCCCACCCCACCTCATCATCTTACCCCCACCCCTCACCCACGTGTAACACCCCCATCTCATCTCACTTTTCCCCATCCCCTCTTTTAGGTCAAATGACCATCTCCTTTCACTCCACTCACTCCACACAACACACAGCAGCCCCTCTTTCTTTCTCCATCTCTTTCTCTCATTCTCCCTCTCGTTCTCACCCTCCTCGCTGCCTCACGCCGCCGGACCACTGCCACCAGCCACCACTGCCGGCCAGCCCTCCTTCTTCTCTCTCTTCTCCACTTTCTCCATTCTCTCATCTCATCTCTCATCTTAGCTCTCTCTTTCACTCACCTCACCTCACCTCACCTCGCCGCCCACTGCTCCGGCACCTTCCTCGTCGCCGCCGGTCACCACCATCTCCGGTGAACCCAACCCACTCCATCTCTCTCTATTTCTCCATTTCTTTTTCTCTCTCTGTTTTCCCCAATTTTCCCCTTCACTGTGTCACTCTTTTCTCTCATCTCTCCCTCACTTCCACTCCACTCTACTCACTGTCAACATCGGTTGACTTCCTCATCCCTCACCCATCTCACCATTTCATTCTTTCTCTCTGTTCTCTATTCTTTCTTTCTCCATTCTCTTTCTTCTATTCTGTCTTCACCATTTCCCTTGCCAAGTGGGCCACCATCACCACCATCATCACCACTAATTTAGTGGGCCACTAATCAAGTGGGCCCCATAACCTCCGATCATCACCATCATCTCCGCGTGGGCCCCACAAGCTTCTCATCTCCAAATTGCAAGCCACCACTCCATCCACCCAATTGTTTGGTAAGCTCTTCTTCTCCTTAGGTTTGGGTTTTTATAATTGGGTGTAGTAGTGTGTTAGTAGCTTAGAGCTTCCCATTGAGTTATGTTTTAATTTAGTTTTTTTACTTTGCTAATTATCCCTTAGGTTGGTTTGTTGGGCTTTGAGCTAGGACTTATGGATTTGGGCATTTTCAACCAAAGGCAAGTAGATATTTATATATGTGCTTGGATATGTTTGTCTTTCCTTTGATTCGATGATTAATTGATGATTTAGATGACCTTTGCTCATTTGTTGATTTTAGATTTGAAAACATGATAATTATGTTTATTTGATTAACGAATTGATTATGAAATTGATGACTTGATTAGATAGATGAATGGAATTAGAATGGACTGGCTTTATACTTGATATGGTTGTATATCAGGTTCAAGAAGAAAGGGAGGCAATTGGACCCAAACCACTGCAGTTACAGAATCTGTATTCTGTAACCGCAGTGTATGCGGTCGACCGACCATGGGTCGCGGTCGACCGACCAAACAGGGTCAAGTGCTGGAAGCACCTGACCATTTTACTATTTATGTATTATGGCTTACAACTGCCGGTCGACCGGCCATGGTCTCGGTCGACCGGGCATGAAGGAGGTCGACCCGGATCTCTTTGTGGGAGGTCGACCGGCCAAGGGCGGGGTCGACCGAGGAAACTGTCAGGTACCTTTTTGAAGGGCCTTTTGATCCTGGTTTCGGTTGGACTTAGGTGGAACCTCGGCTACCCATTTGGACTCATTTGACTATGTATGAGGAATGTCTTGAGCCGACGATTCCTCATGGTTATTCCGGTTGCATCGGGATTCAACCTAACTCAATCTTGAACGGTACGGGACAACGGGATACTCCCTTTAAATCTATGCACGAAGAATGTTCGTCTAGGTATCCTGAACCTTAACCCTTTCGTTGACTGAGTAGGGATGTACGATGTTGCTGGATTAACTTTGTACTTAGGATTGGATTGAGTATCGCTTATGATTCCGAATTGTACCATCTGGTACTGTCTACATGTGATGTACATGTTCCTTAGCTTCGTTTGCTTTATTTTGGTTGGGATTATATGATGAACTTAGATGATGAACTTAGGATCCCTTTTGATGTTCCGTTCATTTTGAAGTTTGATGAAAGTGTTGAGGCTAGACGGCTTTAATTGTAAAGCTTGTTGAGAACTACTTATGATGATAATGCTTTGAAGAAGTTTGAAAGTTTGGTTTTGATTTGATGATGGAAAAGTAGTTTCTCTATGATTTGAGGAATCTTGTTCACACAAGAAAAGTCTAGTCCCTCACTATTGTATGTTTAGGACTCTTGTGTCAGGCATCACTTAGCTGTAAACGCCCAACACACTTGGGGCACCATTTGTGTGAGGACTTTGGCTTGAACGTCTGCGCAGTACGACTTTTTATTTTTAGATGGATGTACACCATCAGATACCCGTTCTGAAGAAGTTTGATGTTTTGTTTTGTTTTGTTTTAAAGGGTATCATTCTGATTGCTTGCCGGGTTTGCATCCCGTGCCACTCTACCACAACTCTCATGTTGAGTACGGAGGGTCATGTGAAACTATCCGTGGTGCATAAGCTTTTGTGATCTGCCTATTTGTTAGATGTTCTGTTAGTCTGTTTATGATTCGGATGCTATGCATTTCTTACGATCAGAATGCTATGCATTTCCTATGATTTTGTCTATCGTTTACTCTTATTCGTTCTGCATATCTATTGATGTTTTATATTTATATCTGCCTGCCAACCGTCGTGTTTGATGATGCTACTCTTGGTGCATAGGTACCGAGTACGTCTACCTTTGGGAAAGTGGAGGCGTCGCTTCAGGCAATTTAGCCTGATGGTGAGTACGAGTTGTGTGTCGACGGTTTTGTCGTCGTGACCAGCACACGAGTGCCTTCATACTTTGGTTAGTTCGTATTTATTATCTTTTGGCTTAGGTTGTGATAGAAGCCATTAATTAATATACTTTTGTTATCTTTTGCTAAACTTTAACTATAGAAAAGAAAGATGTGCATACTCTGAAATGTTATATTGTACCATTTGTTTATTATGATGTTCCGCTGTGTTTTACCGAGGAAATATTTATACCTCACCGCGGACTTCGATCCTATGGGACACGATTGGGGCCAGGTTGCATTTGATTAAAGGTTTGAAAAGTTTTTAATTGGCCCTAATCTCACGCATAACCCCGGTTTACATTTTGGGGGCGTGACAAGTTGGTATCAGAGCGGCACGTTTTTAGAAATAAAATCTACTAGAAACAAGAGGACGCGTGTGAGCAATTCGTTCCGGTAGTTGGCATCTATACTATGTATGTATGGATCCTATAGTATTCTTTGTTAGTACATCAGGTGTTTAGTAATTTCTCTTATAGAAATGAATTTGGGGACCAAATTCCTTGTTAGTGGGGAGAGAATTTAATGTCTCATTACCCACTGTTTGTGGTTTTAGTACCGCAGCTGTGCTAGAATAAGAGTTTCTTAGTTTTAGTTAGTTGCTTTTTTGAGTTTTGTTCGAGGTTGTTCGGGGAGTTGCAACCGTCTCGAGACTTTTCCAGTTCACTGAAGATGGTTTTGTAGCAAATCTTGTTGGAGATTAGAATTACTCTTTTTGTTCGGTTCCATGTCAGTGTTAGAGATTCAGAGTTTTCTCAGATTAGCAGGCTTCACTAAATGATTTGTTCAGGGTTTTCTTCGAGTACAGGTTCGTTGGCAGAGTGGATCAGGTAAGTTGTACTTTTGTGTGGTTAAGCAATGTGAGATTAGTATTGAGGAAGAAATTGACTTCAGATATTACCGGTAGGAAACGATAGTTTTATTATGCTTCTGGAGTTGGATTGAGATTCGTATAGTTACAAGTGGCAGATGTTCAGTTTGTGGAACAGAAGAAGCCTATGTACCGGAATTATTTCAGCTTTGGGATCAGTCAGGTTGATTCGAAGCGGGTGTGAAGGTTATGATATACCTATGACATGTGAATTCCCGGATGTCTTTCCGAAAGAGATAATAGAATTGTCACCAGTTAGAAAGACTGACTTCACTATTGAACTTGTGCCAGGGACGACACTAATATCCAAGACCGTGTACCGCAAGGCTCCAGCAGAGTTGAGGAAGTTGACAGTGCAATTGCAAGATATGTTAGACAGAAGTGTTGTGAAACCAAGTGTATCACCATGAAGTACACTGATTCTTGCACCGTTTCTTTTGTGGAAAAGATGGATAAGTAGTGGATCCAGCGTAAGTGGAAGCAATGGTCAGTTGGGAAAGTTGAAGACAATGTCAGAAATCTGAAATTTCTTATAATGGACAGGATATTACAGATAGTTTGTGAAGGAATTTTCTACAATTGCAGCCCCATTGAACAAGTTGACAAGGAATGATGTTTTGTTGGTATAATCAGAGCAGTGTGAGATCAGTTTTGAGCAGTCGAAGTAGAGGTTGACTACAGACTTTGTTGATCAGAGAGGCAGTTTTGTGAATTTTGCTGTTGTTTTTGGGATTCTATCGAGATTGGTACTAATGCAAAATGAAAAAAAAATAACAACTTATGTGTCCAAACAGTTGAAAGAGTACGAAAAGAGATACATTGACCATGACTTGGAGATTACAGCAGTTGTTTTAGCTCTAGAGATGAAGATGCACTAACTATATTGGGAGAGATTCGAACTCAGATTATAGAAATTTACAATACTTGTTTTCCAAGGAGGATTTAAACTTGAGACAGCAGAGGCAGATGCAACGAGCAGAGATATCAGCTAGTGGGTAATTGGTAGCATATTCCGATGAGAGCAGGCATGTTGGAGAGAATCAAGGACAGTCAGAGGAATGAACCGTAGTTGGTCAAGATGATTGAGAAGATTGTATGCAGATCAGAGTTCAGATTCGTAGAGGGTGTGTTGTTTTGTCAAGGCAGATTGTTTGTGTCAGATGTGAGTTAAATCAGACAGAGTTATGGAGTTGCAGGCAGATTGTGGGTCAGTTTGCAAGCAGCTTAAGTGCTATCCTGAGTTTCACCGCAGCTTGCCACCTTCAGACTTCAGAGATAGAGTTTAGCAGCAGTAACCAAATCTTTTACCTTTGATAGATTTAGTCATTTGGAGGACCAAATGTTCTAAGGAGGGAAGGATGTAACATCCCGAAATTCCAAGGTTGTAATTAGTCTAGTTAATTGTGCTTTTAGTTAATTAAGCTCGTTTATAAGCCAAATAGGTCCGATTAATCATTAGGATCGCGAGTGTGAAGTTGGGTTGAGATTCGAGCCCGTTTGGGTTTAGTAGGGGTGTGTGTTGTTATTTCCGGAAAGTTCCGAGGGCTTTTTAGTATTTTCCGCTTTTCGAGATTTTGGCACCATTGGGTAGATTACCTAATTTCCCAAACTTTGTCCTTCTGTTGCATCCCGTTCCGGACCCTCAAACCCGACCCAGGACCTGACCTGACCCTAACCCACCTTACATTATGTTATTAATTTCCCTAAAGGCAAACCCCCACCTAAATTAATCCCATGTGAGCCCCACCCCACCTCATCATCTTACCCCCACCCCTCACCCACGTGTAACACCCCCATCTCATCTCACTTTTCCCCATCCCCTCTTTTAGGTCAAATGACCATCTCCTTTCACTCCACTCACTCCACACAACACACAGCAGCCCCTCTTTCTTTCTCCATCTCTTTCTCTCATTCTCCCTCTCGTTCTCACCCTCCTCGCTGCCTCACGCCGCCGGACCACTGCCACCAGCCACCACTGCCGGCCAGCCCTCCTTCTTCTCTCTCTTCTCCACTTTCTCCATTCTCTCATCTCATCTCTCATCTTAGCTCTCTCTTTCACTCACCTCACCTCACCTCACCTCGCCGCCCACTGCTCCGGCACCTTCCTCGTCGCCGCCGGTCACCACCATCTCCGGTGAACCCAACCCACTCCATCTCTCTCTATTTCTCCATTTCTTTTTCTCTCTCTGTTTTCCCCAATTTTCCCTTTCACTGTGTCACTCTTTTCTCTCATCTCTCCCTCACTTCCACTCCACTCTACTCACTGTCAACATCGGTTGACTTCCTCATCCCTCACCCATCTCACCATTTCATTCTTTCTCTCTGTTCTCTATTCTTTCTTTCTCCATTCTCTTTCTTCTATTCTGTCTTCACCATTTCCCTTGCCAAGTGGGCCACCATCACCACCATCATCACCACTAATTTAGTGGGCCACTAATCAAGTGGGCCCCATAACCTCCGATCATCACCATCATCTCCGCGTGGGCCCCACAAGCTTCTCATCTCCAAATTGCAAGCCACCACTCCATCCACCCAATTGTTTGGTAAGCTCTTCTTCTCCTTAGGTTTGGGTTTTTATAATTGGGTGTAGTAGTGTGTTAGTAGCTTAGAGCTTCCCATTGAGTTATGTTTTAATTTAGTTTTTTTACTTTGCTAATTATCCCTTAGGTTGGTTTGTTGGGCTTTGAGCTAGGACTTATGGATTTGGGCATTTTCAACCAAAGGCAAGTAGATATTTATATATGTGCTTGGATATGTTTGTCTTTCCTTTGATTCGATGATTAATTGATGATTTAGATGACCTTTGCTCATTTGTTGATTTTAGATTTGAAAACATGATAATTATGTTTATTTGATTAACGAATTGATTATGAAATTGATGACTTGATTAGATAGATGAATGGAATTAGAATGGACTGGCTTTATACTTGATATGGTTGTATATCAGGTTCAAGAAGAAAGGGAGGCAATTGGACCCAAACCACTGCAGTTACAGAATCTGTATTCTGTAACCGCAGTGTATGCGGTCGACCGACCATGGGTCGCGGTCGACCGACCAAACAGGGTCAAGTGCTGGAAGCACCTGACCATTTTACTATTTATGTATTATGGCTTACAACTGCCGGTCGACCGGCCATGGTCTCGGTCGACCGGGCATGAAGGAGGTCGACCCGGATCTCTTTGTGGGAGGTCGACCGGCCAAGGGCGGGGTCGACCGAGGAAACTGTCAGGTACCTTTTTGAAGGGCCTTTTGATCCTGGTTTCGGTTGGACTTAGGTGGAACCTCGGCTACCCATTTGGACTCATTTGACTATGTATGAGGAATGTCTTGAGCCGACGATTCCTCATGGTTATTCCGGTTGCATCGGGATTCAACCTAACTCAATCTTGAACGGTACGGGACAACGGGATACTCCCTTTAAATCTATGCACGAAGAATGTTCGTCTAGGTATCCTGAACCTTAACCCTTTCGTTGACTGAGTAGGGATGTACGATGTTGCTGGATTAACTTTGTACTTAGGATTGGATTGAGTATCGCTTATGATTCCGAATTGTACCATCTGGTACTGTCTACATGTGATGTACATGTTCCTTAGCTTCGTTTGCTTTATTTTGGTTGGGATTATATGATGAACTTAGATGATGAACTTAGGATCCCTTTTGATGTTCCGTTCATTTTGAAGTTTGATGAAAGTGTTGAGGCTAGACGGCTTTAATTGTAAAGCTTGTTGAGAACTACTTATGATGATAATGCTTTGAAGAAGTTTGAAAGTTTGGTTTTGATTTGATGATGGAAAAGTAGTTTCTCTATGATTTGAGGAATCTTGTTCACACAAGAAAAGTCTAGTCCCTCACTATTGTATGTTTAGGACTCTTGTGTCAGGCATCACTTAGCTGTAAACGCCCAACACACTTGGGGCACCATTTGTGTGAGGACTTTGGCTTGAACGTCTGCGCAGTACGACTTTTTATTTTTAGATGGATGTACACCATCAGATACCCGTTCTGAAGAAGTTTGATGTTTTGTTTTGTTTTGTTTTAAAGGGTATCATTCTGATTGCTTGCCGGGTTTGCATCCCGTGCCACTCTACCACAACTCTCATGTTGAGTACGGAGGGTCATGTGAAACTATCCGTGGTGCATAAGCTTTTGTGATCTGCCTATTTGTTAGATGTTCTGTTAGTCTGTTTATGATTCGGATGCTATGCATTTCTTACGATCAGAATGCTATGCATTTCCTATGATTTTGTCTATCGTTTACTCTTATTCGTTCTGCATATCTATTGATGTTTTATATTTATATCTGCCTGCCAACCGTCGTGTTTGATGATGCTACTCTTGGTGCATAGGTACCGAGTACGTCTACCTTTGGGAAAGTGGAGGCGTCGCTTCAGGCAATTTAGCCTGATGGTGAGTACGAGTTGTGTGTCGACGGTTTTGTCGTCGTGACCAGCACACGAGTGCCTTCATACTTTGGTTAGTTCGTATTTATTATCTTTTGGCTTAGGTTGTGATAGAAGCCATTAATTAATATACTTTTGTTATCTTTTGCTAAACTTTAACTATAGAAAAGAAAGATGTGCATACTCTGAAATGTTATATTGTACCATTTGTTTATTATGATGTTCCGCTGTGTTTTACCGAGGAAATATTTATACCTCACCGCGGACTTCGATCCTATGGGACACGATTGGGGCCAGGTTGCATTTGATTAAAGGTTTGAAAAGTTTTTAATTGGCCCTAATCTCACGCATAACCCCGGTTTACATTTTGGGGGCGTGACATGGCCTCAACCAGCAGGTGAACCATGTTCTTCATCCATGTGGTAGATGATTACTGCCTTGAATGTTCATCATGCTTTAGGTCCTGTTTTGGCATAAATAATTCTGGGAACCCAATCTCGCATTAGTTCATAACTTGGGCTCAGTAAGTGGATGCGTCTATTTATTGTAGTTTTAAGGAGAGGAGTCCCTGCCTTTAACACAAGTCTATAAGACATTCTGTTCTAATTATCTTTTAGTTTCAAGTACTTGATCAGCATGGTAGCAAGTTAGATTTTGTTAGTCAGTGTAAGACTTATTCGTGTAATTGTTTCGACTGGACTCTGTTTGGGAAATGTTTGATGATTTTCTTTTTGGTTAGAAAATTGCTGCCCTAAGTTTGAAAGACAACGTGTGATAAAAACATTAAACTAGTTTGAAGTCAATGCAGCTCTGCACCAATGGTTTGTAGGATCCCCTTGGATGCATGCCATTCATGGGAGCATAGTGCGAAGGAAATGTCTCTTTGTGGATTAGATTTTGGGTAAGGAAAAAGAAAAAAAAAATCCCAATGGGATCGTCACAACCATTGATTTAAGGACCCAGGAGTTTAATGCTGTCTGAAGTTACAATTCTTATGAAACTTAATCCAGCAGTACTCCAATGGTGAGTATAATTAAGATAAATGTCAAAATGAGGTGAGTGTCAATTCATAGGGGTTAGTGAGTGTGAGGGGTTGGATTGACAATAGGTAGGTCTTTATGACGTAACAAAACTCTTACAGCTCAAGTAAATATAATGCGAGTGGTACTTCTCATATGAAGATTTCTAGAATTTATTTGCATGATTTCTCATTCTACAGATGTGAAGTGTCCAGGCCTTTGCCTGTTGATTTCTTTCCTTTTTCTTTTTCTTTTTCTTTTTTTTTTTCTCCTTTCCCTCACATCTTTTAATATACTCTACAGTCTGCGTGCCTGACTAATATCATGTTCCATGTCTTTCTTGTAGATTTGGAGACAGGTTAGCACATAATACACTGATGATGCTAAAAGGCTGCATAAAAGATCACCAAGCTAAACTCTTCCTTGGTTGATCTGTGTCTAGTCTAAAAGAAAATGTTTTATATTGAGTAGATAAGATTCAAAACCTATACCTCTTGACTATCCTCCTTTCTTCATCATATTAGGATTTGACACCACCATGGTTTGTAGGTGAGAGTAGAAGGGACTGTCCAGAAAACCTCTGATGAGGAATCAGAGAAATACTTCCATAGACGTCCTGGAGGAAGTCAGATTGCAGCAATAGTCAGCAAGCAGGTGCAATTTCCATTTGCCCAATCAACACTGAAGCATCAAATCCTTTCTTTTTTCTTTTCTTTTCTTTTTTCCTTCTACATGCTATAGCTCCAATCTTATGCATAATTGATTTATTTTTTTCAGAGCACTGTAATACAAGCAAAGCATCTACTTCACCAAAAATATGAAGAATTGGAAGCCAAATTTTCTGATGGGTTAGTCTCACTGATTTCTTATTTCCATGTGTTTGTTGAATCAATTCTACTTTTGAAGATATGCTTATTTGTGGCAGAATTGGATAGCTCTGCACCCTTTGTTTATTTCCATGTTGTTTTTAATCAATTCTTTGACTGGGCTTATTGGGCCTGACAGGTCAGGCCCAATTATATTGGTTGGGCTTGTCCAATCCACCTAGCCCATTATCTAGTGTGAGAAGATCTTCAATTTTCTTTTTCTTTTTCTTTTGTCAGCAATGGGAAACTTGCATTAGATAACAGAAAAGGACCAAAAGGTACAAGTATAGGTAGAAATATACACAAGACTAGCAGCACAACAGCATTGGATTTAGAGCCCAAGTCAGGGGCTTAGTTCATCTGGTTAGGGACATCAACAGCTGTTTTTATACCATACAGCTCATTAGAAAAAAAAAAAAGCTACATTTGAAGACTAATAAGAATATCAACACTATTCAGCCTCCTGTTTAGCTGGCAATATCCTCTACTTCATTAATGAATTGACTCACATGCATGAATTGTTGGGGGCGGAAACTCGATCAACACACAAAAATACAATGTAGAAGCAAATTCAATCAAGCAATCACACGAAGAACACAATAAGATTTTATGTCTTTCCATAGTGTGTCTAGCTCCATGGGAACATCATTCTCTTCTTCTTAGGATTATACTTTCTTTCTTATGTCCTAAAAAAGCCCTCATACAAATGACTAAATAACCCCGAACCTTTTTTTTTGTTATCCTGGAGTTTGGACCCAAGAAAGAGCCCGCACAAGCGGGAAAAAAGGCCACACAAGTGAGAAAGGACCCACACAAGAGAGGAAAAAAGGCCCACACAAGTGGAATGAGGTGGCATACCCAAAATTCAAACCCTGGACAGCCCAGGTTAGAACTGCCGCCACTTACCAGAGAGGTAAGTGTCCGTTCTCAAATAACCTCGAACCTTAAACCTGGATATAGGCTAACCTAAGTGAACCATTCCTGATAACCCAAAATACATGAATTACCTTTCACAGATAACCTGGGACATTCCACTGCTTCATATGAACTCTATTTCTCCTTGTCTGATGAATAGTAAATCAGCATACAAAGGGAAAGAAAATCACATTTAGTGTTGATCTTCTAAAAGAGAATCAAATTTATTGTTGATCTTTTGAATGTGCAGAAGCTTGATTTCTCGGCCCGAAAACTGGGGTGGTTACAGGCTCAAAGCAAATTTAATTGAATTTTGGCAAGGACATCCATCTCGACTGCATGATCGGTGGGCTAATCACTTTTCACTAATCCTATCCTGATGTGTGGAATTGTGATTTTCCAGACTAGTTGAGTTATCAATGATTTACTGAATTCATGATGGTTTTTATTTGACAGGTTCCAATACTCTCTCAAAGAGGTTGAAGGCAGGCAAGTATGGCACATAGACCAGCTGGCACCATGAAAAACTGTTTCAGCCTCTGCTTTGTGAAAGTTCACATCATGCAGACGTATTCCTCTCTTTTATGATCACGTATCTAGATGTCTTAAAGCTATGGACTACCTTAATAAAAAGTGGGGCCCCATGGGGGCCCACCTGCACAACTTTCAGTACTGTTGCTTCCATTTTGTAGTGAGGTATCTGTTGATGCTTTTATCAGTGGGTTGTTCCACAATAGCAACTCATTCAGTGGTGTTCATGCCATTATATATGGATTTTGTCTGAATAAAATGTTGGAATTATTGGACTTAAAGTGTGGCCCAATGATCACACACCCATGAGGATTCACTTGGAAGATCCAATTACTTTAATCTTTCTTATGGAGATATCTTCGGTATTTTAAAAAAGTTGTTAATCTAATAGAGTTTTCTATGCTTAGAGGAATCTATTTTATGTTATCCTGATATTACGTAGATCCAATTAAAGATATGGTAGTAATAGAACTAACATAAATCATACGAATTGAATACATAAAAATTCATGATAAGGCCATCAGGGGCGAAGGATATCATGTTAAATGAGACTCTGACTATCCTCGTTGTGTAATTTATAGTGCTCGGTAAAGGGTATTCATTTCAGGTCTTGTGTGGATTCAATTTTTACTGAAGTGGAGGTTATTTGATGGTCGGTTTTGAATATTCATTTTTCGTTCCACACTTTTAGCCACTTATAGAAATACAATCCTAGTATTCATTTAAATGAAACAAGCGTGCTATGATATGATAACATCTTCACCATCCATCCACCTGTTGACCATTATAATATTTGGCGAAATATACTTGTGAGCAGTCCATATTAAAGGGCCAAAATCTGTCCTATAATGCAAATTTTGGGCTATGCTCTGGAAGCATTTTTATAAATTGATGAATTCATAGGTCTTCAGTAACATAGGCTATTTTTTTACTGATTAACTTTTATGTATTTGAAACAGTTGAAAGGTACTCATTATTGCAACCACGAGGTTGTGGATTCATGTTACATTACTATTAAAAAGAAGACACGTTTTTTCTTCTATGAAGGTTCCAATCTTCCAAACTGTAGGGTTTTCTTGGGCCTTGATCATAGTGGGGCTCATCTTAATGACCTGAATTTGTGAAACAGAGGTAAAATTAAAATCAGTTAATGGCTCAAAATCATCCTCTTAGATTGAACAGCTCAAATCACTCTCTTAGAAATCTCCATCCACACAGTAATACGAATTTGATATTTTTGTAGATGAGGAGTTTATGCTGGGACTAACTGCCACATAGGGTAAGTGGGACCATTCCCAAGTGTGCTCCTGATAGATACGCATGAGAATTTGTGTTTTCTTTCTTTCTTTTTGCCATCTAAAATCAGAAGGAGATGAAGGATAAATTAGATCATGACAATTGATTCAGAAAAGTAGTAATCTGACAACCATCCTAGCCATTGAATTAGAGTTACTAAAACCCTTGGTAGTAGTGTATATAATTCGAGTTTTCAACCATATATCTTAGGTCCTGCGTTTGTATAGTAGTGGAGCAGACATGAAGAACCAGACATTTCGCTTCAGTCCATCCCAATTCATTAAATGAGCCTTACTCTTTTCGCCAAAACCATAGATGCCCCATTAAATGTAAGGCCCGTACATTGACCCAACTCATTGATGCACCATATTGGGTGGGTTGGGTATAAGAGTGGCAATTCATGACCTGATCCAGTAATCCCAGTTTGGGTTGCCCAATAATATGTTAGGTTAAAGTTGTGTTTGTGCTTTGGAACCATATTGTTGAGCAAAGGAAATAAGATTTACTTAGATGGGAGAATGTTTGTGAACCTCTTTGTCGAAGTGGATTGGAAATTTATTTCATTGAAAATATGAATAAAGTTATTTGGGAAAGTGGTTATGGAGAGTGGGTGATTCTCCTCAAGGGTTATGGAGACTTATTTTTGGTTAAGTCTTTTTATAATGTCTTGACTGGTGTTGGTGCTACTATGATTGATTGGAGGCATTTTTGGGATTCTTACATTCCCCCAAGAGTTCTTGCTTTTTTGCTTGGTGGTAAGTTTGTAAAAGATTCTCACTATGGATCAATTGAGAAGAAGAAATCGTATCATTGTCAACGGATGCCCTTTGTATTTAAATGAGGAGGAAACAGATGAACATTTATTGATTCATTGTAAGTATGCACATAAAGTGCAAGTTTCAATTATTGATATGTTTGACATGAGTTGAGCTATGTGCGTTGTGCAGTTATGGACTATGATGCACGGATACTTTAAAGTATGCAACGTATCGTGTCGTATCGTGTCCGATACTTCATTTTTTATATGTAAAATCCGTGTCCCTGCCGTATCTATAAAGTATCCCTACCGTATCCTTGCCGTATCTGGGCATCATAGGTTATGGAGCTTTTCGAACAGTGAAAATATAGGGGTAGTTCAATCTGAGATCGTATATTATGACGGTTGCCTCTTTATGTTATCATTTGGGAGTATTGGTTGGAGAGGAATGATAGAGTTTTTTTAAAATAAAAGTATATCTGCTTATGAGATTTGTTTAGTCCATTGTTTGGAATATTTAAGAGTGGGCTAGTGAAAAGGCAATATCCATCGGAATTTCTTTGGAAGATTCAAAAAGATGTTGAGCATCTAATTTAATAGGGCGATGTCGCTCTAAGATTGTGCATAGAATCAAGTGAAACCATCCACCAGCTGGTCTCCTCAAGTTGAATTTTGATGGCAGTTTCTTCAAGCATATCCATTTGGGACGATTGGTGGTGTTATTCAGGAATCGGGACTTTTCAAGAGTTGTTGTGAAAAGTTCTTAAGTCCAGTGAGCTCATTAGATTCTAATGGTGTTGAAGTTTATGCTTTGCCAGTTGGCTAATGGAAGTTGCATAAGTTGGGAAGCGACAAAGCAATCATTGTAGGTGACTCATTTTCGGCAATTCAATGTGGCTCCAAAAAATATCATTTTCCCTAGAGATTTGCATATTTGGTAGAGAAGGTGCAAGATATCTCCACTTAGTTAGGAGCTTCTTTTAATCACATCCCGCATGAAGCTAATGATATGGCTGATGATCTATCAAGGGAAAGAGTTTTTTGGTCAAATGTTTATTTTGATGTTTAGTTATTTTATTAAGAAAATTACTAGAAAAATCACATTATATGTCCAAAACACCAAAAAGACCCTCATATTTTCTCTATGATAGTAAAAGCCCCTAGTTGTTTTTCACTGTTATTTAAACGAGGACATCGTCACTCATTTCAATTGAGGAAAAAGAAGTGACAAGCGATAATATCATCGATATCGTTGCTTAAATAAAAGCGAAAATTGACAAGAGGGTTTTTATTGCTACAAACGAACTATAAGGGCCTTTTTGGTGCACCGAACATCAAACGCGATTTTTTCATTTATTCTCTCTATTTTGATTCTCTTATTTCTTTTCTCCTTATTGTAAGGAGGCAATTTTCATTAGGAGGTATAGGATTTTGAACCCAGCCTCCCCTCTCCTTGCATATATGAGTTGTCATCGCCTTGCATGTGTGAGCTAGTTCCCATCTCTTCGCATGTATCAGTTCTGATTACTTGCATGAAAGAGTCTCACAGGGCCCAGCCCCATAGTTGGGATTACAAAACAAAACACACTTGCCTAGGCAGTTCACCTTGCAGCTTAATAAATGGTGAAAGTTGAATGAGTTTGTATCAGACTTTGTGCATGCTTCCTTGGTAGAATTTCTGTCAAGAATTCAATATGTTGAGGTTTCTTGGATATAATGTGACATCTTATCCCCTAACATTTTCAAATGCCATGTTTTTTCACTAGAATTTCTGAAGAGTGTGGCTATCTACACACTGCAAAATGCTCTCTACACACTGCATTTTAAACAAAATAAAAAAAATCCCTAAACTACCCCTCGCCCCAACATGTTCGGCCCTAAGGGGCCAAACAAATCAAGATTATTCTGCGACACGGTGCCTAACAAATCGAGTTTGTTCGGCCCTGTATGGCCAAACGAATCATATTCGCCAATCGTTCATCTTCAATGGCAATTTACATCTCTTAATTTGCTTCTCCATTTACTTGTCACTATTGAAATCTTCGAAAACCACCATTTGCTTGTCCATTACTTAAAAATCACAAATGATTAGGAATGAGAGATGAATGAGGTTGGCGAGAGAGGGAGGGGTAGGGGGGAGACTGGGAGAGGGAAAGAGGAAGGGGAGAGGATGGGCAGGCGGCGGGCGGCGACGAGGAGGGAGAGGGGTCGACGAGGGAAGAAGCAGGGAGAGGGAAGGAGAGGGATGGGGCGGCGAGGGAAGAAGCAGGGAGAGGGAGGGGGTAGTTTAGGAACTTTTTTTTTGGTTTTTTTTTTTTTTAATGCAGTGTGTGTTGAGTCAGTTGCAATGTGCAGGTAGCAGCTTCCATTTTTGAATTCCAACCATATGAAAGGTCTCAAATGACCTTTGGGAATCCATAAATTCCAATTCATTTAACTTTTGGTAGAATTTTTTATGCCCAAACTCAAGAGAGCATCTAGAAATTCCACTATATCTAGAAATTCAAAAATTCCTCGAACAGAAATTTCTTGAATTCCAACAAAGAAACGGGCCCAAATTTTCGAGTGAGCAACTCGAGTCAAGCCCGTATTCTATCCTATGCTTTCCAAATCCTAACTCAAACCAATTTGGCCTGATCTTTTGGGTAGTACAATACATATACCCAACAATAAACTGGGTGAGTTGGTTTTTTCGGGTCGGATCCAAACCCCACCCATTATCCCCTACTTGCCCCATGCATTGCAAGTCAACTAGTCAAGTGCCTAAGCATCATCCACCGGTCCAGCACATGTTGGGCGTATATGACACCGGATCCTCTGAAGCTCACAGTTAGTAATAAGTAACGATCTTTTGGGCCCACCATGAAAAATCTATACCGGCCAAAGTGGATTCTTCCTTCTTACATGGGCCTAGCCAAATTTAGCATTAGTGGGATTTGGGGCCTGTTGTCATATTAATGATCAATACAACAAACAGAAAAATATTACTAAATATAAAGTGGCTTATAAAAAGGTTGGAAAATTTGTAACTCGGATTTGACACGTCTAATGTAAGAAAATTATCTTAGATAGAGTTAACACGGAGACTCGGGAGAGTCATGTTTTTATTTTTTTTTAATATTTAAAAATAAATCCATTACTTAAGAAATATAAAAATATATTTATTTACTTGCATTCATGATAATCAATTTAAATTAATAAATTTATATATGCAAGAAAAGTACAATAATAAAGAAAATAAAAGAAAAAATATTGAATAATACATAATTTGTTAATCCAAATATCGAATGTAAAAGATCAAATATAAGTTTCAAATTACATTTCAATTATCATTTTTAAATTACTGACTCCAAACCTCGTACACAATTACTTATAAATAAATCTTAATTATTTAAAATTAGATATGCCTATTAAATGATTTAAAATACAGATTTATTAAAATGAGATGACTCGGCCGAGTCTCCACTATTTTTTACTCGATCATTTGTCAAATGAGATGACTTGGAAAAGTCAAGAGTCAACTCGGATGGTTTCTCAACCATGCTTTATAGCTATCAATATTAAATGGCCAAACTCTTGTTAGAGTAAAATTTGATGATGTCTCACAAAACATTTATGGTGAGTCATCATCATCAAAGCATTGACCTAATTATGTTGGGGTCGGCTACGTGAGTTGTGTTTCTCCATTCCGATTTATCCCGAGCCAAATTCTCAAGAAGTTACATTTCTTTAATTCTATTTGCATCCTCTTCAGCCTACCCCTTCCCCTTGGCCCTTGGTGGGTGATCAGCTTACATAGTTAAACTTTTTTCTTACCGGTGTCATTGCTAGCCTTCATTAGAGATGCTCAAATTATTTCAAATGGATTTCTCTAATGTTATCACCCATTAATGCTAGCCCAAATGCTCTCAAAAGCGCTCAATTCTAATTTCATCGTTTTTCAATTTTACCACATATCTATCTCAGCATTTTTATCTTTACTACATCCATTTTGTACATATGTCGTTTATCGCTAATGGTTTAGATTTTCCATTAGTTGGTCCCAATGAAGATTCTCATATTCTCATGAGTCTTATGACATTGGAATCATCGCTTAGTTTCGAACAAAAATTTGGAATCCTTAGTTATGCATACATTCTTGTATGAAGATGTAAAAAAAGATATATTAAAACTTATAATTTAATCTTAATTTAGTAGATTAATTTTCTAATATAATTTTACAAATTTTAAAGGAATTGGGATCCTCTGAGGGATTTTAACCATGGTGACCGTGAGTAGACCGATCTGCCACATCATCGTGGGCAGCCCTTCCGTGAATAGGAGCAGGCTGTCCGTAGTAACGTGGTAGAGCCTGATTGGCTTCCTCACAGTCGTTGTGAGGAGGAAAAGTCTCAAACGATCCGAACTCGCTTTAATAATCATTCTCACATATCTCAAGGAGAATACCAATTATACTTAATAAATCAGGAAAGATAGGCCTCAAGGGGGGTTCAAAAGATCTCCCCTGCCCTTCATCGTTGTAAAAAATCAGCTCCATCCCCCACCTCTATCATCTCCATCTGGGCCCCAACGGTGTAAAGTCCATTCAAATGAGTGTCAGTCGATCCAACGGTGTCAAATATATAAAATGGGTGCAAAGGTGGGCTTCATTTAAAATTTAAGAAGGAATTATGTGGCCTATTTGGATGAGCCACCAGGTGGTCCCAACCACAGTGCGCAAGATGCGCGCCGGGAGCACCTGATAACTCCCCCGATGGGCTTCCATCACGTCCCCATCAGTTTTATATTTATGGGCGAGACCTCTCAAGCAGTAATGACGGGAATCTCCAAAGAACTTCGGTAGTGCATGAATAACCAACCCCGTCATCTTTTTCCCAATTCGTCTTCTTCCCCAACCTTTTTTTTTTTTTTTTTAATATAGACTCGTAGTCGCAACTCTTTAACCCTTCATCTCTTTTTCTAGGCCCATCGGATCAAACTCAAATTAAATATTAAATTAACTTCCTTGTAATACCATCTCATCTTCCATTTGACAAGCCTTTTATTGGAGAACCACATCATTGTGGGCTTAAATTGGGCCAGTTTGGCAACTCTATTAATAAAATCAAGTGATGTAAAGTTGATTTTGAAGAAAGAATAAAATATAAGTGGGTTATGATGATATTTTATTTTTAGTTGTTTGTTATGGAATCTTTTTTACTTTTTGTATGTGAAAGTGAATTTTTTTTTTATATTTTTGTGGATAAAGGTGATTGTTTTTTTACTTTTTAAAAAAAAAATGGAGGGAGTTTTGAATTAAAGTGCTTTTGATGTGACATTTTATCTGAAAAATTAAAATTTTACTTGACTTTTATTATACTAGTAAAGTGCTAAACCCAATGTGGAGGACAATTTTCTCTTGCGCACTTGCACACTACATAATGCACAATGGAGTTGTTCATCATGCGGCACCTAATTTAAAAATAGTTGGTGTCATTTATCATGCGAGACCCAATAAATATTAAGGGTTCTTGTCTTTAGTGACAGTGTGGATGCACCCTCCTGCAAAAGAAATACGTGGGAGAGAATTTTGCCTACTAAAAGCTGCAAAAAATTTTTTTTTTTTTTTGCTTTTTGTTTCACGGTACATGTATTTTTAAATAGATAAAAAAAATGGCCTTTTCATTTGATTTTGACAACTTTCACCTTAAAATCATATTAATTTATTACTATTGAAAAAAAAATCTAATTTTATATTATTATTTTTATTTAATTAATTATAATTTTAAAAGAAAAATTCTCAAAAAGGGCCTTAAATTTCTACCTTATTTTAAAAAAGGACATAAGTTTCAAAAAATTTCAAATCAGTTCCTAATTTTTTCATGAAGTTTTCAATTAACGACATCCGTCAATTTAAAACTATTTTTGTAAATTTCTTCCCAAGACTTTTTAAAATACCCAGATTACCCTTAATTGAAATAAAATTATGCTTCACTTTCTCTATATTCTCCTCATTTCCTTCAATGATGTCCTTACGGTGATCAAGGACAACCACTTTTTTTCCACGGCAATCAGTTAAATGTAGTGATTATCGAAACTTTGACATAGCTTTAAATGAAGGGTGATTTATGTATTTTTAGAATATTAAGAAAAAAAGTCGTTAAAAAATACTTATAAATGAGTGAATATCGTTAATTGAAATCTAACGGAAAAATATATGAATAAATTTAAAAAGTTTTAAAACATGTATTTTTTTTAAATAAAGTAAAATTTTTAAAATGCTGTCCCCTTATCATATCTTGAGGCTTCCATTAGGTCCCCATCATGTCTTTAGACTTTATGTGCTACCCCTCTCAACAAGGAATAATCATCCCACCCCACAAAAGCCAAGAACTTCGGTCGTACATAAATCAATCAACAATAACCAACCCCCATCATCTTCTTCTCTTTTTCCTCGACCGTTTCGTCTTTCTTCGGTTCTTCCCCTCCATCACCACCCCAAAAAAATCGAATCTTTATAGCTCATCTTTTTTAATCATTTGCATTTGCATCGTAAAATCCGATCTTCAATGGATCCACCACCACCACCACCACCCCATCCCCAATCCGATCATCAACCTCCATCTCCTCTCCCCATGCCCGATTCCACCACCCAAACCCACCAATCCTCACCTTCCAAGTCGCCCAAAACGCCTCAAAAATCCGTCAGCTGGAGCCCCAATCTCACCACAGAAGCCTCGATTCGAGATTCTAATACCAGGAGTATGGATTTATAGTCTCAGATCGCATTCCCTTCAATTGAATTCTTGGATTTTTTGAGGAATGTTGAATCTTTCTGATTTTTTTTCCTTTTTTGTGTTTGTTTGGATAATTGGATTGTAGATACGATGGACACGGTGCGTGATGTGTTCGGACGGTGGAGGCAGAAGGTTGGAGAGGCCACGAAGAAGGCCGAGGACCTGGCCGGGAATGTCTGGCAGCACTGTAAGTTTTGTTGCATTTGACTGATTTGGGTTTAGATGATGAATTGTTTTGGAGTTAGAATTTGTGTTTGATTGGGTTCATATGCATGTTGATGATGGTGGTGGTGGGAAATTGATGTGAGAAGTGGCCTGTTGAATTGATGATTGGGTGGGCCGCGGATGTACTGGTTTTTGGAAATTTTGATATGGGGTTGGTTGATCCAAATTGTTTGATCCTTCCTTTTGGGTATTTATTGTATAGATGATTATGGGAGAGGAATTTGTGGAGTTGAACATGGTAAAATGAGAAATTAAATTTTTTTTTTTTTGCTGAAACATGTGGTAACTGATAAGGTTCTATCATTTTTAGGATTGGTTCTGTTGGGATGATGGGTAACCATATTAATGGCCCTCATTCTCAATTAAATGTACCATGGGTCTGGTTCAAATGTCATGCAGCAAATTATTTCATTTGTGCCGCTATATCGAGTTTTTAATAATAAATATAATGATGTCGTTCTTGATTGTTGAATGCAAAATAATGTGTTCCTTATATGATTTTTTTTTTCCTCCAACTTGATTGGGTCTGGAGTAGGTGCAATCTAGTTACCATCTTTTATTTCATAGCATACACTCATTTGATACAGGGGATAATTTTAATTAGGTTAGTTATTGATGTGGTCTTCCTTAGTGATCCATGGTTGTGTCCATTGATTGATTGATTGATTGCGCTGCCAGGTGGAGGTGATGAGATGTGATGGACCCACATGAATTATTGTGTGCTTTCCCATTTTCCACTTGTTGAGAAAAACCCACCATGTAGCTTTTTACAGGAGGCTTGACGTTATGATAATCTCACCAGGCCTCTCAAGTATTTCATGATGTTAATTTCCAAACCATATCCTCTCAAAACAAGTGAGCATTTTATGTAGTTGAGGAATATTGAGTCATTTGTGTAAAAGAGAGCTATATGTTTTACTGAGGGCCTAATAGACACATAAAGAAGCAATTCATTGCAGTGCGAGTCACTCTTATAGTTCTCAATGCACCAGCAATGGGGAAAAAATGGGATAAGAAGAAAGTATATTGACCTGAGAATTGTTTTGCTTGCTCTTCTTGGATGCTCTAGAAATGGGAAAGGACTGCTCTTACCTTGGATTTACATTGTTTGGTTGGGTTGACATCATGGTTGGGTCCTTCACATTGATTTCAACCTCTAGCCTGCTTGCACTTAATACTTTATCATGGCTATTCCTCCTATATTTTTTTATTGTTATTTTCAAGTATCACTTTTTGACTTGTCTCTGTAGTCAGTATACTTTACTCTTTGATAAATTGGTATGTCTGTGGAGCACATTTCACCTTCTTTAGAGCAATAGCGACAACTCCATACTCAAGAATCCCGATTTTGCATCTTTAAGTGACTCTGTTGGGTTGGGTCTATTGACCACCTTCTATTAACCAGTGAAAACAGGACCAAGTGTTACTGATGCTGCCATGGGAAGGATTGCTCAAGGAACTAAGGTTCTAGCTGAAGGTGGTTATGAGAAGATCTTTCGACAAACTTTTGACACAATTCCTGAGGAGCAACTGCTGAAGTCGTATGCTTGCTATTTGTCAACTTCTGCTGGTCCAGTTATGGGAATTTTGTATCTGTCCACCGCAAAGCTTGCATTTTGTAGTGACAATCCTCTTCCATACAAAGTTGGAGACCAAACTGAATGGAGCTATTACAAGGTATATTTTGCATTTCATACATTCTGGTACAGTTAGATGCCAAATAGCTAATAAATCAAGGTTCTCACTCCAGAATGAAGTGGAACTTTCCATTATCTAGAATGGTTGCAGGAAGGACTCCATTTCCTTATTTTAAGTATGAAATTCCAGTTGATTATCATAGTAGAATATGATGCACCTATCCTATGGAGCTGTTTTTGTGCGTTTTAATTTGACATTGAAGTATTCTTTCAACTAGTGATATTATTTTACATAATATAGAATACTGTTCACTGATCTAGCAAAGACAATTTTGTTTATTATTCACTCTCTTTAAGTATGTGTATATCTTTTGTATGCGCATGGGTTGTTGAAGGGGTTGGAGGGTATGGAAAGGGAAGGTCCAGTGTGGACTGGCAGTGTGCCATTAGCTCCTATATATTACCCTTCATTTTAGGGCCTTGAAAGGTTGACAATCTTTAAAGTCCTTTTTTTTTGTGTGTGTGTGTGTGTGTGTGTGTTGTGTGTTGTGTGTGTAAAATCCTCAATACTTTATTGCAGAAGGAAGCAAAGGCTTAGACAGTGCAAAAAAATCCTCAAAAACCCAGCACAACCTCCTAATGACACTGTCACGACCCGGGCCCGAGATCCGATAATCCCAGGGTCGTGGTCCCATACTTACTCCCATAAACCCCGAATTAACCGAAGTTAAAACGGAATCCACAAGGGATAATCATTCAATCATCCTGTCAAATATACAAATTGTGGAAAACATATATATTTAACATCATCATCATTCGCGAAAGTACAATCTTACACAAAAGTAAGGTTCTTGTACACATAATGTTTGTCATCCATTGCATATTCAAATACAATGCAAGGTGACCAAGAACTGAATTCACCAAGAAATAATTTCCTTCAAAAGAATCAAAACCATCCCAAAAAGAAATTCCCAAAATAAAGGATCTCCGGTCCATATCGCACTCGGGTAACCCGGTCAAATGGCATCCCGTCGGTTCCATTCAATCAGTCCTCCTGGAGGAACCTGATTGGTCTCTTCCGTTGGCGTTGGGGCCGCTGCTGGGCCGGCATGGGCAAACGGGCCTGTAAAGCCATCAATAACACTAATGAACACGACGGTTCAACAATGTATACAGAGTTCTGTGATATAACATGTTAATGCATATAATAATCCATCCAATCTCATTTCTAACAATTCTAACAATTCATTTCACAATGTTATCCTTAGAGTCAATCAATAGACATAAACAAATTGGCAACTGCAATAGCATTCATTTCATTACATTTAACTTTTACTCATCTTCCCTCAAAGGAAGGAATCATCTTCTAAATGGAAGGAATAGTTTAGTCATATTCTTTCAATGACAATCATTCAATGTTTCTTTCGTTGTTATGGGATCTACTAGTGCCCGGGCCAGGGACAACTAGCATCGCTACGGAGCTCCGGAATGCCCCCAATTCATCTACTACAGTAGGAATAGTCATTTGTTCATTTACAATTCATTATAATGAAATAGCTATGTAGTGCCGGACTCAAGAGTTAATACCTTAATCCATTCTTGGATTCAATTCAATATACTAAGTCTACTCAAGCAATTAAAAGGACTAAACATTACACTAGTCACCCTAGACATTGCACTAGAGTTCAACAAAATTAATTACGATATGCACATAAACACGAATTACGATATGCACATAAACACGAATTACGATATGCACATAAACACAAGCCAATTAGGGAATTCGGATAATTAACAATTCCACTCATTTCTTTCTTAGTTCCCACCAACCATTCAAGTGTAATCCTTGGTTATCTAATGTACGTGCTATTCTTGATGGGCATCACATTTAAATAATGTGTACATTAGAGTCCCCGTAATTAACACTCATGGAGGTTTAGTTTATAATCAATTGAACATTCCATACTTTATTAAACTTACAGTTCAATCACTTGAATCCTCTTTTATTGTCCATTAAATTCAAATAATTTCTAATTACACTATAATTAAGTCTAAAACTAATCTAGAGAGTCATTATGCTCATAGGAAGCGTCCACGATCAAATAAACCCCAAAATGAAGTCCAATTGGGCTCAACAAATAAACCTGGCAGAGCCCAGGTCCGCTCGAGCGGATGTGGGTCCGCTCCATAGAGAGGCGGGTCCGCTCGAGTGGCCAGCTGTTGCCTGGGTCCGATTTTTGTGCAGAAATTCGCCCTCTTCTTGCTTTTCTTGGTTTCTTTCACTCCAATTTCCTCTTTTCCATTCCATACATGCAAACAATCATGAACCTCCTGTCCTCCCTCGTTTATCAACTCATATACATGTATATACACACTCCAATCCATCATTCATTCACAAAATAATCAATTCTAAATCTTAATAAAATTGCACAAAACCTTCAATCCATTGAAAATGCATAACATTAACACAAATTACATAGAAACTTTACACACTTGCCTCTCTTGAAGCTATTGATAGGAACTCCCTTCCTTGATAGCTCTATTGGTACAAATACTTCTTCTTAAACCCTAATTCCATAAAAGAAAATGCAAACATAGATTGCTATGAGCTATTAAGCTAGAAACCATCTCTACACACTTAATAGAACTTGAAATCGTATAAAAGGTCTAAGGCACTTACTTGTAGCTCAAAGGAAGAAGATTGAGTTCTTTTTCAAGCTCCAATTGTCCCAAAAATGGAGGATGAGGGTGAGGAAGAAGATGAAGGAGATGAAGTCCTTCTCCAAAATCACTTGAGCTCTCCAAAGATCATCTTAATCAATAAGAATGGGAGAAGGAGAGAAAGGAAGAAATGTTGCCTAGGGTTTGCTTGAGATGGAATGAGTGAATGAACTCATTCCAAACCCTTATAACATACATTTTGCATTTAAGCCCCCTTTTCTACACTCATTTACACTTTAAATCAAATGAGGGCTCACTTGACTAATCTTAAGTCAAAACTAATCAAATATGTTATGAAAGTTAACACATCAATCCAGATACACGCGATGGTATCAAGAATTACCGTATTCGACAAAATACGTGAAAATCCGTATTTACGAAGAAATCCTTGTTTCTACTTGTTTAAGCCTAAATTCAATTCAATGATCTTAACTTCATTCAAATTCATTTCATTATGCTTAATTCAATCATTAGAGACTTGTTTGTCTCTTTTTGGTCATTAAACAACATTAACTCAATTAATCATGCTTAATTAGCATCAATCTCAATTAATTAGCCTTAATCTTCATTAATTCGGGACGGGGTGTAACAGACACAAACACCTTTTGGATGAGCATAAACCCAAAAAATCACATCAAGAAATTAGAAGGGCACCACTGTCCAAAAAAAAAAAAAAAAAAAAACAGCACAACCCCCTAATGACACAAACACCTTTTGGATGAGCATAAACCCAAAAAAAATCACATCAAGAAATTAGAAGGGCACCACTCTCCTTAATCTCCAATTGACGCTTATAAGTAATAAAACTAAGAAAAATTTTAAGTTCCCTCTTCCCTTTCCCTGTTATTTTCCTTTATGATAAATATTGACACCAATAATGTGGTTGTAGGTTTTCTAGTAGAAACCGGGAGATTACAGTGTTATAGAGTTATTCAGGACCAGGACCATTGAAAATAGGGATATAAATGGGGTATAAGTATTCTCTTGGCGGTGAGCTGGAGGGTACAGGTGCAACATTAGAATGTATCTCTTTGCATTATACAATGGGAGTCTATGAATCAACTTTCAATTGTTGTTGATTGGATAGATGAGATTTGCCACTTGGCAACTCTTGGTGGCTTCCCATTCTCTCATTCCGTAAGAGGGAATTTGGATGAGGTTTGTTAGCTAAATTAGGATTTTTTCGTACTTCTTTCATGCTTGATGTCTGATGCTTTTGTTTTATTTGGTTTTTCCTATTGTTGTATTTTGCTGTTAGAATAAAATTGCCACCTTGATGCATATCGTATCAGGTGGACTCCAAGTGGGCCTAGTTATCTACTTAGAGAGAGAATCCAAGTCGTTTTCCAATTAAGAGAAATGACCTTTCTCCTTATCTATTATAGTTTTTTTTCCTTCTTAATTATAGGTTTAAGTTGAGTAGAATGAGAACTTAGTTTCTTTGTTTGGAAATATATTAGATTAAATAGGATCATTAAATCTATTTATGTATATGGATCTAAAAGATAGCTTCTGGAGTCGGGCTTTTTGCATTGCTTCCAAAAACATTTTTTTTCCTGAGTTCCATTTGAATTTTGAAACCATGTTACGTGTTGAAGGTAAAAATGTTTGCACCTTCCCTTCGTGTTTTAATCCTTAATGCTTGTTTTTAACCTGATCTAAGTGATGAAGATTGGCGAGTGGTTGCTGGTTCATAAGCTATAATTTTTACTCTTCAACGCACCCACAAATTATGTAACTTCTGGGTTCATATTCTAGTCAGGTATAGCTAATGTTGTGGAGGAAGAACCAAACTAATTCATGCATCGTGGATTCATTCAACCATTGAAACCCACACGTTCACTATTCAATTTGAGTGTCTTTTATGTGAAACATACCATTAAGTATTAACCAGCACTATAATATCAAATAGGTCTTGGGAGAATAATTATTGATGATCTCCCTCTACTACCCCTCAGTAGGATGTAAGAGTATTATGAATGAGGTCTTGATATTGTTAATTAAGTTCATGCCAAAATGAGAATCAGGCTCAACCGAAGATGTCAGGCAGAGTTTCGGAAATCGGCAATCATTTTGGCCTCTCACTTGCACACAATTCATTACAATTTGGTTGTTTTTCAAATGATTGATTGCTTTACTTTAGGAACTTGTTCCAATCAAGGTAATTCAAGCCTAGTATGTCCCAAAGCTTAATATGCGCATATATTTATGGAGATCCAAAGACTATGGATGAACCTATTTTCCATTAGATGAAGGAAAGCGTCTTCACAGCCAAGGCTATTTTAGCTTCAATGAGGTCAATAACAGTTTCTCTTAAAGAAGTCAAAGAAGGCTTCTGGTGGGCTGCCATTAACTTGTACTGCCACATAAAACTACAGGAATTAGCATCATTTGGGATGATTTGCAAGAAATCAGGCGTAGTTTGGTAGTGCCGTGGTGTATTGGTAAATATATTAGTGTAGCATTTGAAAAATGAGGTGGAAGAAGGACTATACCTGAGACGGAATCCATTTCTGATTTTGCAAAGTCTTGGTGAACTCATTGACATCCCAATATGCCACTGGTGGCAGAAGATTCACTTGGTTGAACAATCAAGTATCACCACCCACAACGGGCAGCTGGATAGATTCCTTAATTCAAAAACTTGGGAATCTTTTAGACCCATTAATGCATGGTTGAATTGTCCAAGATCTTTTTAGTATGGTTGAGGAATGATGAAATGGCTTCTAGTGTAGAGAGACGACCAGTAACAAGCTTGAACACTAGAGCTTTTCAGGCAAGTCTTTCAAAAACTAGCGCAATAAAAACAAAATATTTGGAATGCAAGTTGCTATATCTAAGAGTAGGAAAGATGAGTTGGTTAAAATGAGAAAAACTTATATACATATCGTGACGTACACGCACACATATTGATATTGGTATCTAAGAGTAGTTGCCTACTTGGAGAACAAAATGGAGGTTTGACTGTTTGAGGTGGAACTTGCATGGGGTTGGTAAAGTGGAGACATGCTAGTAGAGTGTTGTGTGATGTTTTGAGTGACACTTTGATTATAGGGGCACTTTATAAGACAGTTGTTAGACCTGATTTGTTGTATGGGCCTTAATGTTGGGAAAAATGAAGAAACTAGAAGATAAAATGCATTTGGCTAAGATGCATATATTAAGATGGATGTGTCTAACAAGAAAGAACGGAATTAAGAAATAAGAGAAAGTATAATAGGTAGGTCTATTAGACAAGAAAACTGATTAATGTCACTTGATATGATTTGTTATGTTGCTGAAGATTAGAAACAACTAGGGCTGTCAATGATAGGAGCCAAGCCGAGCTTCACTTTTCTCAAGTTTATCTCACACTCAAATTGTGAATCTCAAGCTTAGCTCGAGCTCCTATCGGCCTTAAACACTTTAGCTGAACCTCCTTTCATAAACATTTACAAGGGCTTGAACTTAGGTTAGTTACCTTATTTTGTAATATAGATCAAGCTCAAACTTGAGCTTCAGCTGAATGCATTGCAATCTATAGTTATTTGAAGGATTAGGCATATCCTCTAAATGAAAACTCTAATAAAAAAAACAACAAAATTTTTTATCTTTTTCAGTTATACATTCACACAGTAATCTTCTATTGAGAGGTACCTCTCATTGTTTGTCATGATAAGGTTATATCCAAGTGGGCCACACAAGGAACTGAAATAGTTTTCTCTCACACGAGCCATGAGAGGTACCTCTTGCTAGGAGATTAAAGAGAAATATAACAAGTTCATAGTACTTTTGAAATTTACCTATAAATAGGCTTGAGTCAACCTATAATCTATAAAAATGAGCCGAACAGAGCTGAGCCGAAGAGCCTTCGAGCTAGCTCAGCTCATTGACGACCTTAGAAACATCTCATCCATAGAGAATTATAAGTACTTGAAGTTCAAGGAAAGCTAGATTATCGAGTGACAGTACATTGATATATCGTGGAGAAGTAAAACTTAAAAATTGGATGTGGCATAAGGTTTCAGTGATGATTACGATGGTCATTCTATACCCATAGTTCAGATATTTTGATTGGGTTTTTGGATCTTCATAAAATATTGGCATTTCATGTACAATTGACATTCACAAACCATGTTTGAGTCACATATGTTAATTGAATGCCACAGAGGTTGGCGTCTTGCAACATGGGTACCTTGAGAGGAAAGAGCTTAGAGTTAGTTGATACTGTGAAAAATACGACGAACATATGTGTTTACAAGAGACTTAGCGGAAAAGGGAGAAGGCTTAAGGAGTAAGGACTGAGCTATTTTATGTAGGGAAATGTATTTTTAAAAATGGAGTTGACATCATGCTTGAAGAATACTAAAAGGTTAAGATTGTAGAGGTGAAGAGAAAGAATGATTGGATCTTTACAATTAAGATTGTTTTAGGTGAAAATATATTTAATGTCATTAGTGCTTGTGCACTGCAAGCAGGGTTAAGTGAACACTAAAATGTACTTTTGGGATCTGATGGAAGATACAAAGTATATTTATTGCAGGAGGCTTTAACGAACACAAAAAGAAGATGGGAGATGAGAATGATAGATAGTGCATGGGGCATATGAATTTAAGCAAAAGGATTGATATAGGGGAAACTATTCTTGACTTTGCTATGGCATTTGATCTTGCGATAGTCCAAATAGGTCACAAAATAGACTTTTTCCTACTTAGGCATAGAGAAGGTCAACTTTCAATGATTATAGTCATACCAGTGGAGAATATTACAATAGAAATTGATCTATTGGTTTTGGATATTGTCATTAAGAATAATACTATTAAATAGGAAAGCGAAGAAGCATTTGAATATAAGGTGGTGGAACTTAGGAGTTAGGAGGGGATACATTAAAAGCATTTAAAGAAAGTCTTAAAGCAACATGAATTTAACTACAATATGGATTCTAGTGAACTGTGGATCAAATTATGACTTGCATCAAATAGATCACCAAAGAGGTTCTGAATGAGTCTTTAGGAAATAATAGCTATATGTATAAAGAAAATTGGTGGTGGAATTCAGAAATCCACAGGACTATTGCTGAAAAGTAAAACTAAGAAATGGAGAAGACAGAAAGGTACAAAATCTACGAAAAGTAAAATTAAAAAAATTAAAGACAGAGAATCATTAGTAAAGGCAAGTTAAAAGTCTACAAGAGCTTCAGTAATTGTCTTTTGTTCTTTTCTTTGGTTGGTGGAATAAAATTTAACCGTTGTAAAAAAAAAGTCTACAAGAGCTTGTATGCAAAGTTGGGAATTAAAGAAGAGGATAATAAGATCACTAGGATCAAAGAAAGGAAAACTAAAATTTTTAATTTTTACTAGGGGCATTAAGGATGAAAATGGAAGGGTCTTAGTTAAGGAAAGGGAGGTCATAAATAATGGGAAACATAGTGTAAAAAGGCCTTTTAAATAATGGAAATCGTCCGCCGAGCACATGATCTCACCTTACTGTGAGCTCACCATGTGCGAACACCTAGCGGGGCTCACCTTATCATCCGAGTGGACCCTTGATAGTCATTGATGTTGGGTTTGGCACCCATTCAAATGGACTAGACCGTTGGATCAACTGTGCACTCGTTTTGGGCGGTGAAAACTTGTGGGCCATTGATCAAGTGGTTAGGATGATGATCTGGGCTTCTGTCCCATCCCCAGGTGGGCTCCACGAGAAAGTGAGCTCATCATATTCAGTTGTTTGTCATGGTGCCATTTTTCAAAAATTAATTTTTCCCTTAATGACCAAGGGTCCTGCCTAACACTCTGAGGCATCATCAATTCATCATCAACTTGCTGCCCCTCAAAAGAGCCAAGTGCATTAGTGGTCAATCCTCATGATAGAATGAGTATTATTGGGTATTAGTTGATTTACAAATGAGTATTTTAACCATCTTCATTTTTGTCCTATTAATCTTGAATATTTTTTAAAAAAATTTTGTTTTCTCAACCTTTCTGTAATCTGCAAATCATTCTATCCTAGAGTTATTTTGTTTTCTCAACCTTTCTGTGATCTGCAAATCATTCTATCCTAGAGTTCGAACTCTTTCTTTTATAATTCCGTTTTTATATGGATTACTGACTGCTCTTTGCTGTGTTGCTGTATGTGCTTTTGTTTTCGGTTTTAATTATAACTCTTGGTTTTTTCTTTAACTAGTTACAGTCAGCAGTGCACTGAACAAGCCTTATATTGATGCATTGTGTAACATTCAACGTAGATAATTTTAAATTTTATTATATTGGTTAGCAATTTCTGAAGATAATATGCTACTGATTTCAATAAAGTAAGATGTAGCTGTAGATCTGATGAAAGGCAGACACCTTTAAATGTTCTCTTTTTGTTCATAGGAAATCAATGGCTTACAAGTCACCCAGTAGTTACTAATTTGGTTTGACATGAACCTGTCTGCATTTCTTTTCATCTAATGTCAACAGGTAATCCTTCCATTGCATCAGCTAAAAGCAGTTAATCCTTCAGCGAGCAAAGTCAATTCTTCCGAAAAGTACATCCAGGTTATCTCTGTTGACAGCCATGAATTCTGGTTTATGGGTTTTGTTAACTATGATGGTGCCGTGATAAATCTACGGGAAGCTCTGGAAGGCCGCTCCTCACAGACCATGTGACATTTGTCAAGAGTGTGAATGTAATCCACACTAATAATTCCCAAGATCATTCAAACTAACATCCAAGATCAGGTGCTGTATTAAAATACCAAGAAAAGATGCTGGTCCTTAGAGCTGGTTGAATCTGTCTACTTTTTTTCTTTTTTCTTTTTTACCCATTTTTGATCTATGTAAGAAAACCAAGTGCAATCACAATATAACTAGGAGGTGTAAAAAAAATGGTGCCTTCTTTTGCAAAGATTGAAAGTGCCGTCTGTTTCATTGTTGTGGCTCTACGCATTCGTTCTGCAAATCAACAAGTATTAGAGATGTAATCAATATTTTCCTTATATAGAAATCCTTCAAATATATTATTCAGTGCCACACCTAATCAAGTTCCGGAGCTCTTTGATTATCTTGGTCTCATAGGTATCATCTTCCAATTTACTTGTATGAAATATTATGATCCTTTTCATGGAACTCATGCTTGTTTCCAAGGTTAATGCGACTGTTTTGTGCTGCATATTCTTAAACTAAACGACAAAAATGATGTTTTTTAGAGATTTCTTAAGGAAATTGATATTGACACTCCTTTTTTTTTTTTTTATGGAGGCACTCTTTTTCAAGGTAACTGGTGAAGAAAATTGGCTTGAATTGAAGTGCCTCCATCAAAAAAATGAGTGCCAATATCAATTTCCTTTCTTAATACTAAACTAAACTACGAGGTTAACATCTTGTAGGTAAGTTTTCATTTTTCAACTTCTTACTTGTCTGTAGTTCATCCTTTTTTCTTTTCAGGCATCTCCCTTTTTAAGTTGCAAGCTGTCTTAACGTCCCGGACAGTATTTCAATCTAGTAAAGATTTGGCCCTATATCATCAATGTTTTTGTTCTATGGTGTTGCAACCGGAGTCCTCACAGAATTAAGGCCTGTGAGTGTGACACATTAGCTGAATAACTCCTAGACTATACAAGTACTAGGCCAGATAGTGTTCAAATAAGATGGAGACAGGCTGCCCTCAAATCATGGGGTAAACGTAGGCCCAATATGTATGTATGGCTTCAACTTCAGGTTTAATGACAGCCCAAATCAGCCCTAGATTAGCTCAGTTGCAAAACCTGCAATTGTTACCTTGAACTGCTGCCCTTTCCCAGCCTTTGCTATTGTTGATGTGCAACTGAGGCTGGACTGGAACAAGATCTTACCTGAAATTTTCTAACCCGGACACAGCCTTCATTGAAGCCATAGTTCTAGTACTTGTTGGGACTTACTGAACTCGGGCAAGCTGCTTATCTCAGTAGAAAAATGGAGGAATCTTGAGTAACTTGGTCCTTGATCAGTTTCAGTCAGGTTTAAGTTAACTAAATCCAGACTGGTTGACTCGGACAATGAGCAACAATGACTCGGTCAAAGTTCAGGAGAGCTTCTTAGGAACAATATCTTTTTTATTCTTAGTACATTTTCAGACCGAGTTTTGGTTTTGTCACAGTTGAGACTCGACTAAATCTCTGAGTTGGCTTGGCCCAGTAGCATTCCAAGCTGAGCCTTGTTTTCCGAGTTATTGGACCATACTTTGCACCTAGTTCAGCTGAGACTATGGGCCAGGAAGCAAGTGGGGCCGATTGTTTACAGTGGTACCCACATTTTGCACCCAAGTTTTCAGTTCTCTTTCTTTTCCTGGACTGGACAATCACAGCCCAGCCATCCATAATCACACTTAAAAGGGAAATCAATGAAAAATTGATTTATTGTAGATTGGGCCTATTTTTCTAGTATATTACTATTGTGTTGCATGTAAATTACACGTATATCAGAAAAGAAATGTGCATATATAATATTTTTTTATTGGGTTGGGTCTAGCCATCCCTGGAGAATCTTCTGCCCAGGTGGTTGGTCCAGGTTGGATCCAAAGTACAGGATCCATTAGGGATGTAAATGGGCTCACAATTTCCCAGATACCTGAAGGACCCAGCCCAAAAGGAAAATATGAAAGGGGGAAAGGAGCCCTAGTCTAGATCTGGTTGATACTCAGGTCCAGGTTTGGATGCACAATTTGGGCCTAATTGATAATCTGGTCTCAGCTGGAATACCTGTGTATATGGATGGAGAATGATAAAATTTGGTCAAACATTTTTTGCTCAATCTTAGAGTAATAGTAAAAATATGATCCACCTGTGCGTATCTATTATTTAGTGCAGGAGTCACTGTCTCCATTAGACATTTTTAGGAAAAGGTATCCAACATAATCACATATCAATAAAACTACAAATATTTTGTACAATGAAGACCATTTTCAATTCTCCCTCCATGCATAAGTACATGTCTAAAATTTCCGTTCGATTGGACAGGTTGTGATTTGTGAATTAGATAGGTACATTGTGTTTATCTAATCTGATGGTGAATGTTACTCCAATTTGGACTGAAAATTCATATAATTGTAGTGGAGAAAACTTCACATCTCATGGACACACTGGCTTGCTAAATGTGGGCTCTATTGTGCATAGAAAATAAATTTATTAATGTTTTAATCATATTTTTCTTCAACCTAGCATTTCTTTGAGAAGAGACAAAAGCCTTCTATAGATAGGTAGGGTGGAAGCCACAATATGGCTTTTGGATTTTGGAAAGGTGGATCCTACATATATGTATATGGTTTTACTTAACCTTATTATGTAGTCAATCTTATGTAATACTTATCATATTTGCACACATCTCACACAAAAAGAGCAAAAGAATCTGTGAAAACGCAGCAGCGACAAAAAAACATGCCTAAAATTTATCACAGAATAAAATTAATCATTCCAATTTTTTTTAGGTATCCTAGCTTAGGGGATTGGTTGGGCCCCCTAGCCCTATGGCGAGGGAGCCCTCGGGTGAGGTGGGGGTACCCTCTGGTGAGGGGAGATGACCTCCTATGAGGTAGGACATTCTCAGGTGAGGAAATGTGTCTGCTCATATTCGAATCCTAGGCAAGTAGGTAAGAACGGCCCCTCTTACCGCTAGGGTAAGAGGCCGTTCTTAATTAATCATTCCATTGACAGTCTAAAAGTCAATGGTTCCCAACAATATCCAATTCTGGACGACCAAGATCTTCAAGTTCATGCAAATCTTGGGCTCTTCTTTGTTCAAAGAAGTATGCATAAAATTAAAGATTTAGATCAAATTAATGCAGGCTACCATTTGAATGGCTTATCTGGTGGGCCATACAATTTTGAGGAAAAAAATAATTGGAGAAAATCTTAGTGCTGGGCTTTACATATTTTAGCAGAATCCTCATTGTGTGTGATTAGGACACTGCTAAATATCTTCTCTTTGTTCATGTGAGTTGATGGGCGCACTAACCATGGAGACTAATAAAGGGGTCTGTTGATTAGCCAAATACCAAAAATTAGATCAGTGAGAATTGACGCCCTGTCAGCATTGCTAGACGACTTGTCTTCTTCTAGCTTGGCCAAGTCTGCCTAATCCATTGAAGGGCATTTTAAACTATACATATTTAAAATAAGTAGGAAACCATATAAGCTTATATTTTAGTGTTGGCCGGACTTAAAATATGAATAAAAGAGAATTAAATTCGAAATTACAAGTGATATGAAATGTAAATATAATGATAATTTTAGGGAAAATTGTGTTTCTTTATTTTGTGATCTTTTCCAATATTGTTTAACATAAAATAAACGTATATATGTCCTATAATAGATATATTCACCCATTTGGGAGTTGGTGGAATGGCATATGGCGTGAGATTGCTCCCCACGTCTTGTGTTCAAAACCTGCCCCAAATTCACGCTGTGTGTTCGCTTGTGTGGGTTTGGCAGGCACCACCCAAGGGGTTAGTCTTGTTGGGTCAAAGACCTCAAAAACACCCTCGTGTCAGCAAAAAAAGAATATTTCAAAATTCAATTTATTATTAATTTTTTAGTCCACTCAAATTCTTTGGCAAAACAAAGGGGTTCCAAAATGAGAAGAGATGCCTTTACAAAGGATACCTAATATTTACATGGGTCCACTAGCTGCTATACTTAATATTTACATGGGTCCAATAATTTCTCCTAAACTTACCTTTTTCCAATTTAGTACCAAGTCATTGTTAGAGATAATATTAGGGTTAGTCTGAATTTCGTATTATTCTATTTTCTTGTCTAAATTGATTTTCTTCTTTTTTTGTAAAGGTAAATTGAGAAGTTTCAAAAACATATGTTTATCTAATGCAGTCTCTTGCCAATCCAATGGGAGCACAGTGGTGAGGCATTTCCCTAGCTTGTTCAGGATAGGGACTTGGGAAGCATGAGAGTGTGAGAATGTACCAGAGGAAATTGACCTCTCAAAGCTTTGCATGGTATCAAAATTATAAATTGGCAGCAATCATATAAAAACTGAAAATTATACATTTTTCACAAAATTCAGTGCAGCTTTCTTATTAGGATAAACTTATCCAGAGACTAGAATAATTCAAGCTTCAAACTATTCTTAATATCTCTAACAGTCATAGCCATAAATTTGGACCAATTTCCAACCGTTAAGAACTCTTTTAGACCAGTAAATTTTTTACTAGATCTAAAGTAAATTTGCCCACTAGGCCCCCCCACAGGGGATGTGGAATTGGTCTATGTTAGGGATCATCTGCATTGATGGGGTGAGGCTAACTCAGTATCCTATACTCGGATTCATTGATCTACATATGGGGCTTTTGATGGGCAAAGATTTTTTTATTTTTTATGGTAATGACTCAACCTCAAGATTGCAATAGCAAGCACCTTTCATCGTTTACTCTCAAGTCAAAATCAATGTTTCTCCTCTGACCGACAAGAACATCTAACTCAGATTTTCATCATAGAATATCAATACTTGATTAAAAAAATTTATATAAATAATCTAGCTAGGAACATCATCCAGGTTAGGTGAGACTTCAGCCATTGAATCCATAAGATACTTCACAAACTTGAGGCTTTTAAATGAAGGGTCGTGATAATCTAATAGAGCCGATTTTGGTCTAAACCTAATTTGTGTGCCCCTCCTGTTTTGCTAAGCGCAGTGACCCCACAAGTAGAGGATCATTAAACATGTATCAGTCTCACTCTCGTCTTTCATAATAGTCTTTTTATGAATAAGGGTATCTATGTGGCATTTGATCCACCGGGACTAATTCCCAGGACACACAAACAACCCATCATGTAACACGTTTTGTGAGGTTTGTGCGCCCAAGCTACGTTACCAAGTAAAAATGTCTTTCATTGTCTTTTTTTCTCCTTCCATCTTCTAGGTATTTTAAATGCATAAGATCCTGAATATCACAATCCTCAGGTAATTTTGAGTCTCAATAAGTTAGAAATATCATTTCTTTCAAATGTAACAAGTGAACTAATGACAATATATTTGAATATAACCTGTTAACTTATAACAGTGAATAAGGAAAATTATTATTTAGACAAGTGAATAGATGGACTTGAAAACAACAACGATTAATTATTATTGTTACCAAATAAGCTTTAATAATTGAGTGAAAGAGGGAGAATTCTCCATTCCAAAACCTTCTTAAAAACTTTAGTCTTGACTATGTTGAACAGAGAGAGCTGCCTTTGAACTCTGCGTGAGCAGACTGTGTATGAGGACCCCTTTTTTTTTTTTGGCACCCTAGCTAAGGGGGTTGGAACTCAAGAGAGAGTCCGTACAGCCCACTCATGTGGGAAAGGATCCGGCTCAAGAGAGAAGGGAGCCCGCAAATGCAGAGAGAGGTGGCATACCTAGGGTTCAAATCTTGGGCATCCAGGTGAGAACTACTACTACTTATCACTGAGCTAAGGAGTCGCTCTCATGAGGACCCCATGTTAGGAGGCATTCATGCAGTATTGGAATTCTGCAGCAATATAGAAAAGTGATTCCTACCTAGTGCTAGGACCAAACAATGCCTGAGCGCCAACTTTCTCACTAGGGGAGAAACCTTCCGGAGAAAATAGAGAAGATAACTTTCATTCATGCCTTCTGAGTTCTGACATTACATAGCTCCATTAAATACTAGTGTAGCATCATATTCTTTTACTAAATACAAGAAATTTCCATAATCTACTCTTATTAAATGACAGTCAATTAATGATTGCATAGCATCAGTTAGGCTAATCCCATGATTTACTCCCACTTCAAATCCTAGTTAATGATTGCATAAAACCAGCAAAGCTTCAAATGTAGGTAGGTTAGGTAGGTTTATTGAACCTGCTAGTCTCCCATTCTAAGCAGATTTATTAGATCTTATTCATGATGTAACTTTCCACCCCTCTTAAACAAGAACATTGTCCTTAAGTTCAGGTCAGGGAATTGTTCTAAGAGGGTGTGCCACAGCTCCCACGTGGCATCTTTAGGTGCCATGTTCGACCATTGAACCAATACTTCATTGACAAATGACAACTCTATTTTGATGCTTGACCAGTCGGCAGTCCAGGATGGCCATAAGCTCTTCTTTCTTTATTCTATCTTTCATCTTGGGTAGATTCACAATTGTAGTGGCTTGATGATGGACCAGCTTCTTTACGTGAAAAGGGTGTATGTGAAAATCCTCTGATAGTTGTCATTTGTAGGCAAGTTGATCATTCCTGGGAATGACCCAAAATGGCCCATAGAACTTTGGTGACAACTTCATAGATTTATGATTGATGTTGGCAATGAGGTGAAAAATTCAAGCAATGAACACAGACTCCTCCTGGACAATTGAAAGTTTATAAGACTCCTACTGGACAATTGAAAGTTTTTAAGAGAGAGTTGATCGTATTTATGATTGATCTCGAAAATCAATTGTCCAATCTCTCCATACGCATGTGCTTGTAGATGGCAACTTTCCTTCAGTTGGTAGAGCTGGGCGTCTATTTTCTTAACGCGGCAGATTATATTGTGTTATTCAAATCAATTCTATATTTATGTAGATTCGATTAAATATATGTTAGTCATAGACTAAGCACCTCACAATACCCAGCTCAAACATTCTCATTAAAAGCGAGAAATCTTGGAGAAAAAATAGAGAAATAATAATTCATTCAATCCTAACATTTTTTTTTTTTTTGGGTGGAACAATCCTAATATTACATTACTCCATTACACACTAGTGAATCATCACAATCTTCTCCTGAATACAAGCCGTTCCTATAATTACTATCAATTAAATGACAGCCAATTATTGCACAGAATCAATTAGGCAAACTCCAATTCAGATGCAAAATAAAGATTGCTAGAATTTTGCTAATCCGCTAGTCTAGTTGACTTTATTGGATCCACTAATCTACGAATCTTGGCAAGTTTATTGGATCTGTTTTTATGGATGTAACACAGAGGAAAATATTGAGTTGTTTTTCACTTTTTCCTCTTTTTGCATGGCAAAGCATTATAGCAAACAAAAGAAAGAAAAAACATTCACAGGAAAATTAAAGGATTTTCGTTGTTACCAAGGAATGCTGGGCATTGCACAAATGTGTCTACATGGGTTTGTGCAAAGTAATTTTTGTGAAAAAATGTAAGTAGCTTATGTAGGAGAGTGATTTAGGTATTCTTTAGTTTTCTTTTGCCAAACGATGACATCTTTCATCCTGTTTTTCAAAGAATTGATTCTGGGGTAGAACCACTTTTTCCAGTCTTACAAAAAAAGTGGAAACTAAATTGCGGTTTTTTAAGGCAGCTGAAAAAACATTTCACCGAGAAATGAATTTTACTTCACACACACAAAAAAAAAAAAAGGAGACTAAAATCGTGGAAAATGGAAATGTTCTTATTAATTTCTATTTTCACTGAGAATAAAATCGTTGTGGAAATAAAAGTGCTATAGAAAACTGTGGCACACTAAGCGCATATTTCTGCACCTTATTTCCTGTATGGTTCCCTATAGTAGAAATGATGCCACCTTCAACGATGTAGCAGTTACTCTTCAAAGAATCAAGAGGCGCTTGTTAAATCAAATTGCTGATTCAATTTCTGGACTCAATTTCTGGACTCAATTTCTGGACTCTTGAGCTTTCTTCAAATGCTGCTTCAAGACCCACTTCTTTTCGAAAATTTAATCTCATTCTGATGTATTTTCTTCTTTTTTTTATTGTTTTTTTTTCTCTTGTTTCTTTTGGCTCTATGAGTATGCTTAGCAGCTTCTAAGAAGCTTTGGGGGGGGGGGTTTCAATCGTTTGCCTTAAAGAAATAAAAGGCTTTCAATCTCTGTTGTTTGGTCCAGCAAAACATTTAACCCAATAAAATTTGCTTCTACTTCTTGTGTAAAATGGCTCTATTTATCTCTTTGGTTTGAATTTGCTTTTTGCAAAATGGCTCTATCAATCTCTCGACTTTGAATCTGCTTTTCGCAAAAATTGCAAAATCTACTTTGACTACAAAAGATGAAAATCACAGAAAATGTTGACAGTACAAAGAGACAAAACATCATTCTTCCTTGAAAATCATTTTCTGCACTTGGGTGGAAGTAATTAGTTTTTGGGCGCTAATAAGATTTGGATGTATGTCAAGGAATTTCTTCTTTTTTTTTATAAGGAAAAAGGATGATTCTATTCTGTCCTTAGATCTTATTCTCTGTAGTAATCAAATGCCCCTCCATTATCTACTGCCAAGGTTTTAATTGTACATGAGAAATCTCAATCATGAAGAAGAATATCTCCATTCTGATGTAAGTCTTTGATGCAAGTGGGGGAAGCATTTGAAGATGTCAAGCCAAACAAGGGAAGATATTGATGGAAAAGTAAAGGCATGGCTGCCCTCCTGCATTCATTAGTCCTAGAGAAGCCCATGCCCCTACATGACTCAAAACAAGACAACCACCTACCAAGTAAAATCACATGCAATAGTTCCTTGCAAAAATCTAATCATGATACAAGAGAAAGCTCCTTCCTGAACTAAAGCATGATAAAGAGCAGGATTCTTCTCTTTCTCTTCTTTTCCCTCTTTTTTCTTCTTTTCATGGAAAACAAAACACATGCGCGCTACAGTGGGAGGAAAAAGTGCATCTTTTTGTCGGGTTTGGGTTTGGACTTGTGGGGCCCATGACCTGGTGATCCAGGCTGCAGCCTTGATTAGTCATGCCTAACATAAATCAAGAAGAGAAGATTCTAACCCTTGAATTTGAGGCCATCTATATATAGCTAAATGGTAGGACTCTCTGAAACTTCTTGTTCCAGGACCAGATGTAAGGATGAAAATGGTCCCCATTACCTGGAGGAACTGAAATGAAAAACTTTAGGTACAGATTGAGCATCTAGACTCATTTATTTGTTTGGGTTCTTGCTCAGTCCACTCTTTTGGACCCCAAAACAGTTCATGTCTCTGTAGGATCTAGGTTTTCGTACCAGAATATAGAAAGGACCCGCACTATATTACGTTAATGTAATATATATATATATATATATATGCGCGCGCGCAAGTATGTTAGAGTAATATAATGAGCCAACGTGTTTAATCTAATTAAATACCTATGATTGTATCTTATAAAGGTGAATATCCAAAAACGACTACCAAATAACCTCCTCTTGAATGAGAATTAAAGATGAGAAATACCAATCCATCTCACGTGCAGGCCCAACAAATTTCATGGAACGGGTCTGTTACATGGGCTATGCAAAAATGACGGGATCAGAACTCACTCTAATACCATGTAAGAAGCCATGTACCTATCCAAAAGCTTATTAAGTTAATAGGTGAAAGGTCCAAATAAGTATATTAAGATATGTCCAACTTAGGCCTTCAGCAATGTAGGACTTCCCATCAGGAAAGTCAATGTCTTGCCTATCTACATCTCCACCTTATATCCTCGCATCACTCACCTCTTTAATAAACCCTTCGGTGGAGCTCATTTCACCATAACTTCCTATATATCTAATTTTAATATATCTTTTATTTAAACAAAGCGGCCCATAAGAGTTTTTAAGTCCCAATTAGGATTCTTATAGTAGCATTTAATCTTTGGTGTTTAGTTTATATTCAAGCCAATGTACTAACTAGTCTACTTGATAGCTAACCTAGCGCGCGCGAAGCACCTTCCTTTCAAAGAAGTAACTATGGATGAATCCCTAACTATAGCGATAATAGCGAGGGCCTTGTGTGTTCTTGGAATATATATATATATATATATATGGGAAATATTCGAGTGCATCTATCCTTCATCATAGGGTGAGGAACACTCCCTTTTTTTTGAAAAATTTTAAATACAAAAGTGACTTTTCAAGTATGTAGGAATACTCCTTATGTACTTGAAACTTTTCAAAAAAGAGAGTGTCCCTCTCCCTATGATGAAGGATAGATGCATAGAAATACTCCCCATATATATATATATATATATATATATAAAGTCCGGTGGACTAGAATTTGAATCAAGTCGAGTAGGGTCCTATTTTAGCAATTTGGGTCCACGTGGAAGCGCACTATAGGGTCAACCAATTCCCACCCCTGACCATAAGTTTTGAGGCCATAATCAAAACTTGAAAATTATGTAATGCACAGGTATTTAGAAGGGACGAGGGTTCAGATGATGATAGGTCTGCTTGTGCAGGTGTGTATTTAGATCAAGGGTCAGGATCACCTGAGGATGACCCTACTTGTACATACTCTCAAAAGAGTGATGGGCGCATATCCTAATGTCTGAGGATCATATAATTCATCGTAGGAAAAAATATGGAGAAAGAGGAACACAAGCAATGATGAAGAGTAAGCAGACAAAGGAAACCACCTTTATCATTTGCTTCTATTCAACCTTTGCTAGTGGTGGGAATGTCAGGCACTCGACCTCTCTCCCAAGTGTTTTGAGAATCGCTGAGGCCCACCTCTTTTCGTCCAATCTATGTGGTCCTCACATGCCCACAACCAGAGTGTATGGTAAGAAAACATCATTAATTATCGATGCTCAAATAGTTCTTGTTTTCCTTATAAAACAATATCGGAGTAAAAATTTAAAAATAAAGATCGATTTCGGGATTTTCACCTATGAGCAGATTGCATATATAAATATAAATATTTTGCGAGGGTTGTTGGAACAAGGGTCATGAAAAAGACCAACCCCATTAGGCTTAAAATCTAACAGTATTTTTAACCATTTTCTTTTCTTTTTTAATTCAATTCAAGACGAGTAAAGATTAAATGACTTTCAAATTGGGTTTAGTGTTAGATCATGGTGATAGCGAATGTGAATTGGATATAATAAACTAGGTGGACACAAGTGGGCTTGATAGAGCTAGACTGCACTTGAATTCTAATGGCGGGATAAATTTAATAAGTTGGGTTTGAGCAAGGTCTACAATAGACCTCAGGGGATCCCGTGCTTGATCTAGAAACTAGCTCGGCCCAAACATAGACCTGATTATCAATTGAAAGAAATAAATTAATGCCGACTATTTTGCGATCGAATAGTTATTACAGGCACAAAACATACTTCATATTCAAACTTTCAAGGGAGCTATGCAGCCCGTATAGTCCCTCCATGAGGAATTATGTCCAAAGTCCCATACTTTAATGCTAAGGTGAGAGGCGGCAATCCTCTATTCTCAATTATGGGTACATTTGTTTGGATGAGTTCTATATACACGAGAAATTCTTCTAACAAAAAAAATAGAAATACAGGAATTCATGGTCAAATTGGCTCCAAGGATCATCAAGGAAGTGGGGGGAATTAGATAAGGTGAAGATGTAAATAGACCTCGACTTTTCAGGGATTTGAGATATTGAGGTGATTGTTGGATATTCATGTCCCATCTCTTCTTCATTCATTTTTCATTAAAGGAGAGATTATCATTTTTGGATATTCACTTTTGTTTCTTTAACTTTAAACACTTTAAAAAATATAATTCAAATAATAACTTACATTGAAAGAAACAAGCCCAAAGTGTCCCACATTCATTAACCACATCCTTTACTTACGTGTTGAGTTTCTACAAAAACCCAAATTTGATGCTCTTTTAGGACCTCAATTAATAATACAAATTTAGCATTCATCTAAAGTTCAAGTCTAGGCCTCAGGATAATACCAACCTTAATTAGAAAGGATAGCATGATGACCTTAATACAAGTTTAGCACCCATCTAAAGTTCAACATAGCATGATGATTGGTGACCTTATCTTTTTTAAAAAACACACAGAGACCTTTCAAACCCCTAACCACCTCCATAGTATGTCCGCTTAAGAATGGACTAATTATTCCTTAAAACGACTCAAACTTAATGTATGTTTAATCAAACAGAATCCTATGAGTTGATTAACCAAGTGAGACCGGCCCACCCACCCACCGATGGTTACGGTGATAAGGCATCTCATTGTTAGTGAGGGACTTCTATAGTATAAGTGGACCAAGATTTCAATTTCAACTTTCACATAGGAGATGATCATGAAACATTGAATCTGAAGATTAATGCATGCTTATAATATACAACTACAACATGCATTTCGGTTAATAGAGTCTTCAAGTAAAGAAACCCACACATGAATGAATCAATTGAATGAATCAATCCTAAGCTCAAATTAAAATTGGACCCACACCCATTTTATCAATTCGATCACATTGAGTACTTGAGATTGGACCCCTTCCAACTCTACTATTTCCATGTCAATTTTAAGAGGTGCAACCGTGCAAAATCATGTACCAAAAAAAAAAAAAAAAACCTGTGAGGGGAAAACAGTAGTAGTTGGAGACGTAGTTAATAAAGATGATGATGTGAGTGGGAGGGCGTGCATATGTTAGGTTTGATGGTGGGAGGAATGCGGGTCCATGTAGAAAGCAACATAGGGTGCAATCTCATAAAGAAAAGGCTGCAAAGAATAGAAATGGAAATCACGGTCGACCCGACCCCCCCTTTTATCGTCTTGTCACTGTCCAACTCTACCTTTTCTCCTCCCCACACAGCATCTTTACTTCTCTTTCTCTCTCTAACAATAGTAACAATAATACAACAACAACAACAAAACAACTGCAAAACCACCTTCCAAAACACGATGGTTTCTTTGCCTTTTCCCGTGCAAACGGAACGGAGCTATAAGAAAAACGGCAATCAAAGTAAGGTTAGTACAAGACTTACAAAGAAGGAAAGAAAGAGAGGAAATGAAATGAGGTTGCTTGTGAGATTAGAAAGGGGAAGGTGCATGTACAGTGATGGGAGAGGCTCCGTCACAGGACTCTCTATCTCTCTCTCTCTCTGCGGTTTCCCGCCAGCTGACAGACCTGACGTACGGTGTCAGAGCGTCGCGTCATTTGTCCGGGTTGGCTGGCGGGTCACATGACCCCGCTCTGTCTACTGTGGGAAACTCCCCCCTTTCTTTCCTTCTCTCTCATGTCATCACTGTTTTTATATATGTGGTGTATAATATATTTAATTATGGCCTTTTGGCTGTACTGTACATCCCCCAATTCCCAAGAAGGAACGTCTTCCTTTCTTCCACTCCTCCTGTTTTTCTATCCCCAAAAGGCTTGTGGTTCTATTCCAAGCTAGGTGAATTTATGTAGGCAACCCCTATGTTTTCTAATATAGAGAATAATGAATAAATTTTAACTTTTTTTTATTGTTTTCAATTATATTGTAGTTCAATTGATGAGACACCTCTTTTTTTTTTTTTTTTTTTTGCTACGAGTGGGACTATTTTCTTCGATCTAAAAGGAAGTCGAATAAACTTTTCAGTATTTTTATTGTGATAGTTCAGTTTCAAACCTATAATCTTTGATTGTAAATTGTGATCCTAAACTAACTTGATTATCCTTGAAATTAATTGGTGAGGCACTTATTTTCGTAGAAAAATTAGTAAGAAATTCCTTGAGTAGGGATGATGGTTGAGGACTTGGGTGAACATGGCTTGAGTGCATGTGGGTGGAAGTCTATGTATTTGCAAGAGCAAGAAAGAAAATGCATTGGAGTGCTGATTAAGACGGAAAGAGTTCATGTCTAGTCATACTTTCACCCTTAGCAAATAGGCATTGTTTTAACGAAATAGTGAAAATATATTTTGGTAGCTCTATTGAAAATACACCAATTCAAATGGTCATTTGATTGGAACTATCCGTTGATGATTTGATAGGCCGTTGCAATTGTTAAGAGCATGTCATGACTGTTGGACACTTTTAACTCTTTTAAGTGTGGGGCATTTTTGTCATTTGACTCAAAAGGCCCACTGGCCTTATTGATTGGTTTATTTGAGGTGCAAGTTGTTATGGCTAGTTATTTATAAATACTATCTAGGTTAATCTTTATAAGCAAGCAAGCAAGGGGAAGAGAGGCTATGTGAGAATAAAATTGAGATTTGTGGGGAGAGAGTGGGATAAGTGCTAGAGGGTTTGAAATCTTTGTAACGAATCGTCCAATTTTCTACATTGTAAAATCGAGCAGAATGCTCATATAGTTTTGTGGACGTAGGCAATTGCAGAACCACATAAATTTGTGTATTTATTACTTCTAGTTTAGTGATCGTGCGTGCTTGGCCCAATTAATTCCCAACGATCACATCCATAAATGGAACTATAATTTCATAGTCCCTCAATATATTAAACTATATAATAATTTATTTAAGTGTGGGTAAGAAATGTAAGATTTCACTTTCTTGCATCCCACTAGTGGAATTGATATTGTCGGTTCATTGATCCTTTTCCTACGGGAACTTTAATGACTTTGTGATGTATGTAGGGACTACATAATGTTTTAAGGTACATGGCATTTGTGCTAAGTTTTTCCATAAAACTTTTAAAAATTGTGTGATATATATAAGGACTGTAGTATATTTTGATATACGTAGCATTTGTGCCAAGTGCGAGAATGTAAAAAAATCATGTGACCCGCCCACCACAAGACCTAATTGAAATAAGCAATTGACTAAGACCAAGGTTGATCTTCCGATTAAATCTAAATCCATGACCCTAAAAAAGTATGCATTGGGAACAAACTCTTAGCAAAGACAATTGGCTCATTTCATTTGAGCATGGCTTATCTCCCCAGTAGTCAAGTGACGAGGGATTCTAGCACGGGTAGATTTCCATGATAGTCGTGAATCATTGGAATTGCTCTATTCAGGAAGGTTGGAAGTATTTTGTTCATCAATTTAAAAGACAGAGAACTCATAGTGAGTTTGCAAGATCCACCTCACACTAGAATGTAAAGTGATATTAAAATAGATCCAAATCTAAACCATCTGGAAACGCATCCCTTCCATTATGGTGAAGAGATTATGGATCATTATATTAATATATAAGAAGCTCTTTTTTTTCCTAAGATGTTTCTTTAATATTTTTCGTTGAATCTAATATGGGATTTTGTCCGTACAAGATATAAAAGATCATGAATTCTTCAAAATGGTTTTGACCAAAACTATATCCCAAATGTGGGTATATGAAATATTGGTCAGAAGGAATTTATTAAAGTCCTAGCTATTAAGCCCAAGAATGCAGTGAAGGTCTCTAGAATTTCATTTCCTGTAAAATTGGTCAAGTGACTGTACAATATCGCACGAAAAGCACTGAATTAGCCTCCCAAATTTGGTGGGGTTTTGAGTTATTTTTCCTAGGGACTTATTACGTGTTTTTCTCGTCGATAAGAAAAAGTTTTGGTCGAGCAGAAATTGATTAAAGTCTTAGTTATTGTGCCAGGAAGTGCAGTCTTTCATTCTCTTCACTCGATGATGGTTTCATGAGAATCAATTCCTGAAAAGGGCGAATGGATCACAAAATCCCACAAGGCATTGATATTGTGGATGCATCCATTTTTCTTAAGAAAATAAATTGTCACAATAGGGTGGTGAAGGAAGAAGAGCAGTGGGAAACCTTAACACTTTTTTGGATAAATAGAAGAGTAGAGGAGAAATACTTTTAAAAACCTTCTTTAACGATGGAGAAAGTTGTCGGAAAAAAATGAAGGTTCAGTGCTTTAGGAGATGGGAATGGAGGGAAATACAACAGAAAAAATGATCCACTTTTTTTTTCACCTTCATTTTGTGCGATATCACACAGATTTTGCGATGTTATACAAAATGAGTGGAATTGAAAAAAAATTCAAGACCTCATGTACAATACCCAACATTTGGATATAGTTTTAGACAATACCATACCGCAGAATCCATGATCTTTTATATCCTATACAGCCAAATCCCTTCTAATATTTGTATCAGACTTCTGTTTTTTCACGTTGACAATACAGTAATTCAAAATCTCTCTGCATCGATCCTCTGTACAACTAGTTAACCGGTAGCCACAACAAGGAATATAGACTTTGAGGTTAAAAAAGTGATGATCGATGGTCCTTTGGTCCAAAAGCAAATTATGAGGGAGTTTTGACTTTGAGGTGAAGATTTTACAAATAGATTCTCAGAGGCCTTCTTTTTCTGGCTACAATTTTTGGTTCTCATACAGGACCATGTGCAATAAATCCAATCTTGAAACACCTTGACCTGCTCCCATCTTTCCACACTCTCAAAAGACTGTTCGATCCCTCCCTCATTTTATGTTAATATTGGCTTAGACATTAATAATCATCAAATTTCATGACTATATTTCATTAAGGAAATGAGAGATGCATCAGCTTTACTCAATAATAAGCCCACAACATAAATGCCCTTTTAAATTTAAAGACCCAAAATCAAGCCTTATTCATTTGATTGGAATGTTATTGTGATCATAGCTAATCCACATCCAAAGCCATCCTCTCTATGCTCCATTGATTTCCATACGTCCAAATGAGTACCACAAGATGTGGGTGATTTTTGTAAGAAAATCTTGAAGAAACTTGCTGTTATTAAACATTTCTTGGGGTCTAATATGGGAATATATATACTAATATTAAAAAAATAAAAAAATGTCTTCAAGTTATTCCATTTTCTTAAAAATAGGTCTTTACACCATTATGTGAACCTAAAACAATCAAGGCCTTTTAAAAGTTCAAAGTGATTTCTTAAAAGTAGTGGAATTTGATTTCTTAAAACAAGGTTTTAGAAGAAAAAATTATTTGGTTAGCACGATTTTTTTTTATACATTTTAACAACAAAGGCATTCAAAATTGTGTTGGTTATGATATAATAAAAAGATTTAAAAGAAAAATCAAAAGCCCAAAAGATACTCTTATGTGTTGGCATATTTCTCAATTTCACTTCCAAGGGAGCAATGTATGCGAACAATTTAATTGTGTAAAACATAAATATAAGCTGTAAGTATATAATCAATCGAATTATACGTCATTTGAACTTACTTTTCTTTCTTTGTTTCCCCTTTTTCTTTTGCTACATTAGTGGTTAAATTCTTGCACTCTACTCACATACCCACATTCTAAGTAGTTGGACTACCGTTGTTGGTTATTTAAACTTAAATTTGGCCTAGTTAATAAGAACATGAGCTATGAACACACTTGTATTTCTCACACCCATGTCCCAAATCAATTGACAGCAGAAGGAGGTTTATATTTACTCTCCAGAAAACACCTGCAATATCTATTGAAGAAAAGCAACAGTATCATTTTATTTTATTTTTTGAGCTTTTGTAAAAGCATCCACCTCTTTCGATGCCCTTTTAGCAGGGTACAATCAAGAGAAGAGAGGAAGGAAGGATCCTGAATTAATTTGAACATGTATCACCAAAGTCAATTTTAAAACAAAACACTAGTATCACCAAAGGGATTAGGGCGTTGTGAAGAAATAAAATTAATTATAGGGGGCCTGTATAAAAAGAAGAGAATACATGTTCACATAGTGAGAGGGCTATGGGAATTTTGCCCACTTAAGAAAACGACAAATCTGGATGGATAGTGAGGATAAGGGGCACCGCAATTTGTGCTGACATTGGAGTACTTCACTCACTTTGCAACTGTAGTCCGAGGGACTATTCTATTTCTATTCTCGATCAATATTATTCTATTGACCCTTGTCCGTATGACCTTTACTTGTGGGGTCCCTTCCCAAGTGCCCGTCCGTAGCTCTTTTAGATTCGAGAGTATCCTCGTGGACCATATGTTCTCTGACGGCTCAGTAAGACAATTTTCAGATCATTACAGTATCCTCAAAGGAAAAACTTGCACAAGGTAGTGGTGCACCTGCGGCTATTATTTCCACCTTTGAGATTACCCATGTATATATATATATATATATAAATAAATGTTTAAGTGAGAACTAATTCATATTTATTATATGAGAATTTTTTTATAGGACCTAACTAACAACCCATCTAAACCTAACAACTAATGCGGAACCCTTTGATAGTCTCTAATCCTAAGGATTAACACACATTCGAATGGACTGAACCGTTGAATCGAGGGTTGAATATTGTTTTGAATATGAAGCCATTAAACTTGTGGGCCACGAATGAAGGGATTAGGGGCATGAGTTTGGGGTCAAACTTGATACCTGGGGTGGTCTCAAATAGATCTTTTCATCCCCCTGGTCCCATCCCCAAATGGGGCCCACAAATGGACTTCACAAAAAAGTTCTCATATAATATGTGAGAACTAGTTCTCACCTGAATATTACCCATATATATATGGGCTATGTGAATTCCTTAAATGTTGTACCCTGCAGGATTGTAAAAATATCTATAGGACACAAACTTCTACCCCCTGGAATGTTTTGGTAGCTGAAATTTCAAGAATCATGTAAGTTCAAGCGTGGGAGTTATTTTTTTTTAAAACTCAAAATTTAAATAAAAAAATTAAAATGCTTAGTAGATAACAATTGATATTGTTGTCAAAATTTTACGGTATATGAGGGGTTGGCCGAGTGGTCAGGACCACGGTTCTTCTCTCTTCAGGAGCTAGAGGTCCTGATATGATTCCCGGTTTCTCTCTCTTCAAGAATTGAATATTTAGTCCACTAGTACTATCACTCGGGGGCTACGGGGGTTTTACCCGGCTTCTTTCTAGTCCCAAAGGGTTGGGAAACCCTCCGTTAGCAAAACAAATAAAAAGAATAAAAAAAAAAAAATCTCTCCAAATAAATGCCCTCTTCATCATTCCTCTTTTAGCATGTGGGGTTGCCTATCATAAACCCTACCCACTCACATGTATAAGCCCGAATTTTATATTCATCCAAATATTTATCATCATTGGATTCAAATAAAGTAAAATGATGACTTCTAAGACAGTTAGATTAGAGGTTTATAGATTAATTTGATAGAATGGCCTAATGAGGTTGATATTTTCTTTACCCTCGTGTCTCATCTAGATCTTCCGATTCCCCTCCATAATTGACATGGCCCAGATATGCCCCAGAAGATAATGCTCACGATAAGAGCATTAAGGATGATGCTTGGGCATTGTTTTTGGCCAAAATTTTTCGTCTGTGTGAGACTCATCTAGTTGTAGTGAAAAGCAAGGGGGTAGAGGGATGAGGATGTTTGAATGTAAATGTAGATACCTAGATGCAACGATCCTAACTCTTAACTTATGAGTTTTAGAAGTTCATCGATTATACTACCGAAGCCTGTTGGTTCAAAAGAATTGTGAGAATTATTGTCTAAGGAAATTTTGAGAATTTCAAATGCTGACCCCCTAAGTAGAATTTCTAGTGCTCAACCCCTCTCTAGCATTTGGAATGATAGAGTTCTGAAAACTCACGTCTTTTAATGTGATATGGAATTATAAATTCTTAGATCAAATAGAGTATTTGAAATGCTCAAGGGACAAGATGTCAAATTATATCAGAAATTCCTAATAGGAGCGCCTTACTCCTTGTCAGAAATGCCTTTAACCAAACAAGCCGGCATATTCCTTTACCAGAATTATAAGTGTGTGGGGAGATTTCCAGAGCTCCGGGATTACGCTAGATCACAGCCATCAGATGGGACTAAGCACTATTACGTGCCATCCGCGTGCCGCCCACGTGGCATCAGACTCGCCCCGGCCACCAGCACAGGGGCCCCAGCCGAAGTCAGGCTGGTCCGGGCCGCTAGCCCCGAGCTCGGCTACCCCAGGTGCCCACCTCGGCTGAAAGCTCCACCTCGGCCGAAGGAATCGGGACGAAAGCCGAAGCAGGAAAGAATCTCCACTCGCGCCCTTCGCCCCCCACGTCATCAGACACGTGGAGGAATATGGGCGCGAGTCAGTGAAACAGATGTGACATCCAGCCGTCCACAATCTTCGCCAGATCCCTGACAGGACGGCATCCAACGGCTGAGGCCAAATCAGGGCACGGCCCGAGGATAGATCCGATGGTGCCCCTACCGCCGAAGGCGCCCAACACAATCTGGCCCAACGTGACACGCATTTAATGCGATATGGGCCGATCCGACTGGCATTAAATGCAAAGTGGGCTGGATTGGACCGCATTAATTACTTTATGAGCTGATCATGACTTCCCTGTCGAGTCATGGGACCCGCGCCAAGATATCATCCAAAGATACGACCCAAGCCTCTATAAATAGAGCCTCATTCCACATGCAAGGTACGCACAATCCAACAGAAAGAGCCGTTACTCTGTCTCTCTTCTTCCTCTCCTTCCTTTGTTCCAGTTCATTCACTGACTTAGGCATCGGAGAGCCTTGCGCCGCCCAGGCCAGGGTCCTCTGACCATTAAAGAATCTGCAAAGAATCCCGAATTCTCCAAAAGCTGTTCCCTTGAGGTGGAATTCCTCGTCCCTTCTTTTGGTGGAGCATTTTGAAATTCCAACGTATTGCATAAATAGTAAAATTCTAAAAAATATAATAGATCCTTTGAGATATTTTAGGTGACAAGAATTTAAAATTATAAAGAAATGTGACATTTCAAAGGTCCCAAGATAAACGATCACATGATGTCTATAAGGATTTCTATACCATGGGACAGGTTTGGGAGAATCCACCAATTCTCTTGATATGAAATCCTTGAATTTTGGTAAGGAAACAGAGTCCCCGTTCAAACAAACGCCCCCAAGGCTTGCTTAACCCAAATTCCACCATAAAAGGAATGGCTGCTTCCTGTGCTCAAAATCTGAGGCCTGGGTATTAGTTTGTAATTTGAATATTGTGCACGTGGGCCCAAGAGTGATGAGAATCACATTTGTACTAAACATATATTAAAATGATATGTCAACACACTTTCAAATCACTGTCATACTTAGCGTTCAAGATAGAGATTATATCACTTTGATTAAAGTGGTAAATGAGCCATTTCCTCCTTTCAATTGGAGAGAAGTTTCAACTTTCAAACCTCTGTAATTGTAGAGAGTAGATTGTCCCATCACAGCACCGATAGCTCAGCAGTGTTAGCCACTATCCATTTCCAGCAACGCTCAGGATCGATCCGTGAGTCATTATGAAGTAGACACGCAACCCTCACCACTCAGCCCGATGCATGTTTAAAAGAAGGAAAAAAGACAAAAAGTCCCATCATCACTCACCCTGAGCTTATAATTTGAGGTAATATAATCATCATCTTAGGTGTTGTACTTATTGCCTAATTACTTTTCTAAATCCAACACATCATGCTGCTCTACATTTTCTTCCAGCACAACCTTGGCCATTGTTCTTTTCTTCTAACCCAATTTAAGCAATTGATCTTGTAGGTTAACTGTGTCCCATCTTTCTCAAGACCCACTATGCTATATTTGTAAAGTGGTCCCACATTCTGTGTGTTGCTTCCCACTCTAATCACAGTACAAAAACAAAAGAAACAAAAAAGAGGCAAAGACTCTCACCTTTGACTAGGGGAAAGTTACACTGACCAGACAGCTGGTGTGGTAAAATCACTTATCGTGGTAGGTCATGCCCATAACAATAGATAGTCGAACGCACGTGCCCATCCCATCTTAGTCCTTGGACTTGATGGAAGGGACTTACAAACCTTGATATGTAATGCCTTGAGTTACTTCTTTCTGACCCCACTTTCAAATGGACGGTGGATGAGGATTAGCGATTACAACTCACAAGACTTCCAGATTTAACCAGTAGAAGTAAAGTTGGGAAGTATAAAAAGGAGGGAGGTGAAAAAATGGAAAAGGAGGGTGAAGAAGTGGTGAAGTGGTTTTTCTTTTTGGGACAGGAGTGTTTGAGGGGGGGTGATATTAAATGCGTGTTGACGATCAAAGGGCGTCACTCATGTCGGAGATAGACGCACGTAGGCAGCAAGCAGCCTTAAATGCCGACAATTTATTTTTTGTGGAGTAATTCCGTGTCCGTCTAGTACAGGACTCTCCTCCCTTTGTATGCAAATGTGCAAACAGACTCCTCTCTCTCTCTCTCCCCCCTCCTCCTCATGTGAGTCCCTTCCCTTGTCACTGATATGCATCTCTCTATCTCTCTCTTCTGTAAATAAGTCCACAAGTCATCTCAAATATCAAGTCGAAGGGACACCTCTCTCTCTCTCTCTCTCTCTCTTAAAAGAAGGAATGAGATGAGTGAGTCTATTAATTATCAGGTTCTTTTCATAAATAATGAAAGGGGATATCGTAGCTAGTGTGCAATGTGGTGGGGAGTACATTTTAAAATGAAACAGTGGGATGAACGGTGGATATTGCATCTTATATTCTTATGGCATTGTTGTAACGTAGATGCTTCAGATACTCGGATGAACTCTGGTCTGGATGACTGGATGCCAAGAGTTTTCATGTGTATTTTTGTTTTCCCCAAAAGTAATACCCAATGGCCAATACCCAGTCGATTGGTCAATTTCACTCTTAATTATACTTTTCATTTTGACCTGGCTTTGACTTGAGAGGGATTTTAGGAACTAATTTTAAATAGATAGAAAATACATCATCTTCAATATGCTATTACAAATACAAATAACAAGGAGTACTAAAATATATATATATATATATTTGAGCCAGATGATGTGGTTTTAAAATCAAATTTCATGGGTTTAGTTTTCTTCTACTTTTTTTAGTACAGACTTGTGGGATATGAATACGATGTGGTAACAGAAAAAAGAAAAAAAAAACCTTTAATTCGATTGCAGGGATACCGGATACAAAAAGAAAAAAAGTGTGCAAAACCAATACAAATTATGTGACAGGTATTGAGTTGACTATTTTTTTAGTTCCACACATTTAGGTTGACACTAATGTCCGTTTTAATTTGAACTATAACTATTTTTATTATTAGATTTTCATTGTAATTTTTTTAATGACATGGGTATTTTTTTGGTATTTTTACCCAACAAGACTATTCTTTTAGGCTCACACAACATAAGCAAACCAGGTAAGTATGGGAAACTATGGAACGCTGTAGGTAGGGAGCAAATCCACAACTTAAGTTAGTGAGCTGTAACAAAGGCAGGATTATCTCTGTAACTAAACAATAAGACACGTAGCTTTGTGCACATGTACAATGCACATTTAGAGCGCCCCAACAATAGAACCCACCACTGAATTTTATGCGCGAACAATCAGGATGAGTGGTGCGAGCATAAGTGAATATTTCACCATGTACCTTAATCATATAATAGTAATAACATTTCGTAATAATATCATTATCATCTTACAAATTTATATATTATTACCCTTTTTATCTCAATATATTTTATACTGAATATTATATTTCTAATTTTTATAAAATCTTAAAAGTTATAAATTTTCTTATTTTACAGGTTATATTGCCCATGCTAAGTGCATGCATGTTTTGCTAGTGCTTTTATGAAAAATTGTAAAATTAAAGTTGGAGCTTTATTTACCAAATTTCACTTTGGTAATGTTTATATAACTTATCTAAAAATTAATCGAGTATCAAACTAATGGTAAGGTAATAGTTGCATAAAAGAAGAGTTTATTTTTTGATAAACTACATTTGCATTTGTCTTTATAACTAACAGAGTCATCAGTTTACCTTTGTTTTATCTCTTGTCAAAGGGACATTGTCTTTGGTTCTTTGATTTCATGGAAATAAGGTTACTTAAAGAAACAAGGAGGACAAGGAAAAGACAAAACGAGAAGAAATGTAATTCTTTACATTAAAATGACCCGAGAATATATCTACACTTACCTTCCGTTATTTAAAAATAAGGTACATCTTTTATGTAAAATGACAACAATCGAATCTTTGTACGTATATAACTTACTAATTAAGAGGTATATATAGTGATCAATCTGAGCTGTGGCTTAACTCTAATTGTAATAGATCTCTGAAGCAACGATGCATTTGGGGGTTTTGATTCTGATTAATTAGAAATCTAACAAGATGGGCCCACTTTTTTATTTTGTCATAATCATACAATCTGAAGATAAGGACGTTTCATCTACTTAAGTTTAGGTGTATAAAAAAAAGTAAGAGAAAAACACACATGAGACCACACATTAGATCAATGTTACGAAGATAAATATCTTTAGATTTTATAATTTGACAAAAGAAAAATGATTCCGTGAATGGAGGAAGGCCACAAAGTGCACAAGCTTCTTTGTCCATTAATTGAAGTGTAATAAAATCAATTTAGGTCGTAACTTAACCATTGGGGCCAATTCTACTTAACCTACAAAAAGTACAAAGTTTGATCCGTTAGAAATATGTGATCATAATTCGAATGCAACATCTTTTTCAACTGGGAAATCAATCAGTAACTATAAGAACCTATAGACACCATCTATTCAAGTGATCACCATCTGCTTTGTACCTGCAAGGAGCTGCTGCTCAGTACAAAAAAACAAAACTTAATAGACCTGCTGTAGCTGTCCAAATGCTTATGAGGAAGCTCAATTTCATTGGTTGTTAGAATTTTCCAATTAAGCAAATTCCTCACTTTTTTTTTTCAAACATGAGCTTAGGCCCATTTTTTTATCAGAATTCTAAGAATTCATGTTAGGGAGAATTTCAAGTTTTTCAAAAGTTGTGTCTTTAAGGTGGAATCCAAATCCCTCTAATTTACGGAGGAGTTGAAATTCCAACAAATAATATATAGAGTGAAATTCCAAGAATTCCAAAAGGTCTTTTGGGTGGTTTGAATTTGAAACTTTAATGAAAGAAATACAACATTTTTAAATGCTAGGTGACAAGATGTCACATCATGTACAAAAAACCTTCTAAATTCTATTCATAAATTCCGGTAAAGAAACAGGCCCTTAGGGTACATTTGTTCCATGAGAGAATTATATTATTGGAAAGAGAGTTGTGTTTTATTTTCAATGTAGCATGCTATTCTATTGTTTGGTGCGACGCAGTTTCCTTTTGAAATTGAAAAATAAAAAGATTTGACTGTCGTCACATAAAAGAATTATTGTTTTAAAACTCTAGTATAATTAATAAGAGCTAATTTTGTTAAGGTCTAAAATACAACTCTATTTTTAAATCTAATTTTCAATTACTGTATTAGAAAAAATATAGAAAAAGCTATTAATTCACAAGGTAAAAAGGATTCCACCTTCAAGAATTATCACTTTTTAAAAATGATAATGTAGAATCCACCGTTTATATTATTTTTAAAATCTTATTGATGTTATTTTTGTCCCAAAAACTTGAAACTTTTACATTGTAGGCCTCTATCCGCTTTAATTTAAAAAGCTCCAAGTTTGCAAACACTCTAGTATGTAAATAAGCTTTAATTAGTATAATAAAAGCTTATTTTTAGAGTTTCCCAGTCCTTAGATTTTCCTTGAAGGGATACGAATGCAAGATCCTCTCACGTGGAAGGAAGCAAAGGAGGGAGAAAGAGAGATGCAGCACTTGCATGCTTCCAGAACGGTGGTCGGCAAACCTCTCTGTAGAACGTTGATGCAAGCACTTGCTGTTAGCAAAGTGCAAGACGCACATGTTAATACCCCCTTCACCTAATTAATTAAATAAGCTTCCTCAATCATTTTTACCGCGCAGTAACAATGGTAAAAGGTAAGAGAACTCTCCTTTAAAAGCCCCACCAATGGTTATGGTTAATCCCACGCACTATAGCCGGTTTTAATCCCTTCTCCCAACCGGCTGTAAGAACCTCTCAAATCTCTCTACCCCCACAAACACACAGAGAAAGAAAAGAGAGAGAGAGAGAGGGAGAGAGAGGGGTTTCATAATAAACGGGAAAGTATATGAAGAGGCCTTTGGAAGAAGACATCTCCTTTTTGCAGGCGGGGAATTGATGGCCACACTCTCCCCCTCTTATCTTCTCTCTCTGAGTTAAAAAAAAAAAAAAAACCACACACACACACAAAAAAACAAGAGAGAGAAAGAGTAATTAGAGAGAGAAGATGGAGATGCAAGAATTCTGAGATCTGGGGAGTTAGTTAGCCATGGGGATGTAAGAAGAGAAAGATCCAACGGCTGAAAGAAAGCGATGGAATTCGAAGATCACGAGGAGCAGGAGGAGGAGATGGGCATGCCAGGATCAGCGAGCTACGATACTCTCGCGAATTCCTCGCGACCAAGAATGGCGAGCGCAGGTGGCGATAGCGCAGCAGCTCCATCGCTAGCAGCGAGGAGATCCGCGAGTAGATATAGAGAGTGCCTCAAAAACCATGCGGTGAGCATCGGGGGGCAAGCGGTCGATGGCTGCGGCGAGTTCATGCCCGCCGGCGAGGAGGGCACGCTCGACGCGCTAAAGTGCGCCGCGTGCAGCTGCCACCGGAACTTCCATCGGAAGGAGGTGGAAGGGGAGGGGTACCACCACCAATTCGCGCAGTACTATCGTGCTCCCGCGGGGTACCTGCACGTGGGGCAGCACCACCGGCCGCAGCCGACGCTGGCGCTTCCGTCGACGTCTGGGGGCGGCGGGCAGAGCCGGGAGGACCAGGAGGACGTGTCGAATCCGAGCGGCGGTGGGGGTGGAGGTGGTGGTGGTGGGAGTAGTATTGGAAAGAAGCGGTTCCGTACGAAGTTCACGCAGGAGCAGAAGGAGAAGATGCTGGCGTTTGCGGAGAGGCTGGGGTGGCGGATCCAGAAGCACGACGAGGCGGCCGTACAGCAGTTTTGTACGGAGACTGGTGTGAAGAGGCACGTGCTCAAGGTCTGGATGCACAACAACAAGAACACGCTCGGTAAAAAGCCCTAGAAACTATCACCCCAAATGCCCAAATCTCTCTTTCTCCCTCTCTACTTAGAGAAATTCAGTTTAGGGTTTTTTTTTTCTTTTTTTAATCTCCTCTCTCTTTCTCTGTTTTGCTTTTTTGTTTCTTTCTGTTCTAATTGTCTTCTGCTGATGTATGGACTGTGAATGAGTCTTTATTTTTCATGATGAGCCATTGCTCATTATCTGTGTTTTACTACTATATCTAGACTGACCTGAGAAATCTATCTTCTTTCTCTTGCTTTTTATGCATAGTATGTTAGAGAAGAAGTTTAGTACTTTAGTTTGAGCCATGTCCCGTGTTTTTTCTAAGGATATCAGCTTCATTTCTGTCTCCTGCTTTATTTTTTTCTACTTTTCCAGTTGTAATTTTAGACGTTTGCGCTAGTATTTTCCACAGGAAAGAAACCCAAACGTGTTTCCCATGCAAAGCTGCTGTATTTTCTGCGTACATCTGTCTTTTCTCTACTCTCCTTTCTCCACCGGACAACATATGGTTTGGTTGAGAGAGAGGTGTATGCATGTGTCCGTGGAATTAAATGAATACACTTTTTTTTTTGTTTGGCTTATGGGTGTTGCTCGCGGCTCGCCTCTTACAAACATCCCTCCCATTCAATGTTTACTAATGTGATTACAGTGGTCCGTCCGCCATTGATACCTCTTTTCTCTGAGTTGGGGGTCTTCGAATGCTGGTTTGGGTTAGAAAGGAATCCAATTATGGGAAAAGATTTGAGCTTTTTACATGGTTTTCTTCTATAGGAGTTCATGGGTTGCATTTATTTTGCTGCATTAATGAAAGCAGATAGATGTTCACGTGTGTTGTTGCATTTTAATTTTTAGGTCACGCTCTCTCCCATTCCCTTATTTTGTTGCTTCTAATATTTTATATGGAGTGCTGAGGTTTGAACTTTTAACTCTGTAGCATTTTACTCTTTCCTATTTTATGATTTTATATCTTATTCAACGTTTTAACTTGGATTGGAACCTTAGGAACTGAAGAACTGAACTGAATAATAGGTGATACCATAGTTTCGAAAAATGCTCATGCCCAACTAACTTATGGCATGCTGGTTTCTGAATCATTCTTCAGACTCTTTCAGAGAGAGATAAGGTAGCTTTCCAATGCTCCTTTGGGGGCAAATCCCTTTGTAGTAGCTATATGCTATGATTTTGCATTTGGGGTTTAGGAGATGTTCCCATGTTGGGTGGCGAGGGATCGACGGGAGCAGCAGCTGCGGAATAGGAAGTAGGAAATTGGATGATGTTTGCTAGGAGTGTCATCGCTGTACTGTGTGAAGAAGATGCAATGAATAGGTATTCCAACCCTATGTTGCGTCTTCCATATTTAAAGCGACAATTAAGTGGTAGTTGATGCATTTAAGGGGATTCTTTGATTTTTCCCTCGATGTTGGCCCCCAACAGAAACAGTTGTTGCTATTTGATCTCGCATTACATGGCTAGTAGAACCGAAGGTGGAAGTTCCGTTTGTGGTTCTAGGTCTTGGTTTATATGCGGATAGTTTCCATTGTGAGTTTATTTTAATGGGTGCTTTGGCTGAAAATGATTTTAATGGTAGTTGTTGGCTGCAAGGAAGTAGTTAATGATGTCTAATTTTAGGAAATGTGATTGTTGGGGTTGAACTACTTGCATTTATTTCTGAGAAAGCTTAGGGTATGGGTGGTTCTCAATTCACATTTCAAAATTTTAGTCTAAATGCTTGACAGCTTTTGTTTTCCATTTCCACCAAAATCAGTGGCAGTAGTTGTGTTGTCTTTGCAGCTGGATATATCGTATAGATGATTTCGTGCACTTAATTTATATGAAAATGGATATTTATATTGATGATCAAGAATTACTTGGTTTGTACTTTAGGATTATCTGCATATTTTTGTTCATTTGTCCATTTTCATATTAATTAATTTGGTGGTGGTTTTAGTTGATTTAAACCAGGATGTTTTTCTTTAACTGGTTTTTTTTTTACTATATTTGTCTTCTACCTAGTGTAATCGCGATCGGCTTTGAAATGTATTCATCCATTTATTTGGAAGTTGGTCACTCTTGATGATGGCCGAGTTAATCTGATGTAGTTTAGGACAAATGTCTTCATGTTCGCCCAAATATGGGGCCCAAGCAATTTGACCCGCACTTTCAGTCTATTATATTCAAACTTCCTTTAATGTTCTCTTAACATTTAGTTAATTATCACTTTTTTTTAAGTTGTTTTTTTTTTAATTTTCTCTTATTTGTTTTCTCATTGTAATCTCCCTAATACTTACTTTGGATTTGTTTGACTTTGAAGTGGAAATCCGTCTTTTGGTGTCAGAGAGCAAGTTCATCATCAATCAAGTTTCATTGTGTTTTTCCTATTTATCTCCTTTTGGATTCAAGATTCTGTTATCAGATTTATGATGGTGATTAGAGTTCATGAGGAAAGGCTCAAGTCGGGACATTGGCTACTAAATTATGACAAGCCCATGTTAGAAAGATGAAAGTAACAAGCCCAATTTTGGCCCACAATCAATATTCCCAGACTTTCCATTCCAAAGGAGGCAAAAGAAAATTATTTTAAGTACAACTAGATGAAGAGAAGAAAAACCTAGCGGATGGGATACTTTATGGCAATAGAATACCCATTTTTTGCTGTGTTCTGTCTAGAATTATTTGACCTTTCATCTCTGGTTATCTTTTCAGAAAATGATGCATACTATCTTCACCTTCTACCGCAAGTTCTTTCTTAATATTCTCCGGTTTGCTGACAAAGTTGCTTATCATGCAATCAATTATTTGGGTTCCCCAATTTTGATCTAGAGTTGTTGATCCCTGACCAGTGACCACCACCCCAAATCTTCAAGCCCATCCCCTATGCCGTTGCTCCTCGTACCCCCGTACTAATTAATCAGTGACCATTACCCATTTTCTACAAGCCCCTCGTCAAGGCTGTTGCCCCTCAAACCAGTTGCTACCTCAAACCTGCAACTCTGCAAGCCCATCCAGCTTCAAAACAACCTGCTCTCTTTTGAAGAACCCAACACTGCTGCTACTTCTCAGACCCATCCAGCACATCTAGCACTCAAGCCCCACTACTACACTCTTTTGAATAAACCCTTCCGCCGCAGCGCTTCAAATTCATCCAGCCAAGTCATAGAGATTCCCTCGAGCCCCTCACCAGCGCATGGACTTGCAAGACCATCCAGCCTTCAGCCTCTTTTCTGCAGCAAGAAAAGATAAGAAACAAAGATAAAAGAAATGGGAGAAAAGGACGATGTCGATCCTTTCATTTATTAAAAAATGAAGTTTTTTTTTTTTTTTTAAGAAAATGTTAAGGATTTTACCCAAAAATTCAAAACCATTGCGCGAAAAAGGATCTTATAGTTCAGGAGAGTACCATCAGACCTTGTTCCATTTTTTTTTTATTTTTTATTTTTTTTTTTAAGTTCACTCGTGTAAATGCCTATTCAAACTTAATTTAAAATTTGTGGGTAATAAGAATGCTTTTACTTGTGCTTATATTATTATCTCTTCTAATATGTGGCATGCAAGATGAGGCCAGAATAATATTTTTATTTATAAACAACATGATGTACTTAGGATTAATTCCTAAATCAGAATTTGATTCTTAAACTTGTGAATTGATTCCTAATTTTTAAAACATGTTTTGGAATTTGAGGATTAATTCACTTTGATATTTGTGAATTAAATAAAATTTAGAGGAATTTACCCGAAAAATGACTTTAGATGGCCACTAAGCGAAAAAGCCTCCAGTAGTTTATATGATACGAAAGTGGTCCCCTGAGATCACTTTCGTTTTTTTATCGAGCGACGACATCGTCGCTAGTTTAAACTTGACAAAACTTCCAAAATCCTATTTTTCCTTTCTTCCTCTCCATCATTTTCCCCCGTTTGGTGATTTTGTTGACTCCTTCCTCAACAGTTTATAACATGGTGTCTGAGGTTGTTTTTCAACTTATTTTGGATTGATGCATCATAGATTCAAGCATCATATTATGTGGAGGTATTCTTTTTGTCGTCTGCCCATTATTTGTTTTTCAAAATAACGATTCTTGTGGGTTTCTTCATCTTCTTTTAATTTCCTTCAACCTATTTCCAATATAGCATCATAAGATTATTAATATTCATGCACTACACGTGTTTTTTGCAATGAATTAACCCATTAATCAGTCCCTCCATTTTTCCCCTTCTTGACTGGGCTTCTGAATAATATAGTAGTAATGTACATAACTCTGTTGGGAATATCAGAAGGATATGTGGTCAGAAGCCATGATTGAATCATGTTATTGCATCTTTTTCATGGTGAATGACTAGAAGAAGTAGATAATGGTGTAGTTGAGCGTACCATAAACAAAATAGTATTGAAGGAATAAATGAATGATGCCCGCCCCTCCCCTCCCCTCCCCCCCCACCCCAATGCACGCACGCGCACACACACACACACCAATAATACCAGACATCCCAGTTTGTATTTTATTGAAATACAAGAAATGATGCCCCCATTGATCATTTTCCTGTTACAATTACTTTAAATTGTGTATAAGCCATGGCAGAGGGCTTCTAAAAAACTAAAATAAACAATAAATGATTTCATTTAAACAATTTTTGGCCCATGAGAAAAGGATACAATCAGTTCAAACCATGTGAACTGAACCATCAAAAGTTGGAATGGTGAAGTGAACTCCCTGAAACTAAGTTTGGTGGACTCCAAAGTCCAAACCTTAATGAAACAATACTTTTAAACTGAACATATCATTTCCCAATAAGCCTTCGATATTGACGATAACTTATCTCAATTCCTTTACAATTTATTCAGCTTCAAGGCTATAAATTCATCGATTGATTTCCTTTAAAGATATACCAATTTTCCTACTTCTGAATGTCACATAAGATGATAAATAAAAAAAAACAAGCGTCATTAATAGGAACCCCACAAAAAACAAGCAATGTAAAAAGGGAAAAAAAAAACCTGTCATCCTTTTCTTTAAAAGAAAACTAGTCATCTCTCCCTCGACACCACATATATCAAAGAAAACCTGGTTTCTTTGAATCATGTAGTGTGCATGCACATCATAGTGGATCTAATGATTTTTTTTTCAACTAAGATCAGTGTCTATGTCGTTGCCAAACCGTTTATGAAGTCTTTGCTGAAGGGGTAGAATAAGTGACGACATTGTCGCTCCGCAGAATCTTGAAACACTTGGTCCCTTTGAAATGAGCAACGACGTCGTCGCTTCGCAAAATCTTGAGATGCTTGCTTATATTGAAATGAGTGACGACGTCGACGCTCGTCGAAAAAGGGCAAAAAAAAGAGAAAGGTTTGGCGGGAAGACCAGTTTGGTATCATATGAACTACTTGAGGCCTTTTAGTTTAGTGGCCATCTAAGGTCCTTTTTCGGGCAAATTCCTCTAAAATCTAATTTGAGTGGGTAAAGAAATATTTTATAAGCTTCATAAATGACCATTTTAAATTTTCACATGACTCCAAGTTTAACAACATCATGCCTTCCTACTGAGAGCCAATAAATATTTTATATGCTTCATAAATGACCATTTTAAATTTTCACATGACTCCAAGTTTAACAACATCATGCCTTCTCTAGTGAGAGCCAAATCTCTCTTCATAGAGCGCATCTATGACTTGTTAGCTAGGCACCCTCCCAGATCGAATCAATGTTCAGCAACTTCATCCTCTCGTGCTTAGCCATGATAGATTTGGCCATTGCAGTTCTGAAGCTGATTGTTGGATAGCTCAATGTTTCTGTTTCGTTTTTTTGGGGTTTAGGGTCTGGCAATGTTGTGTTCAGGCACTCGCTTGGTTATGTTTTTTTGTTTGTTTAGAAGGCTTTTGTTAGTATTGTGGGCATTCGTACCTTTTTTGGGGCCAAAGCCCTTCTTTTATAGGGCTTTGCCTTGTATTTTTTCTCCTTTAAATACAAATGACCTTTAGCAAAAAAACTTGTCTACTTGCTTAAAAATAAATCTAAGGCACTTGAAAAATTCAATGCTTATAGATTAGAAATATAAAATCAATTAAATAAGAAAAATAAAATCCTCATATCAGATAGGAGGAGAATACTTGTCTAATGAATTTGAAGATGCCTATAAAAACTTGGGTATAATTCATGATGTGATTGTCTCCTACCACCCACAATAAAATGGTGTAATACGAAGACAAAATACGACTTTAGTTGAAATGGTAAATTCTATCTTAAAGACTTCAAGACTACCGAAGAATTTGTGAGGGAAAGCTCTCCTATCAACTTATCATGTTTTGAATAGGATACTTTTTAAGAAAACTAATGCCACTCCATTTGAGATATATATATAATGGTAGGTCCCATAACTTGGAATACCTTAAAGTGTGGGAATAGTTGGCCCGTATTATTGTTCGAACTAACTAAATACATGAGAGTATTTTTATGGGTAAATTAGGGAGAGATTTCTGAGTATTGGGTTATAAAATCTCTAGTACACAGTACTATCGTTTAAGGCCTAGAGTTCCTTGCGTACGGGATTAATACAGGTGGAGGTCCCTTGGCATGCCACATCATACATTTTCATGATTAATTTTCCCATTCAACCGTTTAGGCATAAATTTAAAATTTTAAAATTTTAAATCTTCCATTTTCCCTCAATTTTAGTGTAAGGGTCTCTCTCATTTCTCTCATTGGCAAAGAGAAAGACAACACATTGTCGTCTCTTGGTTACTGCTGCAACAGAGGAGGTCTGGGGCTCTGCTACAGTGCACGGTCTCCGACGATGAATACGCAGATCTGAGTTTGCGGATCGTCGTGGGGGCAGAGGCAGTGAAAATCTGAGAAAATTTTTGGTTTCGCACAGTTGCCAGAAAAAGAGGGCTGTCTCTGCCCGAAGGCCACTGCTTATCTAAGTTTTAATGAAGTTTATTTGAGTTACTGCAAAATTTAATTATTTGAGTTTTTTTCTTTTTAAATTTATCCGAGTTTTTATAAAATTTAATTGAGTTTGAAGTAAATTTATCTGAGTTTTGGACATGATTTTATCTGAATTTGATATGTAGTTATCTATGTTTCCTATGATGTACAAATTGTTAGGATTTGAAGATGATCACTATCTGCAAATGTTGTAATATTCAACATACTTCTTGTTTGGATTGAGAGAAAATGAATTAGAGGAAGAAGAAGATGACTCGGACAAAGTAGAAGATGAATCATATGATAAAGAAGAAGAAGAAGAAAAAGAAAAGAATAAGAAGAAGAAGTGCAATATGATGATATATGTTTTGTTGAATTACTTCCCCCCTTTCTCCGAAATCCGTAATATTTGTCGAGAAATTTTGTCTTCACGAAATTTATGGGCTGATTTTCAGCGTTTTTTAATAACGCGGAGAGGATGTCTAGGAAGGGCATTTTAGACTTTTTAACTGTTAAGAACTTGAAATGTAACCTTTGCCTCTACGGAAAAAGAACATAGACTTTTTGCAATAAAATAGAATGTTAAGGGACTTGTGGCCAAACGCCCTTGTTTTTATAGGCTATGTGGAACATGGTAATGCCTGGAGTCTCCTTGTAATTTGTAGAGGAGATGAAGACTCAATAAGTGAGTCTAAAGATGTTGTATTTTTTTTTAAACATGTTTATCCTTATATATGAAGAATGACTAGAATTAATTAATAATAATTTCCATGATGCATGTGAAATGAATAATATCTCATAACTCAGAACCCGAGGACTTTGAACCGCATAGATTAAGTAAAAGACCTAGGAAAGAAACTAATTAATCTTGGTTTTGATTTCTATACCTATATTTTAGCGACCCTACAAATTATTATGGAGCAATGCAGCCTCCAGAAATTACGTCATGGAGAGAAGCCGTTAACAGTGAGATAGAACTTATACTTGCAAATCATGGATGGGAGCTTGTTGATCTTTCATGATGAACTAAACTAATGAGTTTTTAATAGATTTTCAAGAAGATGCGATGGGTCAACTAAAAAATTCAAAGATAAGATAACTGCAAGGGGCTTATTGCACCATTACAAGAGCAAAAAGTTTGTTAGCTGGTTAAAAATTTCTTGGTGGCTTAAAACAAACTCGTAAGCTATCTTCAAAAAAAAAAAAAAAACTCGTAAGCTGTGGCATGAGAAGTTTGATCAAGTGTTAATGTTTGATGGATTTAGAAAAAATAAATCAGATATATGTGTTTATTTTTAAATGTGCTGATAATTCCTGCAGCATAGATTGATTATATGTTGATTGTACGTATGCTTATTTTCTTTGGAGGCAATTAAAATTAGTTGAGAACACCAAAAGGTACCTTTGTTCTATAGTTGACATGAAACACATGGGTGAGGCTAATGTGATTTTTGGAATAAAAACCCATACACTTTGAAGGGATTGTATATATATCACTTTATATAAGAGATTAGGTGGGGGCCTTTCCATTTAAGTTGTTGGCATTGGATATAGATGTGAGGGCTCCCACCCATATCTCTCATATAAGGTGAGAGATATTTATTATAGGAACATCTCCCATATATATGTTAGATGAAAATGGTGTATTCACCCATTTTGGTCCAGGCTGGCATCAAACTGTCTAAAAATAAAGGAGCAAGTGTTTCTTAATTATATTATTCTAGAGTTATTGAATACTTAATGTGCATCATGAGTTGTACAAGACTTGATGTAACCTATCCAGCAAGCACATTAATTATGTACTTTAGTAATCCTAGTAATAAGCATTGGACGTTTGTTATTTGGGTGTTTAAGTACTGAAAAGACCATTGATTATGTTTTGCACTATGAGAAACAACCCGATGTACTAGAAGGGTGTAAGGATGATAATTGGGCATCGGGTCCTAAAAAATCTAAGCCTACGAGCAGTTGTATGTACAAGTTAGATAATGCAACCTCTCTATGGTGACTTTAAGCCTGTGCACTTGATAAGGTTTATAATAAAACCCATCATGGTAAATCCGAGCGTATTCGTCTGAGGCATAGTTGTTGAGACAATTACTCAAGTATGAAGTAATTGCAATAAACTTTGTAAGATCGATGGAGAATTTAGCTAGTCCACTAGGCACTAACTAAAGGATTCGTCAGAAAATGAATATCCTTAACATCTAAGGACAATGAGACATAAGACTAAAACCGATAGGTCGCCAATAATGGACACCTAACCCGTTTGATTGGAGAACACTTTAACTTGTTTGATTCGATGGGAAAAAAGTTAGATGGTGGTGTTCATACACGCATAAGCGCTAGCTAGCGGGGTTGTGCCATTCATTTGTACGTAGGATTGTAAACGGGTCGGTTTCGAAACCGTTACGGAGAAGGTGGAACGGGATCTGGACCCGGAACCGTTTCGGAACTGGTTTCTTGGCTTCGGAACCATAACCAGAACCATATATGGGTAGGTCTAGCTCCGAGTTCGGGTCTAGGTAGAGAATGATATTGAAATAAAATATTATTTTTAGGAGAATCTTTCAGAAATTAAAGTAATATGTCAGGTCTCAGGTCCGAACCAAGGTGAAATCGGATTCATTTACTTATCAAGGCCTAAATAAGGACCCAAACCCGGTTTTTAACGTATCAGAACCTTCTGGTAATTGTATAATCGAGAACCCATTTACAATCCTATTTGTGCGTGGCAAGCCAAGTTGCATGCACATGTGTACTTTTTGGACGCGGGTGATCCAGGTCCATGCCCACTACCCTTGATATGATGTCCTAATGTTGCCTATGTCTGGATGGGTGGTGAAATGAATTGAGGTATGGTAAAGCCTCCATTATTCAAACAAGAAAAGACCATGGTCATATCAAAAGTACACAAAATCAAGATTCCCTTCTTTTTAAAAAAAAAAAAAAGAGTTAAAAAGTAACATCATTTCTCCACTAAATGACAAAAGGACATATATTTTCACACAAAAAAGTGAAAAGGGTTCCCTATCAAGCCATACTGTATGGTATATACCGAACCTGAATATTGGGTATTTGACTTGACCCGAGTTAACCCCAACTATATTTAGATGAGAGAACTTAAAACTTGGGTCAGGGCCTGTGCTCATGATTCATTTGGTGGCTCTTGCGCAGTACCCGACCCAACCTCCCCGCCGTGGTTGCACCCCTTTTGGAATTCCATTCCTGGCTTGTCAAATTGGTGTCGGAGTAAATAAAATGAAATGAACATCATAGAATTATTTTTGCCAAGCTGGTCAAACTCTCAAGTGCATTTCCTAATTTGGGGTGATGGGTCCACTAGTTCATAAACCTAGTGAAAACCAGGCTAATTAGTTGACTAAATTTGCTAACTCAACTACAACAAAAGTTGCATAATCATACCCAACAAATTATATGGATGAATAAAGAAAGACAAGTGAATGATTTTGGGTTCCAAGCCTGCATGATAAAGTTATGAAAGGCCCAAAGCCTGCCGGATAAAGGCCAAAACCAGGATTGCTCTGAGTTGAATGATGATTGAATGCCAATAAGGTCCTAGTCCAATTTGGGATTGATCCGGGATTTGATTTAATGTAAATCAGGGAATTTTCTTTGCTAATATAATTGTTTCATGTTACTCACTTTCTGTGTCTTAAAAGTATAAATTTCCTATATATATGTCAAAATTTTCTCAAGGGCATGGATGCTATAACCTTGTACTTGGTAAACTTATGCACCTATGTTCAAATGGTAAAACCACCGTGCACATGGCATTTACTTTTAAGAACTAACAAAAAAAATCCCTCAGACCCATCCATAGGTATCTGCATCTATCTTATTCTCGTCTTACTTCATCAATAAACGAGGAATAACGTTGTTAACTCGGTGTTGGATCAATGGTAAGGCACCTCCATCGTCACAGGCTAAGGTTTAGTCATTGGCAATGGAATAAGAAGCTAGCTTGTGTGTGTATGACAAAGGCATGCCAAGTGAGGTAAAAAAATAAAAGCGACACCTTGTTCTTCTTTTTTTTTTTTTTTTTTTTTTTTTTTTTTTTTTTTTTTCTTCTCATGGGTGGATCAGAGTCATCCAATGCTATTATAATAATCACAAGGATTTATGATATTGAAGATGACACCTTAGATTGTTTCATGTGCATCTATATGGCTGCACCTCCGCTATAAACCAAGGATAATGTCCTCAAATTTACTTAATCAACAGTAAGACTAGGAGGGGCCAATTTCCATTGATAATAAGCGTAATTATGGGTTACTGTATTTTTGTCAAAAAAAAAAAAAAAAAACCCTCATTGTCACGTATCTTTTATTTTGAAGCTAACCAAATTGTTTTCCAAGGATGAAGACAATCCAGTACAAAATCTTGTAGTTCTTAAAACCATGTGAATCCCACTATGATAGTGTGGTCCACCCCAAAATTTATTGCTTGTTTTTCATATATTGTTGATGAAATATCATGTTGAAAAGTACAAAATCAGCTGTTTTGCTTCATTGGGCACATCAATGAGAACAACCATGTAATCTCAACTCTCTCATGAAATCGAAACACAAACTCAGAGAGATTTATTGATATTAGGTACACTGTAAACTCCACAATCAAACAAGATTCTCTCTCTCTCTCTCTCTCTCTCTCTCTCTCTCTCTCTCTCTCTCTCTCACCCCACACGCCCGCACACACATACCAAACTATGGAAATTTACAAAGCTTTTAGGCCACACATGTGCTCATTATAGCCGTTATTGTTAATTAAATTGGTTTATTCATGTTTGTAAAGCCATTAAAACTTTCTTAGTGTCTCCATCTCACTTGAAGTAGCTTGCTATCCTTCAAGTAAAACTTTCCTCTTCCCTGCCCAGAGGCATTGATGAATGTTCTTCCGTCCTTCATAACATGTTGAGCATGGTGCCTTATGTTTCTATCTTTCCGCGGAGAGTAAGCATATTGAGAAATCTCATTTTTCTTACTACTACTGCCAACAAAGCTCGAATTCGATCGGAGAGTTTGCTCCCAATTGAACTCCTTCGAACTGGGACACACTCTACTTTGCTTTTCGTCCAATTTGAATCTCTGGGTTTGTGCAGGTATGATGATCATTGCCCTGTTGCCAATTGCTTTCTTGTTCTCATGTATTTGGATTGTGGACTCTCCTTCCATTCTGATTGTTATGTTCACCTCAGTAAACACCTCCTCATTCATTTTCGATCGGAATTCAGCATCTCTAGTCTTCTGGTGCTGATACAAGCGATGCAACCGAAGAGCAAGACGACATATGCCATCTTTGATTTCATCTTCCAAGCCTCCTTCTACTTCATTCTCTAGCTCACCTCGGATTTTCAATTCCTCATTCGACATTGGAACTGCACCTAGATTGCCCTTCTTACCTCCTTTCGCCCCCGAATCGCCTTTGTGAACCGTAATCTAATTCACATTTTGTGTGCCATTAGTATAAAGATATGTACTACATCCTATACACTATAAACAATCTAATAAAAGATGTAATACCATAACCAAATACTTCAAAATAGGCCATTTATTGTGCCGTAACATATCTGATACTTCATCTTTTTATGTAAATTAGATGTATCTAGACACATAGATAAGATAAAGTTAAGGGAATGGATAGTTCACCGCGCAGTTGCTCCATATGGCATTGCTGTTGGTCGAATGAGGAGAGTTATCAGTCTGATTGATCGACAAATCTGCAAAAGCCAGAAAAAGTTGTGTCAGTAAAACCTTAGATGAGGACCAAATAGGTCTCAAACTCTGAAATGAATCTGGTTTTGAGTAGCTACCCAGGTGTTCCATGTTTACAGCTTACAATATCAAAAGCACCTTGTGTACTTGAGCTGTTCATCTAACTTTTTAAACTGATTCTTTCCATCGGAGGTGGAGCCCATCTTACTAGGATGGGAAGATGACGTTAATACGTTTAGGGATGGATGTTTCAAAATTTCCAACCGTTGACATTTGTTTTTGGGGGACTCATTTCAAATATAGGCGCCAAAGCTCTCTATGTAGAATAGGAGGCAAAGTGGCTTGATTTCCTAAAGCACCAAAGTCTAAAAACCAAACCCTTTACTTGGAAGGAATAAGGGGTTTGGGTTGCCCTTAAAGCACAATCTACATGGGGTGGAGGTGATGTTGAATCCATGGAAAATTACCCTTCCATCTGTTGGTTGAAGGGCACCTACCCCACTTCTCTAGGGTCCTTGTAATGGAAATGTTAACAGTCACTATCTAGCGAGAAATCAAACTCTTCAGTAGAGAAGAATAATGAAGTATAAACTACTAAGATCACACGCTATCATCTGGCAGTATAGCCACTATGACCCATTGAGAAGAAGAATGGGTAGGCTTACTGTAGGCCATTAATCAAGGGTATCTTTCTGAGTTCAATTAGGTTTAATCTTTCTTAGTTGCATTAGTGGAGCTTCACAGTGGAGCATACCTATTGAAAATCCAAGCAACCCAAATTGAATGCCTCTCCCATATACAGGATGTTCCCAAATTTTACTTTAGGAGTTGCCCACCATAAGATTGAGCATATGATTAATAATTTGATTTCTTAATTAAATTAATACTTAATTAAATTAATAGTTTTATGCTCAATCTCATGGCATGAGCAACTCCTCCTCATCATCATCTCAGATTTCGAGTTGTGACAAAATATTGTGCTAGTTGTCAACCTACATAAGCAACCCTCAATATTCTTTATTCGAGCTTAGGACCAGCAGTAAAAATTGATAAAGTTGGCAAGACCAACTCCAATTGGAGTAAAAGAATTTGGGGATATCCTGTACATCGAGAAGTTATGTTTTAAGTTGGTCAAATTCTCAATAGGTTGGTGTAGTGTGGAGTCCAGTCCTTCCATCATCATGGGAGAATGTATATGAAACCCTAAGCCTCCAGAAAACATTAACTATTAATTAAGAAGATTGATGGCTGATGCTCTCACCAAAATGTGATACACATCAGACTGAAATATGTTTGATGTACATGGCATATCATGCCAAGGGAAGATTGCTGGAAATTGTGTGGCACGACTACCATGTGGCCCACTCTAAATCGAGTCTGGCAGTGTGTTACGAATAAACCCATCACAAGTCTTAATCTAGTAGTCTTGATTGGGATCAAACTCAGGATAGTAGAGCTTGGATCGGCATCGAACTCATTGTTTGGCAAAACTCCCCACTGGTCAGGTGATGAGGAATTCTAGGAGTGGTAGAATTCTACGCTAGTCGTGACTCTTGGGACTGCTCTATTTAAGAGAGATTGGAGCCCTGGTTGTCTATCTAGAGGAGAGAGCATTCGTATCAATTTCGTAGGATTTACCTTACGCCGGAACGCACAAAGATATTGGAACAAATCCATGTTGACACCCATCTGGGACTAGCAGAAGGACTTAGACTAAATAGTTAATTCATGCTATTTAGAGTTCAGGATTAGTGCGCTAAAATCCTTATGAGTGCATGACTTGGTCCTGTCAGCAATGATAAAAAACTGTAGTTGTCCCTGATCCCAGCGGGAATGAATGTTCTCTTTCACTCTTTCTGAAATGAAGCTTCATTTCCAATCCACCTCGATCTCTTGTCATTCAAACAGCTGCTGTTTGTGTATGCAACGTGCACTGTGCAGGCGGGTACGATGTTCCTTTCTATGCTAGTTTGGTAGTCTAGCAGTTTCATGTTGCCAGTCGCCATGTGTTTCCTTGTCTAGCAACAAAATCTTTTGTTGTCAACCATGGGAAAAAGGTGGAAGAAATTAAAAGCAATGGATATGAATCTCAATAAGGCCAAAAGAGGTTCTCTTGCAAGCTCTCTGTAATGCCATTCTACTTCTCAGTGAATACTCCAAAGCCTTCATCATAATTCACACCAGCTGATCAAACGAGGCTCAGCATTTGTCGCGAGCTGACTAGCCAGGTGTACTAGTGTGGGTGTCTCAAGTGGTTGTGACCGCTACTAAAGATGAACTCACCTTTACATGAATAAAATTAATGGAGAAATTTATATAAGGAATGAATTCAGCTAATGTTATAAGAATCGCTCAACTCTAATCAAATATTTTTTTTATAACTTTTTTTTCCCGGATCCCACGATATTATGAAATTATCTAAGTTTCGATCATGAAATTAAAAAAAATAATTATTTAAAAAAGATTAATATGTCAAAACCTCAATAAATAATGAAATAAAATAAAATGAAAAGTTAAAGAAAAATATACATGTATTTGAATGCGAACTGTGCATCCGGACTACCAGATCCACTGCTCATAGGTGGGCCCCACCTTTGGACGTTCATGATGCATTGTACATAGGCGCACCATGCGCAGCTGAATATTATCCTATTGGGACCTACCTATGATCAACCAAAACCCTCGCATACACCACCGACACCCATGAATTAACACCCATGGCAATAATTTAGTGTTGACACAACCACCATCTGGCCTCACATTGAGTCATAATGAAAGTAACACCTATAAAGAAATTTAGATTTTGAAAAATAAGGGTTAAGATGATATGATAAAAATGAAATTCAGCCGACTCCTGACCCACAACATAGCTTTCGTATTCTTGCTATCCTATGATCAGCTTGCATTCAAGTGAGCTCAAAATAAATTCGCATGCTTTTAAAATAGCAAACGCATTGTTTTTTAAAAAAAAAACTCAAGTTTGGATCCATTTCCTCTACTTTATGTCTTTTGACGCTTTCTACTATTTCTCAAAATAGGGGTCGTGGGGCCTATTGCATTACTGAATACTAGAGAATTTTAGGGTCTAACCATATTTGGAAAATTAGCTTCAGAGCATAGCATGTTTATAATAGTTTAATCTAAGACCATAAAATAGATAATTAAAATTTTAAAATCTTTTTAGCGGTTCACAATCCATTTTGTGGCCCTATATATTGAATGATGCAACGTCTAGGGATGACGATGACAATGGGCTAAGTTAAATGGGCTGAGCCTGAGCCACCCTGATAGAGGTTTTGTCATGTTTGTTTGAGGTGAATTTTTTTTTTTTAGATTTTGAACTACGTCAAGTTCGAGGTAGGTTTGGGATCGTGCAATCTCCACCACTCCTCTTATATTTGACTATTTACATATCTGTTAATAAATAAGATATAACTATTTAGAGAATCTGGTAATCAATAATTTAGACTTGGTGGTTGTGACTGATGTTTATTTTAAAATATTTTTTTTGGTCATGTTCTCATTTCTAAAAAAATAAAAAAGTAGTTAAGAATAGCTGTCATCAAGTACCAATAAGATATGATCCATATGGATAGTTTGGTATCACACATCATAAATTCATCACCGCGAGGGATGAGACCAATTCTCCTTTACCATATATCCATACCAAACATGAAAAAAACGTCATCCCTCCCTGGCCAGGTTATGGTTTTTTGAACCCAACCATTATCATCCATAGTTCAATAAAACTTTTTTTTTTTGTACTTTTATTTATTTTTGCATATGAATAGATCTAAAAATCTTGTTGGAGGAGTGCTCATGGGCTGGACTAGATATATAATATGGGTTGTTTAATATTTGGCGTGGGCTTGAATTAAGAGATACAAAGCCCAAAACCCACCTGACCTTTATAAGGAGTGCTTATAATTTAGTGACAACTTATTCAAACAATATGCAATTGCTAGAAAGCCTATAAACTTATCAAAAGCCCGACCCAGCCCTACCCAATTGACCTAATGGGCTGGCTCGGGCTAACATTTATGGCCCATGTTGAACTTGGGCCTGATATGGGCCTGTGTTCCTAATTAAAGCCAGGACTGTCCTAGATATGCCTAAGCTCGGGCCGACCTAGCTAGGACATGAACAGCCTCATCCTCCTTGTTTCTTTTCCTATGATAAATACCCACACATGCACTAAGTCCTTCACCATCAGTACCACGACCTTGGATTGATCCTTGGTAGTTTCTTTTGAAAGGGAGATGCATCACCACTTTACATATCAAAATTTAAGATGTGAGTAACAGGAGATCCTAATTCCAAATGGTGTTAGCTATATTGAGAATTTGAGAAGAGATGTAAAGTATATAAAAATGGGAAATGTTTTCCTACTAGCAACTACAAGTGTTGTCTAGCACTGTGGGGATCACTGAGGCTCACCTTTCATCAGTGTAGCCCATTTGATACTCTTTTCATCTCATGATTTAGCATTAGGCCCAGTTTTACACTCAGTGAACCTTCACTTATGGTTGAGTTGAATCTCAGGAAATTCTATGATTACAATCTCATCAAACTTTTAGGTTGTTAAATCATGGGCCAAGATAATCTGGCGGGAAGAATTTTCTGGACCCCTTGTCTGTGAGGAAATTTTTCCGTCTGCCCTCATCCCATGGATAGACTTGCATATAAGTGGGCCCATGACCTAGATTGCATATAAGATACATGTAGTCTGCTAGTAGAACATTCATCATCATCAAAGCCTTATCTCAACTATGTTGGGGTCGGCTACACGAATTCTATTTCTCCATTTCCGATCTATCTTGAGCCAAATCTTCAGATAAGTTATACTTCTTCATATCTATCTTTACTACCTCCATCTACGTCCTCTTAGGCCTACCCCTTTCCCTTGGTGGGCCATCAACCTCTATAATCAAACTTTTCCTTACCAGCGCTGTTACCATATATGGCATTCCAATTTCCAAGAAAGTTAAAACAATCTAAATAAATAAATCGACGTAGAAAATTGGGTCCTTTAATATAGATTATAGCGCAGAAGTAGGATGCAGGGATGTCATTTAGACCATGACCTATGTCACACAAGTGAAGTACATGATCAAACAAATGGAGTCTTAGCTAAGTCCTTCTCTCCAGTGAGAGGGCTATGTCAAAGGGATCCTTTATCCCCTTATCTCTACATCATTTGTGCAGAGGCACTCACTAGAAGCTACAAGATGTTAGGCCAACAATACAAAAGTCGTTTCCCATGCCTAAAACCCAAAGGTGATGCCATTCCTCCATTCGATTTTTGCTGATGACACCTTACTTTTTTCCTTGTCTACTACAACTTTTTTTTTTTTTTGGGTTAAAAAAAGTTCTTCACCTCTTTCATAAAGAAGCAGGCCAAAAAATAAATCTAAACAAATCACAATTGTTATTCAACATATCAACCACTTTAGCTGCATCTTCAGTGCTATCCAATAATCTCCAAATCTTCAGTAGAGTCTGGAATCTCCAATACTTGGGAGCTCACCTTTCTATTGAGCGAACTCACTCCTCCATTTGGAAACCAATTGTCAAAAATATCCAAAACAAAATCTCTAACTGGTAAGGTTCAGTTTTATCACATCAGAATCTAATTGGTGGACTAAATTGCTGTCTGAAAAATACCTTAAAAAAACCACTTTCTCCTCTTTCTTCCCTAAGAAATCTGATTCTCCTCTTTGGAAATCTTTTTATTATTATTATTATAGAGTTTTCATTTTAGACCAAATTAAATGGTTTTGATTGGCATTGGATCTAAGGTCCAAGTCTTTCAGGATGAATGGGTCCCAGATATTGGAAAACTTTGTAATATTCCATTGAAAGAAGGAGCCCAGGATCATGATCCTCCTCTTATGGTAAAGGACTTGATTTAAAAATCAGCGGATGGGCAACTGGTTTGGGAAATGGAGCGTTTGGGTTTATATTGGGATCCGAACATTGTTGACAAAATTTCAAGTAAACAAACCTCTAGGAGGTCAAGACTTGCCATGCTGGAATCAATGCGCTGCTGGGACCTGCTTGGCAAAAGACATCTATAAAGCCATCCATTCCTTCCAGCAATCAACCAAATTGGAAAAGACTTTGGTCCCTTTCCATGCCTTCAAAAATAAAGTTTTTTCATTTGGCGTGTCTAAAGGGTTGTCTAAGGATATGAACAGAACCCCTTGCTCATTGCACTTTTGGGGCACCAGTGTGGTCATTAATATAGCATTTAGAACTAGAAGAAGGGGGCTTCTATTGGCACCACAAATCTTGCTCTCCCAAGATAAAAAAATATATATAATTTTTTCCTAAACTACCCCTCCCATCTCTCCCGCTCCCGCTCCCACTCCCTCCTCTTCCCTCATCTCGCCCCTCAGCCACCTCGCCCTCTTTCTTCCTTCCTCCCCTTCTATTTTCTTTCCCTCTCCCCCTTTCTCTTCTTCCCTCTCCTTCCCTCCCCTACTCTTCTTTTCCCTCTCCCTCCCCCTCTTAGTCGCCGGCGGGGAGCTTATCTGCAGCCCCGATCTCCCTCCCCATCGGCGACTGGGAGGGGGTGGGGGAGGGAGAGGAAGAAAAAGAGTAGGGGAGGGAAGAAGAGGAAGGGAGAGAGGGAGAAAAGGGAAAGAAAATAGAGGGGGAGGGAGGAAGAGGGAGAGGAGGGGGAGGGAGGCCGGCCGGTCTGCAGGGGCTTCCGCCGCGGGATGCCGGCCATGGCTCCTGCCCTGCCGGAGATTGTGGGTGCGGTGTGGGTGCGGGGTGGGAGAGGGAGGAAGGGAAGAGGGAGAGGGAGAGGGGTGCATGGTTTAGGAAAACTCTTTTTTTTTTTTTTTTTTTATTGTGCAGTGGGGAAAATAACTTTTGAGGTGCAAACAGAACTCCCCCTAAAAAAAACCTAAAAATATCAACCTAAAGATTCCATCTCTTTCCACCACTAGTTTTGCAGTACTCATGATTTTGATATATCACTTGGATCTATTATCTGCTGGTACATTTGGAAATCATGTAACAATTATCTTTTCAATATGAATATGACCTCTTAACACCCATAGTCTGCTGGTGTCAAGGCGTATCAACTTTTTTACCGATGGAATTTTGTTTCAGGTCTTAAACTTCTTAAAACTGCGACAAGCAAATGGACTCCACCCCCAAACCAATATGTCAAATTTAATTTTGATGATTCCTATTTGGAAGTTAATCAATTAGCAGGGATTGGAGGCCTGCATCATCCGTAACCATGATGCACACACAACTCCTCATAGCCTTTTCCAGCTCAAAAAATGGCATCATCTGCTTTAGAGGTGGAACTACTAGCTCTCATGGAGGGGCTAAATTTTTGCAAGGAACTTGCAAGTCTACAGTTAATAATGTAGATACTGGGTCTAACATTTTGCAAACTGATCTTAATGTAAATATAGCCCCGCTTAAATGCATGGTGGGGCTGACTATTCCCCTGAGAGGAGCACTAGTTGGAAATTGCAACATATCTGGTTGGTGAGCGTGAGCCGTCGTCTTAACCAACTGCGTTACCCCTCTTGATCATCATTAAAAGGTCATTTACGACAAAAACCTTATCATCATAACATCGCGTATTCAGGCCCATGGATCTAATCCTGATGTAAATTCTTTTGGGGATCTATGGTTAAACAACTTTGTCCATTTGATATCTTATTTATGTATTTTATTAATAAATTATTAAATATAAAATTTTAATGTATTTATTAACGATGAACGTCGAATTATTTAGGTTTAACAAACTGTTAAGAGGATTCTCTACCAAAAAAAAAAAAAAAAAAACAAACAAACAAACTGTTAGAGGAGCAGGTAAGCTGCTCTCCCTGCTCTCACCGATTCTATTACTGTTAAAATAATACATAGGAATCAACGACTTTTCCTATGTATGTATAAAATCACGGCCTCCATTCCCCCAGCCGTCTAGGGTTCTCACGGCTTTTGCTTTTTAGCTTCGAATTCGACCTCAGAAGTTAGGATCAGGATCAGGGTTTTCAAGCACTCTCTAATTTTTGGAAGAATTCGAAAAGTATTCAGATTTCTGCCTTGAGATTTAAGAGAAATGGGGGTTGATGAAGATTCAGGGAAGGATTTCCTTCCTAAGAAGAAGAAATCTTTCATCGCAGACGAGAAGAGGTATTTTTCTTTTCTTTTCTCCGTTCTCTTCATGTTTTAGATTTTCCACCAATGAGTATAGTGTTGTTGGATTGAGTCGAAAATCAAAATCTGCCAGAAAAAATCAGGAGTTTTAGAACATTTAAGAACAAAACTGAACTGAAAATTTTTTTTTTATTGCCTCTGTCTCTGTTGTGTTTTATGATGAAGTTTATTATGGTAGAAGTTGGGTGCAGGTTATATGGCTGAGTTTTGATTTGTGTGCTTCTATCTTCAGGTGACATTTGTTTTGGTATATGAAATCTAATGGTCTTTGCGAGCCATGTGGGTAGTCATCCTTGTTGATTTTCCTTTTTTTCTCTTTTTGTTAAAAGACATACTTTTTAGTTGGGCAGTTGTCAATTGAGAAATTTCTGGAAATTGGGGATGTTAGTAGTTAGCCCTAAAAATACAACCATGTCATTGTCAATCCCCCTTGTGGTGGATATGTTAAAACAAATTGTATCATTTGGTAATTGGTATTGGAATGGTGGATGGAACAAGAGGTATGGAAATACCATCTAGCAGCTCAAGATTAGGAAACAATGACTACAAGTTCTTACAGAGATTCTTCGGAACATAACGACTGTTGACATGTAGTACAATCAATTCTTCTTGAGTGTTACCTGCTGTAATGGTAATAGTGAAGGATCTGGATGTTGAATCGATGCCACAGAGCAGCTAAAGATGTTGAATATGATCAATCTGACATGGGTAGAGAAGGGGACTGATTCGAACATGAATTTTAAGGCGGGACATTCCCATTTTGATGGTAGTGATCTGATGAGGTGAAGTATAAAGAAGATTTCCCCCCATCATTTGCTCATCAGCCAACTTTGAATGGGAACGGATCATGCTTCATGTTCCATTTGGGGAAAGATGGATACGGCTTTCAAATGTTAAAGAAGGCAATGACTGTGGCTCTAATGTTAGCCTTGCCTAGACCACCAAACAATTTGACTGGAATGTGATCGTGATGCACTCAACATGGTAAAAGATAATTTATTAGTAAGAGATAATTTATGACTCATTACTATTGTGGACAAAGCTCGCACTATTTATGAACTCCCGTCTTTCATGTCTATGTATTTTAATTCTGTATGGATGGAGATAATTCATAAACAAGAAAGACTCTCAAGTCCTCGTGCATGAAGGAAAATAATGTCTTTTTTGGGTTTTCAGTGATGAGTCAGACCGCACCAAATGCGCTGATCGTCGATGTGTGAGGAAATGCGGCAGATTTTCCTCTCTTTCTGCGGCACCCCTCTTGCACAAATGCATCCTAAGATTCTTTAATATTCATCAACTTACTAGGAAAAACTAACAAGTTGAATTGATTTTTTTTTCTCTTTAAATAAAAAATACAAGTAAAACCTTATTGGTTCGGATCTCTTCTGAAGTTAAAATAGTGTTAATGAGGGAAAAAAAGATTAAAAAAAATACAGGACAAAGTCTCATACATACAATTGAACACTCTAGTTACATGCCTTTCATCTCTAAAACCTCCCCAAAATCGCAAAAGTTCTTAAGATGTTTCACTAATATAACATTTTAAAAATAGACATTAAAAAAAAGAAAAGAAACAAAGTAAATTTTTTTTTTTACTCATATTAACCTCTCACTGTGGCTACTCCCACTAAGATGAATCGCTTGAATCATAAGATTTGATAAAACAAGTATCGTTGTACAAATTCACATCTGAATCCTGCGATGCACTTGTAAATGGGATTTGTTGTATAGATATGTCTCTCTTCCTTAGGACTTGATATGAATTGTAGGATATTGACAACAATGCTAACAACCTTAAATATTGTGTCAGCTTGCATATATTGGATTTAATTTCTGCCTTGCTTTTCTGTTAAAATGAATTTTTTTTTAAGGATGTATTGCTTGTGACAGCCAGTTTCATTATGATAAGATGTTAAAAGTGATTTCTCTTGGTTAGAACTGACTTTCCCATTAGAAATTGTCTGATATGCTAAACAATGTTCTCTCTTTAATCAGGAGAAAGAATATTACACCTGGAAGTTTGATGAAAGCCATCATAAGGCCAGGAAAGGGCACAGAGAAACCTGTAGAGAGTGATCAGGTCTGTTTATGGATACCTTTGTTATTATTCTACACTCGACCATGGTTGAAATGAAGAACAGTGTTTCTTCCTCTGATGTTTTCGGATTCTGTGCTCTCAGATCTTGATATAGCCCTTTCATGATGCATTTTTCTCCCCAGTTGTGCAACTAGCGGGTTTTAGATGCATGAAATTAGTTAGGACTGGCATGCACTTCTTGCATGTAGGAGACCACATCTGTGGCATTGCAGCTGGGTCAAATTAGTTGGTAATAATATGCATTCTTTCGTGCATGAAAGTACACCTGTGGCAGTTGCAGTTGGTTCTTATATTCTTTTCAGAAACCACAGTGCTATAAGCTTTCATCAGAAAGTTGGGTGTAAACTGACAACCAAAACAGTCCCCCTTTCTTTTTTTTTTATCAACAAGAAGTAAATTTGGTTCAAAAGGGAAGCAGACAAATGCAAACAAAGAAAGAAAAGGAGAACAACAAAGCACAGGTACAATAGAGCTATACCCAACACCACCACCGATACAAAAAACAACTAGAATGAAAGAATCATCGACAATATAGGCTCAACAACCCTTTGCCCTCCTATTTGCCTCTCATTCGCTGACTGACCACGCATCATGCTGAAATTCCAGTGTAATTTTAGAAGACAAATATATGCTCAACCACAGAAACATCTTAAAGCACCCTTTGCCCTCCTATTCACCTCCTCATTCGCCAACTGACCACACATCATGCTGAAATCCCATTGTAATTTAAGAAGACAAAGCCCTGATCTCATTGAAGTAAAATTGGAGTTTCCATGGTTACCCTCATTAGCGACCCAAGAAATAGCCATGGCTGAATCACTTTTCATTATCAAAGAAACCTGAAAATGAACGTTCTTTTGATTTTCGGTTCATAATCTAGGAATTATATCAAATTCTAGGGCCTTTTAACATCTATGTCCATAGAGTAATGGGTGCTTCTATGCTTTGGTTGTTTTAGGAATTTCCTATTGAATGCCACATTTTGATGTTTGGCTAGTAATCTTAGAAATAGGGATGGCAAGAGGGCGGGTTTGTTATGGGTTGGGGTAAACCCAAACCTACCCCGTGATGGGTCACTGGCATGTGATACCAAACCCACCCCGTTTGGGTTGGTGTCAAGTTGAATTTAAAGTTCACAATTTTTAAATTATATAAATGCATGGGAATGAATTTGGTTTATGATGCCCGGATACGGATATGGGTATGGACACTGATACGGGGATTGGGGATACGACTCCTCACTTTTGAAAATCTAGGACACGGATGTCCTAATTTTTTCTTTAGATCACTTTTGAATCAATGAAATTATCATTGTTTTCATCCCTTTCTAGCATTTTTTTATGGTGAGAAGTAAAAATATTAAAAGAGCTACATGAAATAATGGACTTTATAAGTAGAATATGTTAAACTTGTTCCCTAGAAGTATTGGTGCAGTATTAGGTACCAATACAAGTTTTGTATCGGTCCGATATGTATACATTGGGCTTGTACAAGTATCCGGGTATCATAGAATATGGTAGAGATCAAAATACACCACATTTTCTTCCCACATGCTTTAAGTTAATGCCGCCCAACACCACTTGAATCACGAGTTTTTTTTTATAACTTTAATAAAAATAAATATATATTATATATACGGGGCGGGGGCGGGTATAGCAACAAAACCCAAACCCGCCCCTCTTTAGTTTAAACTCGATCCATTGCCATCCCTACTTAGAAATAAATCAACTTTTAGGGCCTTTTAACATGTAAATTGTCCATAGACATGGATTAGAAACAGGAAGAATAGGAAATATTTAAATTTATTTCTGATACTGATTGAAACTTTGGAATGCTTGAAGACTAAAGAGTGTTCGGAGTAATGATCTGAATGAGGTCTGCACTTTGCAGGTTATATTTCATTGCACAACTAGAACTGTGGATGGGGTTATTGTCGAATCTACTAGACTAGAACACGGAGGTAATTTATTTCATCTGTTTATATCTGATTTATAATTGGCTTACTGTTTACACTTGTTTAGAGATTGTGTATGCTAATGTGGTGATTAGAGGAGAAAGATGCATCAAGTGAATGAAAATAGGGGCAAAATCTGATGGATTGCTTAAACTTCTTGTTGCACTTAGTTTTATGTCTAAATGCCACCCAATTTTGAATATTGCAACTGAAATATTGTCTTCTTGTTGTTGTTGTTTACACAACACAAATGTAGGATGGATCCTTTCGGAGCATTTCTAATATAGGGGCATATTTGCCATGATGAAGTGCGTTGCGGCAAGTGCTGCTATGATTGTGAACTTTAAGTTTCTCACTAGTTCCAAGTTTTTAGTGCCCTTTTCTTCCTCATCTTCCTTTTCCTCCTATATCTTGTTATTAATATTTCCACAACAAGAAATTTGGTCCCTTCGTCTTCTAGTTCTTTCGAAGTATGATCCATCTTGGAAGCTCTAGATGCTGCTTCATCTTATTTCATTGTGAAATCTTCTTTCCATTTGATCCTGCTTTTCAACATCATTGATGTCTCCTGTCATGGTTTTCAGTTCTTATAGTATTATCATGATTTCTGGACCTCTGGTTTTTCTTTTGCTCCCTCTTTTGGTTCTTCTTGCATGCGATTCATGTTTGAAGGTTCTTTTGCACTTTTATCTGGCACGTGATCAACCATTTGGTGATGTTCTTAGCATTTTTCTTTAATAGGTCACATAAATGGTTCTCATGAAGTGTTACTTTGGAGAAGATTTCCATGATCGCATAGAACTGTGGACGAATCGACAATATAGATTCTTCTCTGTTGAAGCTTCATAGCTTGAGACTCAAATTGTCTCATGTGAGACTGTTAAAGGCTATTCTTAACATGGAGAGCTTCATTATATGAATCTTGAATGTCTTGCCAAAAACCCATATTGTCCCGTATGTCTGATCTTTGACCTCTGCTATAACGAGCTAAATCATGTTTATCGCTCTTCTCTAATTCACACAAGTAATGCAGTTATTGAAATTTTTTAGTATATTCATGAACTGTCAATTTTTCTTGCTTTAAATTAATGATTGCTCAAAGTAGAATGCATTCTTATGATGTACCAATCTCCATATTTTTATTGGTTCAAAATACTTTGACATAAAAGAGAAACAATTGGTATCTGAAGCTCCAAAGTTTATTGTGTTGATTAAGATGCAAGAGGGACATAAAAGATAAACAATTGGTTTTCAAGAATGGCCTGAAAAAGGGACTGCTACAGCACTTCAAAGGTAACTATAAATGAGAGAGACTGCTGCTATGTGTATGAAGGACAAAGGTGACAGTTTGGTTACTGTATGGAAGGGTGAAAACTATTTTTATTGACATTGTTTTTGGCGAGGTAGAAGATAGGCAAGATCTGCTCTGATAACAAAAGTAAAGCCACTTTTTTTTTCATCATTAGAACAATGACAGGAAATTTCTGTGAGTGGCTTGAATTTGGTTCAAATGAGGCTTGGTATAGGAAGAATAGGCGCTACTAGGGGGCTGAAGTGGACTGAAAACAGTTTCTGTGCAAATTGCGATTGGATCTAGGAAGAATCAAGGCTAGGGTTGGCTAGAATTAGGTGAATTGTATTGGGGACTGTTTTTGGTGTAATTGGGGTAATTTGGGTCTCAAATAAAATGGTTTTGGAGATTGAAAATGGACAGCTGCGTGGACTGCAGTACCTGTATGCAAAAAATCTGATGTTGTTTTGGGACTGTAGAGACTAGAGATGATTGCAAGGGAAGGAAAATTAAGGGTCAAGTAAGACTAGGTTTGGCCTGAATTAGGCTGAACTCAGACTGGGTTTTGAGGTTTGCTGTAAATTGACAATTTTATGCCAGGTTTAGACGGTAAATGACATAGTCCTGATTAGCATAATCAAACTATATGATAAAGCTCTAATGGATATAACTCAATTGAATCAGAAAAACCCAAGAATAGATCAAACTCAAACTGGATCAATCAACAATTAAATATGCTAACACAAGGAGGAAAGTAGAACGTTAGCTTACCGCAAAGTCCTAATTCCCACTAGATCCCCTTCAATCCTTTAGGAGAGACCCTCTCATGCCAATCGAGAAGAGGAAGAAAGGAGCAAATCCATGGATCACTCAATTAAAAGAATTTAAATCAACCAAACATGGGGCTAGACGTCCCCTAAGTGTTCTTATATATTACTTGAAACAAAAGAAGCCCTAATGCTACTTTTAATCCTATCCATTCATCCAGTCCTCATTAACTAAGGAAAGCATTAAATAAATCCTTATAAACCTTTTGATAAAATGAAGAGATAATATGAAATAGAAAGTTGTTTGGGCTAAGAAACCCTCTTGGATGTCTCACGTGGAGTCTCTGCTTCCCTCTTTTTTTTTTTTTTGGATCTCCTTGCCTTTGTCCATGCCTTGAATTTAGGAAGCCTTTCTTCTTTGGGTCTCTTCTATCCAAATATCAAAAATAGCAATTGGAATGAATTTAGTATTCTTTGGATATCCCATTCCAAGCGGGCTTGGTCCCACTTTGTTGAGCATTTTTTGTGGTCCCCACTTGTCGAACATCAAGTGTTATGCAGATTGGTGTACCCATTGGTCGATCCATCATGGTTAGGACTCAATTTATTCTCCTTTGGGCCCACGTTGAATTTGGAGATATTAGTACTCGATTTAGGCATATTTAATTTCAAATTTGAGCCGTTGTCTTTGATTCGGCTCTGATTAAATAGATCAAATGGCCATTGGACTGATCGAATAGGTCCAAATAAGTCAGGGATCGATCTAATGTAGAATCCATGAGCTTTGGATCTTCTGGTCTTGCCTCCGCTAACTGCACAAAAACTCAGCTGGTAATTTGGGGTTTACTTCCATGATTTTGATGGGAACCAAGGGGCTCAATGAGGAATTGGGTAGAGGTTTAATGTGGGTTTGAATTGGGTACTGAGTGTAGGGTTTAGAGCTTCAACAGGTACCAAATTGGGGTGTTTAAGTGCAGTCACAGGAACTTCATAAGTGGAGTTTCTTTAGTTGCAAATTTTGGCAAAGGCTACGATTTTCAAATGGGCAAGTTTAGGGTCAGATCTAAGGGTGATTTGGGTCTCAATTTGAAGGGAGTTTGTGGGGGAAAGCATAGTGTTTGTGATTAGGTATGGGTTGGGGTTAATTTGAGATGAAAAATTGAAGGGTTTGATGGGGTTGGATTAAAGTGGAAAAAATTGAAGAAAATCTGACAAAGAAAATAGGAAGTATATTAGAGGAAGATTAGCTCATGAATTTGTTGACCCTGAGCATTATCCACGATGATTTGGCTATGATTCCAATTTGACACAGCCGGATTGGTGGAAGGATTCACCCAAATATTGGAACCTTCAAGCTAACACAATTACTCGAGGGTTCTACCCAACGAGAAGAGAAGTTGACTATTATTGAAGTATTCTTTTCATAATACGTGCGAGGTCCTTAAATAGGCCTCGTGGGAATCCAAAGAAAGTAATTCCTTTCCTCAATACCAAACATTCATTCCTAGACCCTAATAAAATATGAAAACTAAATCATAACAAAGATATTACAAGGCATATGATTTATCGCTTAATCAGAAGCTTGGGCCCAATGGACCTGGGCATTGACCATGAGCCTTGGGTATGATCTGGCCCATTCTAGGGCAGCCCCCTTTTGGGTTGCATTTGCCTAAAACCCAAGCATCAATCAAACCAGGCAAAGAGCTAGGAAGACACCAAGGCATCCCACATGTCCCCCCTGCCCCCACAATATATATATATATATGTATATATGGTACATCAATTTCACTTCCGCATAACGAGCTAAGATTTACAATATAATCTGATGAAATGCCACTTCTAAGATTGTAGCCGTATAAACCTTGCCCCCCACCGCCATCCAGCAAAAAGCTTGACCTCAAGGTCATTCACTTTTGAAGAGCTCTACATGGGAGAGGTTTCCTTTAAACCAAACTTTGAATGGCATCCATTTTCTCTCAACTTCCTTTGACCTTAAGGCGTGGCTAGAAAGAGATTTCGAAGAGGAAAATATTAGTGAAGCTTTGGCAGAATGTGTAGGAGACAAGGTTGATGGTTTTACCTTTGCCTTCATTAGAGCAAGGAGGTCTTTTTGAAAAAGAGATTTTTTCTGACATGCTTTCAAAGTGTCATTGCAGAGGTTGTCTGAACAAAGAAATTAATGCTACCTTTTTAACTCTCATTCCAGAGGTTCCATATCTAATGGATTTGAAAGATTTTCGGCCCATTATCTTGGTGGGCCGTGCTTATAAGCTACTAGGAGGTGTTACTAAATTGGTTGAAAATGTTCCTTCTTCATACAATCTGTTCTTTCCAAGGGGCTTTTGTTCACCAAAGGCAGATTCTTATTGGTGTTTTGGTGGCTAATGAGCTTATTGGTTTGATAATGCCGTCTGACAAAGAAGGTGTCATTTTCAATATAGATTTGGAAAAAGGCAAATGACCATATTGAGTGAGATTTTGTTGATTATAAGTTGAGCATGTTTTTCGGCAACAGATGTAGAGGGTTGATTCGGGGGGTGCATCTCTTCTATTTCCTCTACGAATTTAGTGAACGAGTCTCCCTCATGTATTTTTTACACTTGTAGAGGGCTCAGACTAGGCAATCCTTTGTCCCCCGTTCTTATTGACCTTAGTTGTTGAAGCCCTTGGGACCTTTTCATTAAGGCTATGGAGTTGGGTCTTATTGGAAGGTTCTTAAATAGGCTGGACTAGTGATGCAGTGATACATCTTCAGTTTGCAGAAGAAGCCATTTTGTTTAGTTCACCGGCTTGGGAAGAGATTGACATGTTATAGAGAATTTTGAGGTGTTCTCAATTTTCTTCAGGATTGAAAGTCAGTCTCTCCAAAAGCCATCTTGGTGGGGGTGGGGTGTTTGGAAAAGGTTATCCATCCATTGGCAGATACACTCCATTGCAGAGTAGGTTGACTTCCTTTTCTGTATCTTGGATTGCCTATCGAGTTTAATACTAATATGAGATCAAAAGCTTAGTGGGATCTTCTTCTTAGAAAAATTTGATAAGAAGTTCAAAGACGATATCTTGCTTTTAGGGGTAGAATAACTCTCATTAAAGCTACCCTTTTGAATCAGTTGGTGTATTACACTTGCTATTAAAATGCCGAAGGCTGTGGTGGATTGATTGGACCTTATCATGAAGAATTTTCTTTGGAAGGGACAAGGGGATACAAGGAGTTCCATCTTATGAAGTGCTGAAGGCATGACATTTGGGAGGGTTGGGTCTTGGGTGCCTTAACTCTAAAGAATAGGTTGTTTTTGGAAAAATGTTGGTGGCGATTTGGAGGAGATGGAGAGGCTTTGTGGAGAAAGATTATTGTTCCTAGTTATGGTGAGGATAAGTGGGGTTGGGTCCCTAGTAGAGCTCTAGGTCCCATTTTTCTGGGTTGTGGGGTATCATTTCAAGTTTTGGGGATAAGTCTAATGCCATGGGAGGACTGTAAATGAATGTTTTAAAGTGGAAGGGGACGGAAGTTCATTCATTTTATTGTTTTAAAGTGAGATTGTAGACCTTTTAAAAAAAAATAAATTAACATGGCTTGAACCCACAACCTCAACGTTACAATAGTGAGCACCTTCCATTGTCCCATGAGTCCGGTCAAAACGGGTCAGCTCGAGTAGGGGTATTAATAGGCTGAAGCTCCACCCGTATCTGACTTGTTTTGAAATGGGTTAGATAACTTTAACCCGCATCCAATGAGGGTTTACCCGACCTGATCTGTGTAACCTGCATCATGAGAAAGGAGGAAAAACGAAGAAGAAAGGAGGAGGAGGGGAGGACGAAGAAGAACAAGTGGAAGGAGTAGCTAAAGCCAAGGTTCTGCTGGTGAGAGAAGTTCCATGAAAATGAAGAAAAACCAATAAGGAGAGGTCGTTGCAAAGAGGTACATTAATCTCTACCAACTTAGTCATTCCTCATTCAAACCCTCTTCTGTGGTAAGTCTGAATCCTGTGAACCACCCACTCTCTGTGATGGTACTAAGCGGGGCCACTAAATAAAAATCTAAACTGCCCAGAAGGAACATTACTTGTTCTATGAGTTCTCGTATAAGTTTCATTCCATGACTACGTGGGCCCAACATTAGATTGATCTCTTTAAAACATTTGAATTTTTATAATATTTATTGATGTGTTATAAAAAAGTAGTGAATTTTACAGTGAGATCGACTCTTATTTGACTACTCTTGTAAAAGAGAACACTAAACTTTTCTTCCATTGCAAATTCAAGTAGGCTAGCTGAATCTTGTACATTTGTCCTGTCACGTTGATATGAGAACACTGCCATGCGGTAGCTAAGGAGGGCTGTCCTGTGATAGTTGATATGTGGCGGGATCGTACAAGTCATATTCTCTCTTTTACGGGCTAGGCATTTGGATAAATGATGATGATGGCTACTTGCACTCCCACCTTTGATTTCAGCCCATTTTAGAGGAAGCAAGATGGAATTTGAAGGGCTTTCCATTAGAGGTGTACAAAATTAACCGTGACCCGACCCGTGGGTCACTCCACCCAGAATTTATGTGCTTGACACGACCCGTGACCGTTGGTACGGGTAACGGGTCTCACGGGTCGGGTTACCGGGTGACCCGTGAACCCGTTTTTTTTTTCATGTAGAAGACCAAGGATAAAAATGCAAGAGGGATGCCCTCTTGTCAAGATGTGGTTTTAATTTCTCTTAGATGTAGTTCACCGACCAATTTCTAAATATTTGAGTTATTATATTGGTCTCATGTTTATGAACTCAAGGCCCATGTATACTATAATATATTTAGTGCGAGGAACATTTATTTTATTCCTATCAACGGATTAAGGTGATCTCACATGGAAAACATGGTACGTTTTGAAGCCTTATTACATCTATTTGACATCAGTTTGTTTAGATTTGTTGAATCTTGAATATCTTGTTGATTGTATTTAATCATTTAATTGGTGACCACTGAATTAATGGTCAAGATGAGAGTGATTAGTAGTTGAAATTGGACGTGGGTTTCGGGTCAAACCGCAACTACTTTTTTTTTTACACCTCTACCCATGGTACAAAAGAAGGCCAGACAACCCCAACCACTTTATACTTTTACATCTAATCACTTTTAGTTCTCTAACAATTATCTGAAAGTTGTTTTCATAAACAATTTGGTCTTCTACATGGGAAAAAAAAAGAGAGACCCGAACCCGACCCGCGACCCGTTGAACCCGTGACCCGACTGACCCGTGATGCAAACGGGTCGGGTTCAGGTGGGTTTTCACCCACAAAGAAAACTTGTCGGGTCGGGTCGGGTTTGACCCGACCCGTGAACACCCGTACTTTCCATCATGGGACACATTACTTAGTGGTCATGTAGCTTGGATTGATTGGAACTATTCATTGGCAATATCCTGCCATGGTGGGTCATAGAGAAGGCTTGGTGAAATTGCAACTATTTTCTGGCTTGAATCAGACAGAAGATGCATGGGTTAGAGTGAAACTTAACAAACACATATCGAGTAGGACTACGCCAAGGAGTGTTCATGTGGGACTTGCTCCCATCAAGAATGAAGAAGAAGATGTCAAGGAAGAGCTGCACTCGTCACAGTTACTGAGGTCCCTCATGAGGGGCTTAAGGGATTGGACATCTAGGTTATTGAAGGGAAATGAGTTATTTTTGCTTGAGATACTTTGTTTTCTTTAATTAAAAATATATGGGAAAGAAAAAGGAACAAGGAAGAAGAACAGCAGTAGCAGATCAATGTTTAATTCGAATTGACCCTAACCCAACCCATTTTATTGCAAGTCAGGTTTTGCTTGAACTGCGACTGACCTGTATGAGATACAGGTCAGGTTATGCAGGTCAGATTCAGGTCGGGTCAGATTTTGCCACCCCCATGGGGGCCCTTGTTGAGATTTGTACATGTTATCTTGACAAAGTTCGAATTCTAAAAGATAATGATATGTTTCCATAGATTTTAACAGTATAAGTCGAACATTAAAATGGTTTGATTGAGATATGAATCTCCGTTCCCTTACCAAACCAAACCAAACCAAACCAAGCCTTTTCCCACTAGGTGGGGTCAGCTATATGGATTTGACGACGCCAATCAAATCTGTTTAGGGCCATGTCCTCCGTTAGATCCATGTAGGCAAGATCATGTTTAATAGTTTCTTTCCAACTTCTCTTGGGTCTCCCTCTCCATCTCCTACTCTTGGCAAACTCCATGCTTTCACACCTTTTAACAGGTGCCTCTGTTGGACGCCTTCTAACATGGCCGAACCATCTCAGTCGATTTTCTCTCATTTTATCTCCAATCGGTACTATTCCTACTATGCCCCTAATCTCCTCATTCCTAATCCTATCTCTCCTTGTGATCCCGCACATCCATCTTAGCATTCTCATCTCCGCAACTTCCATCTTCTTGACATGATTATGCTTTACTGCCCAACACTCTGATCCATATAACAACGCTGGCCGTACCGCCACCTTATAATACTTTCCTTTAACCTTGAGGGGGACTTTCCGATCACACAAGACCCCCGAAGCACTCCTCCATTTGGTCCACCCGGCTTGAATCTCTGTTCCCTTCTCAAATAATATAATGTATTCACAAATGTACCATCGAATCATTGGTGATTGATAATAAATGATCTTTTTTTTCTGTACTAAGTAAAAATCACAGCTGCATTAGAGGAAAAATCTTTTAAGTTTGCTCATTAGAGAACACTTCATGCCTTTTAATCTGTCCAAGAACTAATATGATTGTTTGAACATTTTTCTCTGGTGCAACAGGCAAGGGTAATCCTATAAAAAATGTCTTGGGAAAAAGCAAGATGATACTTGGGTTTTGTGAAGGAATTCCCACCATGTTGATGGGCGAAGTCGCAATGGTATTTTCTCCACAATTGTGTAGGTTAACATATTTTACTATATTCAAACATTTGATGGTATTTTATTTTGAAAAGAGCTGCAGGAATGCCTGGTATTATGCTCACGTTTCTTTGTTATCTTTATATTGTAGCAACACATTTCTGACAATATTTTAGTAACACATTGCTGAGTAACCAAAAAATTTCATGTATAGGCTGGGCCCAATTGGATCTTTTAATCCCTCACATCTCCTTGACTGGTGGGAACCTAGGTGGGCCCATAGAAGCATGCGAGACACTTGCACATCAATCACCATCATCAAGGCCGTGTCCCAAACTCTATGTTGGGGTTGGCTACATGAATTCTGTTTCTCCATCCTAATTTGTCCGCACATTAATACCACCCTCACATTGGATCCGTTGGGTTTGCACCCATTCAAATAGACCGGACCGTTGGATCGAGGGTCAAATTTTTTCTGACATAAAGCTGTTGAACTTGTGGGACATGGATCAAGGGGTTAGTGGCATGGGATTGACCCCAAATTTGATATTTGGGCCATACCCATTAGGATCTTTCTATCCCCCATGGTCCCATCATTAGTGGACCCCAACCCCATTCAGCTACCTTGCACGAAGCTTCCATTTGAGGTAATTGTACAGGAACACACACACATATATGTGGCCCTAATCCTATGCACTCCTCATTGTGGGACCCACCTGCTGGCCCACTATCTTGGTTATGGGGCTGGGGGATTGAAAGATCTTGTTAAGGCCCTCCTATGTACAAAAAAATGGCCCTATTTGATCATCCTAACCCTTTCATCCACGGCCCGTAAGATCTCATGATCTAAAATGGATGCACAGTCGATCCAACAGTCCAGTCCATTCCATTCCGATGGGTCCAAACCCATGGGATGGCTTACTATTGGAGGTGGGGGGTGGTTGGTCCAGTTGGATGGACCATCAGGTTGGCCACACTACAGGTGCGCATGATGTGCATGGGATAATTTCTGTATATATAGGGTCCCCTCACTTGAGCACCGATGCTGATGATAAGGTGAGCACCGTTTTTATGGGGCCCACCTCTAGGATGGGACTGGGGAATATCAACCACACCCCCCCCCCCCCCCCCCCCCCGCCACACACACACACACACACACAAAAAAGAAAGAACGAAAAAAAAAAAAAAAAAAAAAAAACCAAAACAAGTACATAGTCAATTCAACGATCGAATCCATGCGGATGGGTGCTAAACCCGGGATTGGTGACTATCTTGCGGGGCGGGGCGGGGCGGGGGTTTCCCTTTTTCATGTTCCATTCGGATGGTTCACCAGGTGGGCCCCATTGGATATTCAGGCATGTGGTGCTCACATGAGGTTTTTCCATATATATATATATATTTATGGGAAATGTTCTTGTAGGGCTATGTTTTGCCTAAGAGGTGCCTGTCATGGATTTGCATGAGATGTAACCACTTTACCACCGCATGTGACACCTCACAAAAATCCAAGCCCCTCACATTCACTAACCCCCAATGAATTAGCACCCATCGTAATTTGGCTCTAATCTGAATAATAATCGCTATCGGATTAAATTCATGGAATTTAATTCGACGGTGATTATTATTCAGATTAGTGCTAAATTAGGGTAAATGAGAATTCATGTGGGGTTAGTGAGTATGAGGGAGTTTGATTTGCCATGGGGTGTCTCACGTGGTGGTGGAAAGGTTACCTCACACAAATCCGTGAGAGGTACCTCTTAGTAGAATATTACCCTTACATATATTTATTTATGTATGTACGTATTTATTTATCTCGAAATTGACACACGTAACTAGATTTTGGCCGGGTACTGTTAATATTTAACTGAAGCTGATACGTGTCTCCATAGAACATAGTCCACATCAGTTTGGTGATTTATGCGTCTCTATAATGAAGCTGATGCCATACCTTCACATGAAATTGTGTAAAGATTTGTTGTTTTTTTATGCAATCATAATTTTATAGCTACTTTATCCATCTCCATCTTTTTTTTTTGAATGGTATCCATCTCAATCTTTAATTTTTTTTTCCTCTTCTTTGTTTTTTGTTGTTTCTTTCAGTTCAAGATGAAGCCTGAACTACATTATGGTGAGGTTGATTGTCCTATTGTAGTTTCAGAGGACTTCCCCAAACACGACGAACTTCATTTTGAGATTGAGTTGATAGATTTCTTCAAAGTAAAGGCAAGTAGGGTCATGGTTCTATTATTTTGTTATTACTAGTGCCCTTTCCAATCACATTAGTGTAACTTAGTTCCTGACATGATTGAGGTGCAATCATCTGTCTATTGAGTTTGTTGGGAATCTTGAGACCTGGTTCATGGATGAAGGTCGCGAATTACTGATAAGAGGGATTCTTAACATTATCTAGATTACCAGTGTTTGAGTATTGCATAATACAATATTAAAGGATGCTTGTACTTTATCTGCCCTCTTGGTCCACTAGAAATTGGCTGGGTAAATCCTACCTGGTCATGCACTGGTGAGATGGTTAGGGAAAACCCACTGGGGCAAGTTTTCTCTGAAATCTAGTCGATCTGGCTTCTTCCACTCGTGACTTGTGATTTGCACCGGTCTAGACGAGTCAATTCTCTTTGATGCAGATGGACCTCAGGCCACATGTGTAGGGCCCAAGTATATTTAGGTTTTATTTGTTATTAGATTTCTAATTTAATTTAAGAGTTGTAATTAGGATTTAGTTTCCAATTCCATTACGATTCTTATTTAATTTCCTAAGATAGGTTATTAGGTTTCTTAGGCCCTAAGTTATGTTTCTTATTTATATGACATTGTAGAGAAGAAATTCTCAATGGGAATTGGGTTTTCCCATTGATGTGCATCCTCGTTTCTTATTTATATGACATTTCCGTGGAGCCTATAAACGAGGATCGCACCTCAATGGGAAAACCCAATTCCCATTGAGAATTTTTCCTCTACAATGTCATATAAATAAGAAACATAACTTAGGGCCTAAGAAACCTAATAACCTTTCTTAGGAAATAAAATAAGAATCCTAATGGAATTGGAAACTAAATCCTAATTACAACTCTTAAATAAAATTAAAAATCTAATAACAAATAAAAACTAAATATACTTGGGCCCTACACATGTGGCCTGAGATCCATCTGGCATTCTTTAAGGGCATTTATGTTATTTTGTCAAAAATAAAATCCATGATTTATATATAAGCCAGAAGCTAGAAAAAATCACTCTTTCCCTAGCTCTGAGCCTCCTTCCAAATCTGTAGCCCTAATCCGTTTAGAGGGAAAAGAACAAAAAGCACCGGAGGGAAGAAAGAAAAAGTTCCCTTGTTTTATAGTTCCATTCATCTTTCATCAAATTTGGATTTTTTAATCAGCGTCATAATCATCAGCAGAACCTCATCCATCCATCTGGGGTTGGGCTAAAGTTGAGTTTTTTAAATATTTTTCTGTAATTTTAAATATTTGAGATGTCCATATTTATAATAAAATAAAAAAACTAATTTACTAATGACCTTGTTTCACGGTGACTTGACCTTGTAACTGTCATTGTCCTAGACTCCTAGTGGTTAGCCATGGTCATAGTCATTGAGCTATTTGTAACTCTCGTAAAGGTGTATCTGGGCTTTTCCAATTTTGTACAAACTGGGTTTCCACTTTCTTTTCAGGTCATCAGTGAGGACTTGGGAGTTGTGAAGAAGGTATCACAAGCTTTGTTCTAGCATCCAATGCTTATATTTTCAAAAAGTATAAAAAAAGTATAATATTCTTACACATTTTTGGACAGACAATAACTGAAGGACAAGGATGGGAATCTCCAAGGGAACCATATGAAGTAAAACTCTGGTACCTGCTTGTTCTTTATTGTTTCTTTTATAAATGTTACTTCTATTATAAAATGCAATATATCATTCTTGTTTCTGGAATTTTAAGTCATTCTTTCCAAGTGATAATTAAATACATTCGTAGTGCAATTGTATTTGTAAGTCAATGGCAAGGTGTGCATTTAAGGGCAGATGAGGCCTTTGATTGGCATTTCATATTTTATCAGTACCATGATAAAACAATGTCCTTCAGGCCATCCGTTATCTTTTGGCACACATTGCATCTTTTCTTTGTTAGGCGATATTAATTTGCATGGTTGGATTAATGACCATCGTTGCCGCAATACAAAACGAGATGCTAGTGCGGTTTAAGACTTGTGATCAAAGTACTTTCTTTCTTTCATTGCTTGACAAATGCTATCGAGGGAAATGACCTGTGATAAGATTAAGTGTAAGGGAAGAATTGCCGCCAATCTAGGAGAAGTCATAGGCTCATTTTCTGAAAATCTGTGCGCCATAGAACATGTAACATGACTTGAACCCACAAACTTGAAACTTGAGGTTGCAATAACGAGCACCTTCCACTGTGCCTTGGGATCTTGTCAAAAGAGTTTTCCTTGTTAGAAATGAAGTTATGCAAGATTGTGTGGGGGATAATCCTCCAGTTCTAGATGCGTTTAGATTCTCATTTGTAAAGTGGTTTTTTTTTTTTTTTGTGGGGGGGGGGGGGGGGGGGGGGGGGGGGGTCTAATAAGATCTTTGGGATTCTTATTTGCGTTCATTTTTCACTGTAAGCTCAACAAGGAATAGACTTCATTTACATCATATTGATTGCTAAAAATTCCTACTCCTGTTGAGATGAAGCTTGAAAGAATACAATCCTATTACCTTTGTGGGTGGATATATATACTGTTATCGAGGGTGTTGGCTGATCGGTTTACTCCTTTAGCAACATGTAGAATTAGACTAACCGCCATGTTGTCTAGGATAGGAGAGAAGAGGGTCTCCTTGCCTCAACCCCTAAAGCCAGCGAAGAAGCCTTTGAAAGATCCATTAATTAGAATCAAGAAAGACACTGGGTTAATATACTCCTTAATACAGCTCCTCCATCTAACACCCAATATCTTCCTTTGTATTGCATATAGTAAGAAGTTGCACTCAACTGATGCAAGCTAGACCCAAGGTCTGCCAGCCCATTGTGTCCAAGTCCACTAATAGCCTAAAGTGAATATCTTCATATCGTGCAAGACTTTTCCTATTTTTAGTAGTAGCTAAATTTTAGGGATAGCTATGAGATTAATTAGAAAGTTTATCTTATTTGCTTTAGAGTTTATTTTAATTTGATTTGTTTCCAAGAATAGAATTAGGAAAGCAGCGCTTTTATAAAGGATTGTAATCTCTTTCATTCAACAAGTTTTATTGATTAATAAAATTCTCTGTAAAGTTTTCTCTCGGTTGTGTCTGTGGTGTGAGACTAAGACAAGTTAGATCCTTTGGATCCATATCCCTAAGCCTTCTGGCTTGGAGATTAGCACGTTGGCTATTCTCCCTTTCCCGCACTACGTCAATTAGTATCAGAGCGAAGATCCATCTCAGATCACCGATCCAAGGTAACCCGGTATCCCATCTTTCTATTTTTTTTTTTCCTTTTGTCAATCCATTATTCGTCATCACCGACCATCATCACCTTCCATTATCATCATCCACCCACCACCTAGCCACATCCATACCCTTGACCCCGAACCCTTTGCCATTCCACAAACTCCCTCTGCTGAACACATCCAACATCCCTAAACCATCACCGAAACCCAATCACAACCAACCCAACCCAATTCCTGTCGCCCGAAACCTCATCCCTAACCTAACTCCATCCATCCATCCAGCCACATCACCTAACTCCATCCCCTTTTCCAAGTCACACGATCCCAATCGGAAACCCTAAACAACCCATACGAATCCCAATTCCAACACCCCATCACCCAACGACAACTAATCCCGAGCCTTAAAACCCACAAATCCTAAACCCCAGCTGGCCGATCCTCTTCCCACTTCACCGACGCCCTAACCCAACCCCATCCTCACTCCATCCTCGGCCAAACCAAACCCCCAGCTTCCATTACCCAAAACCCATATAAAAAAAAGAGGAGGTTGATAGACGAAAAGAGAAGAAAGGAATCGAGCATACCTGTTCGCCGCTCTCCTCGATAGGGGTGAGCAATCGGTTAATCGGTCGGTTATTTTAAGAATTTTTGACCAAACCGATTTTTTGACCACTTTAATGTATTAACCGAACCGAACCGATTTTTTGTTTTGTAAAACTTTTAACCGAACCGAGCCGAACCGAATTCTTTACGTTCGGTTTTCGGTCGGTTCGGTTAATGTGATGCATTTTGTTGGACTTAATAATTGCCCAAGTTTTTGAATATTTAGAACTAGATTGCTATATTATATACATTTCATTTGTGAAATTGGGCTTAATAATTGGCCCATAAATCCATTATCCATAAATGATATATCATAGAAGTGCTTGAAAATACATTAAACACAATTACACAAATAGACAATAACCATAAACAACACTCCAACTAACAAGTCTAAAAATATTTAGTGGGCTGGGTAATGGGTAATAAAAATATTCAAAACAAAATTGCATATACTTCGGTTAATCGGTTAAATAAGATCATTAACCGAACCGAAATTATATAACCGAATTTGCCAATAAATTTACCCGAACCAAACCGAATTACCCGAAATAACCGAACCGAAATTAAATTTCGGCTATGGTTCGGTTTGGTAAATCGGTCGGTTCGGTTTTTGCTCACCCCTACTCCTCGACACCACATCTGCATCTTCGCCAAGCACCATCGCAGTCGGCATCATCTTCGTCGTCCATTTCCATCGATAGCCCATCGAGACTCTACAATAGCTTGTTGATCGTCATCATCCCTTCCACCCTCCTCTCCATCTTGACTTGTCGAAGTCCAAACAGCAGAAAAGGGACTCGAAAACCCTTTTGTTTATCTCCTGCATTGAACTCGAGACACAAAGGACATCAGAGCACGTGTTCCCCTCTTTGGCACGTGTCGACTTCAAATTGTGGGCTTAAGCTTTGGGTCAAAGTCCTCATACCCGCACTCTGCCCCTACCTTGTTTGCAAGCCATATCTAGTGAGCCCAACTCAACCCATCTGGGAGTTGTACATGCTCTGCCACTTCAACATTGTCAAGCATCAAAAGGTCCATCACTGATCATTGATCATTAAGGTACAATCTCAAACATGTTTCATAGAGAAGCTTCAAAAGTTCCATATTTTTATGGAAATAGAAATCCAAACGTCTTCTTGAATTTGATTAAAGTGCTCGATGAGTATCTTCAGTGGCGTCAATTAAGAGGCAATTCATGTAAAGATTATGCGAAAAGAAAACTTCAAAGAGATGCACAAGCATGGTAGAAAGAAGTAGAATGTCAATTGTATCAACATCCACCCACATGGAATGAGATGAAATTACTACTGGAGGATAAATATGTACACGGGAGAGATCCATTCTCCCTGCCAGTGAACGCCAATTCGAAGCTCATTGGGAGACCATCAAATTGTCAAAGTGGAGATTTCAAATAAATAGCCCGTATTGTTGAACCCCATTTTTCCGGAGAGGATAATACCACACTTGTCATATGCTGACTTCTCACCACCAATTAAAAGGAAGAAAAAGAGTGGAAATAGACTATATGATATTCCGTACACGAGTAAAGTGCGGAGACAGGTTAGTTAATCTGGTTATTGACAATGACAGTGCAATAAACTTTGTTGCACAAGTGGTTATTGAAAAGCTTCATGGGCCAACTGAGAAGCTACCTAAACCGTACAAAGTCGCATGGTCTAATGGTTGTGTCATTCATGTGACTCACAGATGTTTGGTATCTTTCAAAATTGGTGGATATGAAGATAAAATTTGGTGTGATGTAATCCCTATGAATATTACAAATATTCTTTTAGGACGACCACGGATTTTTGATCGGGAAGTGCAACATGACAAAGAGAAAAACATATATTCCTTCTCGTGGACCCATTGTCCATTGCAACCACCAACAACATCTCCATCTACATCATCACCTCCAACTGAGCAAAAAGGAGAAACAAAAATGGCTAGCATTGACAAACAAGATCAAGAAAAGGAACATTTAATGGTCAAATCAAATACAACAGCATGTGGAACTCAGAAGATGGATCATGGTTCAGAAAACATGAGAGCCAAAGAGATTGAGTTTCTTTCCATGGACAACAGTGATTAAAAGATGCAAGTAGCAAAGGAATCAGAGACAAACATTGAAGACTTGGGTGCAGTTAGAAAGGAGACTGTTCATTCAGTGAATCTAATCGTAAGCCCACATCCTGAAAAGCCAGCTAGATCTTTGGAAGATAATCCAATATTCAACAGGTTGCCAGAGAACATCCAGTTATGGAAGTTCCCCACATTGACTTCATCTTCGGGAAGATAATCCAATATTCAAAAGGTTGCCAGAGAACATCCAGTTATGGAAGTTCCCCACATTGACTTCATCTTCGGGAATCGACCGTTGATCTCAGAAGATTATGGGCAGATGGTACAAATTCATGAATTAAAGCATCTAATAGTTAGATCGCACATCCAAGCTAAATGCAGACATAAAAAAAAGAATCACCTCCTATCTACTTCTAAGTGGAAGAAAAGATGAAATCATGCTTCCAAGTTATGTCAGGAGCAAGAAGATGAAGAACATCAAAAAGTTGTATGCTTGGTTTTCACATTGTGCAAGACTTTTGCTATTTTTAGTAGTAATTGGATTTTAGGGATAGGTATGAGATTAATTAGAAAGTTTATCTTATTTTCTTTAGAGTTTATTTTAATTTGATTTGTTTCCAAGACTAGAATTAGGAAAGCAATGCCTTTATAAAGGATTGTAATCTCTTTTATTCAACAAGTTCTATTGATTAATAAAATTTCTCCGTAGAGTTTTTCTCTCAATTGTGTCTGTGGTGTGAGACCAAGACAGATCCTACGGATTCATACCCCTAAGCCTTTGGCTTGGAGATTAGCCCGTTGGCTCCCTTTCCCACGCTGCGTCATCAACCTTGTTGTACACCTTCTCTAGATCTAATTTGCATATGATACTTGGTCTCCTAAGCTTGTGTCCTAAATCCAGGCACTCATTTGTTGTAAGGACCTGATATAGAATTTGCCTTCCATGCACAAAAGCGCATTGGGCTACTGAAATCATCTTTATAACACCCGCTGAAGCCTCGCTAACGACCTTGTCAGAATCTCATAGACGTTTCCGATGAAACTGATCGATTGATGCCTACTGCCCCTCCTCTTTTTGGATATGCTTTGGAGTATATATGAGTGCAGTTTATTTTTACAGTTGCTGATTGTGAGACTTTTTGTAATTTTCTAGTAATTTTTTACTGACTTGTAATTATGGAAAACTTTGGTGAGAAGGGCTTTTTTTTTTGTAATTTCTGAAAATAGTGAATAGTATAAATACGATGTTAGAGCTGGTCACTATTGGGTTTGAATGGTTTTTAAATTCTTTCTCCTTATCTAAAACCCTATCTTCTCTAATTCATTCAATGTTTTAGGTTTTTTACCTAACATTGTTGGGGATTAAAAGTTTTGATTGTACCAGCATTCGTAAATGCAGCAGCGGCAGCAGTATTAACATTTGTAGCTGTCATAGCAGTAGGAGCAGGAGTCATAGGAATGACAGTAGCAGCAGCAGTAGGAGCTGTCAAATACAAGATGGCCCAATTAGGCCCAATATGGTGGTATCCAATCTCGTTGGATTTGGTCAATCTTTGCACAAGGTTTCTTCCCTTTTAAATAGATTGTAATTAGCTGATTTCTCTCTTTCTTTAATAATAGATTGTAATTAGATTAGATTAGCTATTTTGTAGCCTTTGATAAGGCAACTGTATTCTATTTAATGAGAGAGAATCTCCAATGTATGAATACAGAGAATGAATTCAAAATCTCTTTTGCATCTCACGTTTGTCATGGTATCAGAGCCTCTCTTGTAAAGGCCATCAGTTTTTCATCTTTTGAAAAACCTCAAGAATTCTATTAGAGAGAAATTCTTCTCTCTCTCGTGTAGCAAATAGATCAAGGATCTGTCCTGGTTCCAGAAAGGCAAAGATCTGCAACCTCTTGTAGTTTGATCTCTGTGGCCCACCACAGATCAGCCCAAGTTCATCACAGACATTCTTCTATCTTGATCAACAGTTGCTTCAGAAGCTTGTGAATGTTTATTTGACTCAACAAGTGAAATCAGACAACCGATTTAGGTTCTGGGAACTCGTCAGGATCTTGGAGCATCTCATCAGGGGCCCACCTACGATCATCACCACATCGTCAAAGTCTCTCCAGCCTTGGTCGCCCATCTCTCCTTGTCTTTTTGGAGATTTTTTCAGATTTTTTCACAGATCAGAGGTAGGCTTTCTGATCCATCTTGTAATTATTCAACTTTTTGAAATATTTTTTATCACAGCCACACAAAATCTTGGATTCTGCCTGGATTTTGTTGAAACCTACACTGTTGAAAAGGGATTTTGATCCTTGTCTCTAGTCTCTCATCTGATCCTCCATCAGATCTCTTTGTGGACCCCACGAACGGATCCAGCCAAGAAATTTTTGGTCGCCTGGACTCTTTTTGGATTGAATTTTAGCACTCTTTTGTGCTGTTTACTTTTGGACGCCTCATCTTGCTCCTATAGCTGTGTGGAAGCTTCATCTTACATCTCTGTGGTTCGATTTCTCACCTTCTGGTTCTAGTGCTCTTTAAATGGAGAAGTCAGGAGTTAAATTGATTCAATTTAATGGTAAAAACTATCCTGCATGGGCTTTTCAATTCCAATTATATCTTGAGGCCAATGAATTATGGGGATTTGTTTCTGGTTCTGACCCAAAGCCTACAGAGGATGATAAAAAGATTTCTACTTGGAATACAAAAGATGCAAAAATAAAAACATGGATTCTTGGGGTTGTGGAACCTCATCTAATTCTGAACCTCAAACCTTATTCGACCTCCAAGGAGATGTGGGGTTACTTGCAGACGGTTTATCATCAAGAAAATTCTGCACGACAATTTCAACTTGAGTGTGAAATTGCAGAATACAGTCAAGGCACCTTGTCCATTCAGGACTACTATTCTGGTTTCTGCAATTTGTGGGGTGAATACGATGGGATTAAATATGCATCTGTTCCAAACAATATTCTTAAAACTATTCAAGACCTTCAAGCCTCAAGTCATAGGGACCAGTTTTTGATGAAATTGCGTCCTGAATACGAGACTGTTACATCGTCTCTGCTGAGCCGGAGTCCATTACCATCTTTGGATGTTTGTTTGAATGAGCTCCTACGAGAAGAACAACGTTTTCGCACAAAAGCCCATCTGGAACAACAGCACACCACGACTTATCTTGTTGCATACTCTGTTGAAGGGAACACTCCGTCTCTTCCGATCTCACAGTCTTCTCCGATCCTCAGACTCGGGATATGAGCAAAGTCCAATGCTACTCTTGCAAAAAATATGGCCACCTTGCCACACAATGCAACCAGAAATTCCGTAATTACTGCAAGAAGAAGGGACACATCATTAGTGAATGTCGCCGCCGTCCACAAACTCGGACTCCAAATGCCTATGCTGCCACGACAGACTATTCTACTGCTAATGCTGCATCCACATCTGTGCCTTCACAATCTGGTTCATCTTCCCCTGCTCTCACTCCCGAATTAGTTCAACAAATGATTTTCAATGCATTTTCTGCACTTGGCATCACAGGTAAATCTCAAACCCCTTCTTCCATTTGGTATCTTGATTCCGGAGCATCAAATCACTGACTCATTCCAGTGCACAACTCTCTAGCTTGACAAAATATACTGGCAATACTCATGTTCAAACAGCCGATGGCGGACGCCTTCCTATCACTGCCATTGGAGATATTTCCAGTATCTTGCCCTTAAAGAATGTTTATCACTGTCCCAATTTAATTTCAAACCTTCTTTCAGTTGGACAACTTGTTGTAAACAACTGTAATGTTTCATTTTCTTCCTTTGGTTGTGTTGTGCAGGACCAGATGTTAGGGAGGGAGATCGCGAGGGGGCCTAAGCATGGACGCTTATTTTCTCTTGATCTTTCTGCTCCAATTAGGAATAATTCAGCAAATGATTTTTGTTTTTTCGTTCAAAATAATTGTCAATTATGGCATCGTAGGCTTGGACATCCTAATTTTAAAACCATGTCTCACATGGTTACTTCTGGATTGTTAAACTCAATAGGCTTCTCTAAGTTTGTTTCTTTTGATTGTGCTACATGTAAGATGGGGAAAAGTAAGACTCTTCCTTTCTCTGTCTCTACTTCCAATAGCATTCAGTGTTTTGATTTAGTTCATAGTGATGTTTGGGGTATTGCTCCTCATTTGTCTCATGCTCATTATAAATACTTTGTGACATTTATTGATGATTATAGTAGATTTACATGGGTCTATTTTTTGCATTCTAAAGCTGATGTTATTCATGTTTTCAAGATGTTTTTAGCATATATTGAGAATCAATTTTCCACTTGCATTAAAATTTTACGTTCTGATTCGGGAGGTGAATATGTATCTACAGAGTTTCAAACTTTTTTACAACAAAAAGGAATAATTTCTCAAAAATCTTGTCCTTATACCCCTCAGCAAAATGGGGTCGCTGAAAGGAAAAATAGGCATCTCCTTGATATTACTCGATCTCTTCTTATTGAATCCTCTGTTCCTACACGTTTTTGGGCCGAAGCTCTTAGCACTACTGTCCACCTTATAAATCGATTACCCTCTTTTTCTTTAGAAAATGAGAGTCCTTTTTATCGATTATACAAAACTACACCATCTTATGATGATCTACATGTTTTTGGATCGGTGTGTTTTGTACATTTACCTCCTTCTGAGCGTAACAAACTTACTGCCCAATCTGCTAAATGCGCTTTTCTAGGATATGCTAGTCATCAAAAGGGGTTTCTTTGTTATGATCCTAACATACGACGCATTCGTACCTCCCGTAATGTTGTCTTTTTCGAAAATCAATACTTTTTCCAACATCATCTTGATTCTGTAGAGTCATCATCTATTGTTTCCTTCCCTGGTTTTTCGGATAAAAAACAATTTGTTAAATTTGATCCTAATTTGGTTTATCAAAGGCGAAGTAAAGCTGCGACCACGCACAGTCCCCCTGACGATCCCCCAACTGCATCTGGTCCAACTGGAGACCCTCCCTTACGCCGTTCATCTCGGATCTCAGTACCTCCAACTCGTTATGGATTTACCCACACTTCCTTGATGACCACCATGTCCTTTACTTCTATTCCAAACTCATATTCCCAGGCTGTGCAGCATGAATGTTGGAATAACGCTATGCAGGATGAATTGGATGCTCTTGAACAAAATCATACATGGGATGTGGTTCCGTGTCCTTCTGTTAAGCCAATAGGTTGCAAGTGGATCTATTCTATCAAGCTTAACTCTGATGGGACTCTGGCTAGGTATAAGTTGCGTCTTGTTGCTTTGGGTAATCGGTAGGAATATGGTATTGATTATGAAGAGAACTTTGCTCCTGTAGCTAAAATGACAACTGTTAGGACTATTCTTGCCATTACCGCATCTCAATCCTGGCTTCTATACTAGATGGATGTCAAGAATGCCTTTCTTCATGGTGATCTCAAAGAAGATGTTTATATGCGTCTTCCTCAGGGGGTTTCCTCTATCATCACGGGTGCTGTTGCCAAACTATGGCGTTCTCTTTATGGTCTAAAACAAGCCCCCAGGGCATGGTTTGAAAAGTTCCAGAATGCTCTTAGCCACTTGGGGTTCCATGCTAGTCCATATGATCGACCCATGTTCCTTCATCATGCTTCTACGAGGATTACTATTCTTCTTGTTTATGCGGATGACATCATCATTACTGGTATCGATGCACATATGATTCAACAGCTTCAGGCCTCTCTTCATGAATCTTTCCACATGAAAGATCTTGGCCCTCTACACTATTTTTTTGGTCTTGAAGTTCATCAATATGCAAAAGGCATCGTACTTCATCAACATAAATATGCTCTTGAATTAATTGAAATGGCTGGACTTCAAGGATCTGCTCCCGTCGATACTCCTGTAGAAGTTAATATTAAACTTCAGCAAGACAGTGGGGATCCTCTCTCTGATCCTACCCTATATCGTCGCCTCATTGGCAGCTTGATCTACTTGACGATAACTCGTCCTGATATTTCTTATGCAGTCAATTTAGTCAGTCAATTCATGACTGATCCTAGACATCTTCATTTGGCTGCAGTCCGACGGATTATCAAATATCTGATTCGAACACCAACCCGTGGCTTATTTTATCCGGCCAACAACTCCCTGACTCTCAAAGCATACTCAGATGCTGATTGGGCCGGTTGTCTGAACACTCGTCGCTCTACCACAGGATGGTGCATGTATCTGGGCGATAGCTTGATTTCGTGGAAATGTAAGAAACAAGATAAGGTCTCCAAATCTTCCACCGAAGCTGAGTATCATGCCATGTCTGCTGCTTGTTCCGAAATTCTCTGACTTCGCGGGTTGCTTTCCGATATCGGATTTCCTGCTCATAGTGCCACACCACTCTATGCAGACAATACTAGTGTAATTCGTATTACTGCCAATCCAGTTTTCCACGAACGCACTAAACACATCGAGATTGATTGCCATTTTATACGCGATGAATACAAGCGTGATGTGATTAGCCTTCCTCACATCCCTTCTGATCTTCAAAATGCCGATATCCTCACAAAGGGACTTCCGCGACCTCGACATCAGTTCTTGGTTAGCAAATTGATGCTTGTGGATTCCCCAGCATCAATTTGAGGGGGGGTGTCAAATACAAGATGGCCCAATTAGGCCCAATATGGTGGTATCCAATCTCGTTGGATTTGGTCAATCTTTGCACAAGTTTTCTTCCCTTTTAAATAGATTGTAATTAGCTGATTTCTCTCTTTCTTTAATAATAGATTGTAATTAGATTAGATTAGCTATTTTGTAGCCTTTGATAAGGCAACTGTATTCTATTTAATGGGAGAGAATCTCCAATGTATGAATACAGAGAATGAATTCAAAATCTCTTTTGCATCTCACGTTTGTCAGGAGCAGAGCAGGAGGAGCAGTTGTAGTAGTGGTAGAATTAGTAGTAATAGTTGCAGCAGCAGTGTGGTGGGATTCTGAAGTTACAATCACTTGGAGCAGTATGCTTCGATCACTGTATAATGTTTGTCTGTAATATGCTCATTTGTAATTTTGAGCATGTCAAAGATCTTTTAGCATTAGTTGCTAGATAATAAAAAAGTTGAGAAAGTTTATTATCTAGCGGCAGCAGCAGTGGTACTGGTACTGGTAGTTATAGTAGAGTTTTAATTGTGAAATTCAAAAGTTATGATCATTTAAGTGGAGCAGTTTTATGCTCCATTGTCATATAATCTTTGGCAGTAATTTGTTCATCTGTAATTGTAGATGTCTAACATTTCTGCTAACACGAGTTGCTAAGTTATAATGAATGTTTTAGAGGATATATTGTAAACGAAGCATTACACACATGAATATTCATTTGTCCGTCTGGTGTTGGAACTGTTAGTTACACTTTCTCTGCTCATGAATATTTAGAGGACTAATATCACTAATTCTTATGCAGTTGATTAATGTATAGGCCCTGAATATTCTGTTGTTTGTAGGGTTTCTGCAAAGTCTTGTGATGGAAAATTGATTCAATCACATACACAAGGAGAGCCATTTTTCTTTACTTTTGGGAAAGCTGAGGTTTGTAAACACAACTACTATACCCTTGAATTCCTATCCCTATTTGCAATCCTTATTCTTATACTGAGGGAATGCTACAGATACTTTATTGTCGCTGACTGTGTAACTAATAAAACTTGAACTTGGGAATCTACTTACTAGACTTTAACTTAGTTAGGAGAGTTACTTCGTGGCTGAACGGTCAGTGTTATTATTTTTGTTAATTACATATCTTCCTTGTGTCTGCCGCTTGTCCTGTCAACTGACTGGCTGAGTAATTCAGAGACTCACAGATATTGGTCAACTGACTGGCTGAGTAATTCAGAGACTCACGGATATTGGTCCAAATGCTGTGCATAACTAAACTGAAAATTGTTTTCAGCAATTGTACTTTTTTTCCCCAAAAATTCTACCTTTGGTTAAAATATATGGGGGTTTTCTCTAATGCTTTCAGTATGATGCTTATTATTATTATTGTTTTTTTTTTTTTTGTTAGGTACCTAAAGGGCTTGAGATGGGAATTGGAACAATGTCACGGGGAGAGAAGGCAATAATATATGTTAGCAGTCTTTACTTAACTCAGTCCCCTTTCATGCCAGAGGCGGAGGGTTATGAAGAGGTCCAGTTTGAAGTGGAGTTAGTTCACTTCATTCAGGTATGCTTAGCCTATGTGATCAATGGTTTTGCTTTCCTAACAGTGCTATTGGGTTCGTACTCGTTTCTTTTAGTGGTTATCACTATGTTGTAGTACTTGTGTATTTGCCTTTGGGAGCTTCTTTTGTGTTTTTAATTCATTTCGATTGTTACCCTTCACTCGTCCTGTAGCCTACTCTGCGAGTGGTTAATCTGTGTCTCAATAATATAACATGAAAGCGTAATTGATAAACTTTTTGAGTCTCTTAATCAAGGGTTAGGATAATCTGATGGGCTGGTTATGTGGCCTAATCTAATTCTTAATGATAACTTTCCAATTTCCATCCATCCTACCCCTGCTGATGGCATTCATCCTAGTGGCTTCAGAAAGAGATGAAACTTGTGTTAACCTGGGTTGATGCTAGTTTCATAGACATAAATATATGTAAACATGTATATACACCTGCATGAGTTGTTTTCAGGGATGACAATATCATTCCTAAGCTTGGAATGGCCCAGTCTGTGGAGCCCACTTGGAAGCATGACAAACCATCTCATTAAGGGAGTTGCTTTTGTAGGGCCTCAGAGTTGTCGAAAACCTAGCCAATTTGGTGTGTCCAAGATTTGCATGCTAATTTTTGGGGTCAGTGCTAGTTCATCTTGTTTTTACCCTTTGTTTTTTGAGTTTTTGTTCAATTATTCAATAGCTTTGACAATAAAGGTTGGCTATAATGCAAAATTCTCAGTGCATGGTATGGTTGAGTCTTAGAGAATCTTCAGAAGCACCAATTATTTGTTATTTTAATGAATCATGGATTGCTATTCATTTCTTTTTTTTTTTTCCATGCTTAGACTCCTTTTGCATATTTTGTTCATCCATCTTTTACGTATTATTGTGTAAAAGGTTTTCTCTCAATATAGATTTGCTTTGGTAAGGATGCTTCTCTTTTTAATTCTCATTTTTAATTGTTGGTAGGTGCGAGATATGCTTGGCGATGGCCGCCTCATAAAACGTCGCATTGTTGATGGAAGAGGTTGAGAACCATTCTGATTAATTACAATTTCAAATTAAGCCTTTAAGATGAATGTGTGGCCTTCATTGGATGTAACAGGCAACTGTATGGATTTATAGTTACAGCTTACAAGCTTTTATTTGGACACATACTTGCTGTTTTTCTTCACCGGTAGGGGTGAGTATTTTCAAGAAAGGCAGACTCAGAAGCAGAATTATGGCAACATAAGAACAAAAGAAATATACATACAAAGGGTCTCTAGAGTCAAGAGCCCCTCTATAGCTGTTAGGACACATTAACAGTTTGAGCCAGGGATTATTCTGTAATTTAGTATACTTGCTGACCTTTTCTGTAATTTATAAACAGCAGGGAGTTTCTGTAATTATGAAAAATAATCAATATAAATAGAATGACTGGGCGCCTAATTAGGGTATGATATTCATTCCTCTTATCCAAATTCCTGAGAGAGAGGGTTTGTTGGGTTAGGGTTTGAAAGAGGGTTTGTGGAGAAGAAGGGACTCGTCCCACTCGACCTGGCCCGGTGAAGGCCAAGTCAGGCCAATTTTTAAAACAGTGGCCGTGGTCCGTGTCTACTACCACAGTACGGAACATACATTGTGGTGACCCTTTTAAGGTGAATCTTTATTAGGCATCACATCTACATTTAGTCATTTGAAGAAACATATTTCATGTAGCCGACCCCAACATAATTGGTCTAGGCTTTATGATGATGATGATGATCTACATTTAGTCTTTTACAGATAAAAAGGGTCATTACCCTGTACAGATATAAAACCTAAAAATAAAATATATTTATTGATTGTAGCAATGGTTTAATATTTTGAAGATTGAAAAGATAAATGAAATTGTAAGTAGATAGAAAAAAAAAAAGAGGAAAATAAAACTTGACAGAAGGATTATATCGTTTGTTACAACAGATAATGTATGTATGGTATTATGGCGAGGTGATGACCTTGATCAAATCTTTGAGAGTCAAACATGGTCATGAGATTCCTGGTATAGATTCCAAAATCCGAGATATTTCAACCTGAGAAATGGGTATCCACTTTTAATGGTATACTAATATAGGGAGAATCATAAGCAAGCATGGACAATCAGGAACCATATAATCACTCTCAGGTTAAGTTTGAAGTGCTTCTTATTATTTGCCGATAGTTTACAATTCTCAGAAGCATTATCTTTTACGTCTTGGAATTGTATCTGACCAGTGCTTCTTTTTTTTTCTCAATATGACTTGAATTTTACGTATATTTTCATATCTACATACTGTATCATTGTTCTTTGAATTACTTTTGTTTTCTATTGCTATATAATCATTTTTTTATATTGGTATATATTTCATAATTTGGCAGGGGATTTTCCTATGGATTGCCCTCTTCATGATAGTCTGCTACGTGTGCACTATAAGGGCACGCTTATCGATGAAGAGAAGACAGTATTCTATGATACAAAAGCCGATAACAATGGTCATCCTTTGGAGTTCGGTTCTGGAGAAGGGCTTGTGAGTCCTCTCCATTGAATGTCTATTTTCAACTCTTATCTCTGCTACATTTTGTTTTCTAAATATACTGGTGTTCCTCTTATAACTAATATGTGTTTCCCTACATCTCTAGCCCGTATGGCTGAATCTAAAAGGTGCTTTGCTGCAAACTTGTACTTCTAGCACATGTGTATTAGTGATTTACAACACGGAAGGAGAAAAAGAGATAGAAGGAAACAACAAAGAAGAATAAAAGACGACCTTTGGAAATTTAGGGCTGTTAAGAGCCTAGTTGAGCTTAATCTTGGTTTGAGCTTGTTGCAAGCTTGTCTTAGTAGAAGCATTTAATCAAAAGCTCGAGCTTGGCTCAAGTTCATCTCATTTAAAAAATTAAATACCTCTTTAGGAGCTTGTATCCAGCTAAAACTCGAGATTGGGCTCAACCCCAAACATAGAATTTCCTTTCTTTATCGGGTTTCCTTTCAAGAATTTCCTTTTTATTGGGTTCCTTTCAAATTATGAATCCTGTTTTATTTAAACAAAGAAACATGTGGTCGTCTGGGATCACCAAGAAGGAAAATTTCAAAACACTTTAAAGTTGTGATATTTCAATTTGTGGTTGTTTTAAGCAGTAGCCTAGTCAGCATCACCACCACTACCATCATCATCATCATTATATAGTATTTTAAAAAAAAAATTATTGTTCAAGCTCAAGCTGGAGCTGAGCCGAGTCACATAAGAAGTCAATCATGAGCAACGCTATGCTCAAGTTTGCTTGCTTTATAAACCAGTTTGTAAAATCAATATTGGTAGAATATGTAGTGCAAACAAATTGTGGTGGTTTTCGTTAGATGCAGATTAAGTGGATGGAGATTAAAGAGATAGGAAAAGGGGGATCAGAAATGCCAGTTGCACTGAATATCTCTTGCCCGTTTGGCATTTTATTTTTAAAATAAAGTGGAGTGAAGTGAAATTAAAAGAAGGAATAAAATATAAGTGGGTTATGATGGTTTTTTTTTTTTTAGTTGTTTGGGATGGAATATTATTGACTTTTTGTATAGGGAAATGGAGTTCTTTCGTCTTTTAGTTAATAAAGGTAGTTGGTTTTTTACTTTTTTTTGGAAAAGATGGAGGGAGTTTTGGTAAAAAGTGCTTTTGATTTGATGTTTAACTTGACTTCACTTGACTTTACTTGACAAGTGAAATTACCAAACGGGTAGGAGATCGGATAGCCACTGCAAGGGGTTTGAGTGGATAAACCTAGGGGAATGTACCTTGAGCTTGTGGAGGAGATCCACAATCGAATTGGCGGACAAGCCACAGGAGCCGACTTGAAGGACTTTAATTTTGGATAGAACTTTGTGTAGCTGGAGCCATAGTCCATGTGTCCTAACTGCGCTGGCTTGCATTTGTGAAAGATCCATGAAGGTCAAGTCCTCTTGGAGTTGATTGAAAATCTGTATTCATCATCATCATCAAATCCTTGTCCCAACTATGTTGAGGTCGACTACACGAATTGCGTTTCTCCATTCCGATCTTTCCTGAGCCAAATCCTCATATAAGTTACACTTCTTCGTATCTATTTTTACTACCTCCATCCACGTCATCTTTGGCCTACCCCTTCCCCTTGGCATTGACAGAGCCAGGATTTTCTTCTAGAGGGGGCAAGCGATAGTCAACTAGCAGCGGCGAAGTTAGGATTTTTGTTAAGAGGGATCGATAATATTTTCATATTTATTGATTTCTTTACTTATCATTTAAAGACATTTATTTATTTACTTCAATTTTTTTTAATAATATCCAAAGAAAAAACCTTAGATTTGAAAACACCAATTAAATTTAAAGACAATTTATCAAAATTTTAAGAATAATTAAAATACAAAAATAGTAGAGCTCACCATAATGAATCTAAACTGATAATCATTTACTCCTTTTTTTAGGATATAGAGTTGTATTTCACTCTAATCAAAGTAGGGCTTATGTCGGATTAATTACTTGTAAATCAATCCTCCCATAATTAAGTTATGAATTGATTCATTACTTGACATTGTTTAATGGGCCACGAGCCTGTAATAGACATGGATGGTGAAAAATCTATAAATTAATGATTTGTAATCTTTTGATGGGCCATGTGCTTGCAGTAGAATAGACGATTGAAGAGAACATCATTGGTAGCCCATTCACTAATATTATAAAATGGTGAATAACGTGGGAAGATCCATGCTACTCAGAATAAAAGACCTCCCCTTAAGTGGTTTCCTCAAATTTTACTCCAATAGGAGTTAGTCCCACCATTAGGTTGAGCACATGATATTTTAATCGTGTGCTCTATATGGTGAGACCAACTCCTATAGAGTAAACATTGTGGGCAACCCAACAAAGGAGAGGGGCTTCATTTTTAACGATCCGATTATTATTATTAGTTTTAGATCATCCTACCCCTTGATTTAATAGCTAGAATGTTTAGTGGTTTTTAACCATAAATTTCTTTGAGACTCAATCCAATGGTGGAAGAAAAAGTCAAGATACCCAAATCTAATGGAAGAGAGGCTGCTCTCAAATTGCCGTGAAGATAAACGTGTGGGAGATAAAGAGGGAAGGGATTGATTGCAAGTTGCAATCTCTCCTTAAAACTTGGAGAATCATTTACTTATCTCTTTAAAAACAATTAAAAGACAAAAATATCCTTAAATCTTTTTAAATTTTCTCCTTTTTTGTAAATGAAAAGTAAGTGAGAGGGGGCAAATTTGTAAGGAACAAAAATGCCATCAAATTCTTTGCAACATCTCAACCTTATTGAAGATCTGTATTCAGTCACCTTCAATTAGAACATGCTGGATATGAAGTAAATTACTGATTTTTAAACCTTTTTTAAAGCCTGGAGTTTTGTCATGTATGGGTTGTACTTTTGAATTGCTCTGCAACCAAAAGAAAATTTCCCTTATGGTACCAGCATACCAGATTGAAATTTGGCATCTAGTTTTCCAAGTATGCTGAAGAATAAACAGTGTTTTTTCCCCTTTGCGCGGGGCGGGGGGGTGTTCTGTTCTGAGTATATGGGATTAGTGGAGCATAGGTTAACTTGATGCTGACCAGACATGTCATGAGAAAAAAAGATATAAGAATAGCCGATCAATGGTCTTATTACTATTACCACTTAATCCACATGCCGCAGAAAGTTGGATGTTGACTCAGGTTAGTAGGTCCACAACTGGGAGCTGCCCTTCTAGCAATTTCCATTTTATAAACACAGTATCCAGTTTAGGGGGTATTGAGAGTTTCAAAAAAAATTTGCATCACAATTAAGTGCCAATGATTATAGTCCTTATATGGTGATAGGTGTTATGAATAGTACAAGTTCTGGAGGAATGGCCTATCCAGCAATGCTTATCACAGTGCCCTGTGGTAATTTCAAATATTTGTTGGACGATGTCTAGAAGGCAAATTTCCCGGATCAGTTCCAAGTTCCATATTGATGAGCGATTGATTGACGGTAGGGGAAGTAGATGTTTGTGGCTCAGGTTAAGGGGGTGTGTTCAGCAGGTTAGATGTATTGGATTAGTGGAGCATAGGTGAGCTTGAGACCGACCTGACATGTCGTGAGAAAGAGCAATATAAGAATCGACTATCGGTGTTCTTTTATACTATTACCACTTAAACAACATGCTGCAGAAAATTGGATGTTGATTCTGTAGGTCTGCTATTGGGAGCTGCCCTTTTAGCAATTTCCATTTTCCAAACAAAGTATTGAGTTCAGGACCAGATTTTTGCCCTCTCTGTTTAGGGACCAATGAGTCCATATGTGGTGATAGGTATTATGGACATTACAATTTCTCGATGAATGGCCTATCCAGCAATGCTTATCACGGTGCCCTGTGGTAACTGGTAATTCTAAATATTTGTTGGGCAATGTCTACAAGACCAGATTTCCTGGATCTGTTTGCATTTCCATGTTCCATCTTGAGAGATTAGGGTAAGTAGATGTTGGTGGCTCAGGTTTAGGGGGTGTGTGTTCAGATGTTGAATGCTTGGTATCCATTTGTCCTCCCAAATGTTCAACATGTGAAGTATCCAACTTTCTACTTAACATCCTGTGTGCCTACTTTTTTATGTAATATATCAAATTACTGTTGTTTGAATTGTATGTTCTCTTTTTATGTGTCATAGGTACCTGAAGGGCTTGAAATGTGTGTACGTCTTATGCTGCCTGGGGAAATAGCTCTTGTGACATGCCCTCCGGATTACGCATACGACAAATTTCCAAGGTTCTCCAAATTAGTTTTTCCTACCATACAAGTGGATTAGGAATGCATGAACAAAATTGTAATCTTTAGTTTACTAAATCTGTTTTATCTTCAGGCCTGCAAAAGTTCCTAAAGGTTCCCATGTTCAGTGGGAGATTGAGCTGCTTGGTTTTGAAATGCCCAAGGTAATTAGAACGTTGTGTTTCTTCCTTCTTTTTTTTTTTTTTTTTTTTTTTTTGTAATTGTAAGACTACATATGATTACTTTTGAAACTGTTCTGTAGTAAGTAGTAACTAATTCCAAGTCGATTTTTCCACAGAAAACTGATTATCATATTTTTTTTATTTTAAGAGGTAATGGTTCTACAGATGAATAACACAAACATGCTCAGTTTCCATTGAGGCAAGGGACGACAAAACAAACTAAACGTGCAGGACTAACTGTGAAGTACAAAAGATTTTGGAGAATATTTGATGGGTTTGTGATCCCACACAACCTTCTCTATATAATATCGTATTTAAAATACAATTATGGTATGATAACCCTTATCGATTGAGAGGTTACAACAGAGATTATCCCTGACTAACTACAAATATCCTAAATCATGGGTCACATAAACCCATGATTCTATTGGGCCCAAGGACCATTTGGTCGAAGCCTAGGTCCGAGGCTCATTTATGTCTGTTTATGAACACACCTCTCTCTCTCTCTCTCTCTCTCTCTCTCTCTCTCTCACACACACACACACACACAATGGTCTGATGAGAACACGGAGAGATAGTGAACTAGGTGATGGAAATGTTGAGGTGAATGAGATTTGGTAAAGAAGTTAGGCAGTTGGTTTGCTGAAGATATAGGATGAAGAATGATGGTGTGTTGACTAATATGCTAGCGAACTAAGTTGAACCAATTTCAAGTTATTTGGTGCAGTCATGAAAAACATCATTGTGGGCAATGTGGTTAGCACTGATGCTGTCACAATAAAGGGGTTGGGTTGTAGATAGTGACTGCATTTCAGATCAGAGCGCCTAGGGCTCTGGCACCATGTGAAATACGAGAGATTTTGGAGAATATTCGGTGAGTTCATGATCCTGCACAACTTTCTTTATTTAATATGTTTCATAGAATACAGTTTGGGTATTATAATGCTTACAAATGAGAGGTTACAACAGAGATTATCCCTTACTACCTAACATTATCCTAAGAATGAATAGTAACAGTCTCATAGGTCAAAGAAACATGTGAGTCCGTTTGGCCCAAGGCCCATTTATGTCTCTTTACACTAACTAGAAGTCTGTCTGGACCATCCATCTGGGTCTCAAATAGTGGAACCAAACAAATATAAGCTTTATCATTATTTATACAACTGTGATTCTAGAAACCTGTGGCAATGGTAAAAGGCTTGGGTGTCATGCGTGATAATGCAGGTTCAAGAACTGTGAGCAGCCACTTTGTGCAAAATAGCCAAAGGTTAGGTATGTCCAGTCTGGACCCTCCCAAGACCTGCTTCGGCGGGACCCGCACTGGGTAATGACCCCTTTTTTTTGTGATTCTAGAAATACTACTTTCTCTTTAGCCCAAGACAATGTTAATCATTTAATAACTCAAACTGGACCCAATGACTTCCCTTCAAAGATGACAATGTTCCTTTCTTTCCCTTTAAGCAATGGCTAGCAGCAATGACTTCCATAATACATGTCCTCTAGCTATGGAATGAACCTAATCAACGCATCTGTAAGGGACTGAGAACTGAAAGCACAAAGGCATTGGCAACAGCAGAAAATTTATTAAAGAGATGAAACCGAACCTTGCCGGCATTGATTGGAAGATTTTGATCAATTTTTTTCCCCTTTCAAAATGGTAATTATGACTATTAAAGAAGCAAAAACTTTAAACATATGCCAGCCAAGAACCCAAAAGATACAGTAAAATCAAGCCAATAGGCTTACTTAAATCTACACTTCCGGAGCCAGTATGTTCAAAGGTCAGAAGAAGAAACAATATGGTGAATGCAACAATATTACCCTTCATCGGAGAAATACTTTCTACCCTTCTTCCTAGAAATACTTTCTACTTCACCTACCATATGAAACCTAGTTTTTGAACAGGCTTGCATACCATAAAATTAGAATCTCTTGTACCATCAGTCTCTTCCACCCTTCTTGGGATGACCAAATGCAAATTGAATAGTGTAAGGCAATGTATCACAAACTTGAAGAAATCCTGGCTAACTGGCTTGTGCATCACCTGCTCATTGCCTGCACTTGTCTCATAAATTAGCCTCACTCGATCCTCTTGTCGATAAGATGATCTGCTAGCCTTACTAGTTACTAACACACTACAGGAGTAGAAAGCCAGGAAGCACTCTTGGAAATGGAACCTTGTATTGCTAGAGAGAATGTTAGAACTTTGAATGGATGCAAACAAGGGAGGCCAAAACCAGGGGCGGACCTAGGGGGGCTGGTAGGGGCCATGCTCCCCCCTCCCCCCCACCATACATCTTAAAATTCCCTTGAAGACATCCTCCGGCTCCTGACCCTCCATTATGTGGCCATCCATTAATGGATGGTCCCTCCATTGTTTTGGACTTTTTTTAATATGATTTTGACTCTTGAAAAAGGAAACAAAAATATTCTTGATTTTGGGGAAAACTTTAAATGAAAAAATAAGAAAGGAAAGGAAATAAAAGAAAGGAGAACAAATAAGGAAGGCTGGATGTAGATTGGAGAGGAGATTTCTCAATTTTCAAATTAATCTATCTACACTGGCCCTAAATCTTTGATCTAAGAGAGGAAGAGGAGAATGCACGTCTTCTTGTTGGAGATCTTGAAAAGAGTTGTACATTGCAAACTTGCAAAGACTTTGAGGTATGAAGAAGAAGAACGACAAATATCTCTTTTATAGATTTTTTTTTTTACATTGTATAGATGTACTGATTTTACTAAATGTCATTGGCTTTTAATGAAATCGAATACGCTTAAAATCAACGTCTATTTGTGTTCTATTATTACATTAATGTTTAGATCAATCAAATAATCCATCGTGGATAAAGGAATATAGTTGTATTTTGTTTTATTTTGATTATTATTATCCATGTCGGAATAATTCGGTTAAAGAAAGTTATTTAACGAGATAAAATCTGACAGAACCATGCTTTTGAATGATTTAGATTTTAGATATGGGATGTTATTACTACTTTTCTTTGAGTTTTTAAATAATAAAGTCTTAAGTTGTAACTTAAGAGTTACGTGCGTAAGAAAGGACCGGACCTTGTACCCATTTTGAGAATTTTTTTAACTTTTTTTTGGTACCCCAGCTAAGGGGGCTGGGATCCAAGAGAGAGCCCGCATACACAGAAAGACAACCCACTCAAGTGGGAAAGGAGCCCACACACACGGTAAGAAAGCCCACACAAGTGGGAAGGGAAATCACACATGTGGGAAGAGGTGGCGTACTTAGTGGTCGAACAGTAAGCAGCCAGGTGAGAACCGCCGCTCATTACCACCCACTCAGGTAAGGAGCCATTCTCAAATGAATATGGTAGATGCACGAAGTTTGTTAAAACTGCACTTCGCTACAAAATGAAGGATGAACTTTTTGTAAATTATTTAATTATATATATTAAAAAAGAAATTGCAGGAAAAATCATTATTGAAACCATAATTGATGATTTCGACTCGATAAAAGAACGTCGAGCACAACTTTAATAATTTGATTATTGCCTATTTTATTACTAAATTTTGTAATTTTACTTAAAGGTGTTTTCCAAAACAAAATTCCTGGTTCTGCCCCTGGCCAAAACCCTGATAAATAGTTAATGGCCTTACAAATGAATGGCTAGATATGTACATGTGTCAACAGTCTAATGATAATGAATAGTTTGTTTACCAATGTTACACATCTAGCCTAAAACTACTAAATTCTTCTATATCATTGACATGTCTACTATGCTTTGGAGTCTTCTAGATTGGTTTCCTTGATCTTGGGAGTCCAGGCCAAGATGCGCAAAGATGTGTTGTGAGAGTATTGTGCTAATCACATTGTTAATAATGTATAATATTGGCTGGTTCGGATTATCAGTAGGTAGGCCCCACACACACACCACTCACAGTAAGTGTCTAATGGACCACTCAGGGGATCTGGGCTCTTAAATGGCATTTGCCCCTTTCCTCATCCGAAAAAGGGTATTTGCCCTTTTTTTTTTCTTTGAAGGGTCGAGAAATGTAGAGAGAGGGAAAGGAAGAGGGGAGAAGGAGGAGGAAGAAGGAGATTAAAAAAAAAAAGAAAAAGGAAGGAAGAAGGTGTCAGTCACAGGCATATTGAAAGAATACTTAAACGAGAGAGAGAGAAGAGAATTCTGTGAAAATGTATTCTCATTCGATGATCCATCTTCTTGGATTTCTCTTCTTTATATAGACTTTACATTGCCTAAGTTTAGGCTACAAATCACTACAAATCATGGAATCAAGATCTAATTAGATCTCTAAGAATGGAAAGACATCCTAGTATATACGTAGTTATCTTCTGACTAGATCCCATATATACAGGTGGGTTGGGCCTATTATCATACAAGTGGGCTGAGTCTATTATCATACAAGTTTACACTTTAACACCCCCCCTCAAATTGATGCGGAGAATCAACCAGCAACAATTTGCGAACCAGGAATTCATGCCGCGGCCGTGGAAGACCTTTGGTAAAGATATCAGCAAGCTGGAACTCAGTGGAAATATGAGGAAGAGAAATGACTTTGCGATCATACTCGTCCCGAATGAAGTGACAGTCCACTTCGATATGCTTGGTCCGCTCATGAAACACAGGATTTTCAGCGATTCAAATGGCACTTGTGTTGTCAGCATGAAGAGGAGTCGATTGAATTTGGGAGAATCCAAGCTCTGAGAGCAAACCACGGAGCCATAGGATCTCAGAACAAGCGGAAGACATGGCCCGGTATTCTGATTCCGTGGAAGATTTGGAAACTTTATCTTGCTTTTTACATTTCCAGGATATCAAGGCGTCTCCCAAGTAAACACACCATCCTGTGGTAGAGCGGCGTGTGTCCGGACAGCCGGCCCAATCCGCGTCAGAATAAGCAGTGAGAGTAAGTGGTGTGCCAACTGGAAAAAATAAGCCGCGGGTAGAGGTACCAAGGATATATCGAATAATCCGTTTGACTGCCACCAAATGATGATGCCGCGGGGCTGTCATAAACTGACTGACCAGATTAACAGCATAAGAGAGATCTGGTCGAGTAATGGTTAGGTAAACAAGGCTACCAACCAAACGACGATAGAATGTAGGATCAGGAAGGAGATCGCCGTCTTGTTGCCGAAGCTTGGCATTTACTTCCAATGGGGTGTCGACTGGGCTAGAATCACCGAGATCGGCGAGATCTACTAGGTCAGTAGCATATTTGTGCTGATGAAGAAACAAGCCTTTCTTTGATTGATGAACTTCCAAACCCAAGAAATAATTTAAAGGTCCCAAATCCTTCATGTGAAACTTATCTTGCAGAGAGGCCTGTATTTGTCGAATCATATCACTGTGAGGGCCAGTAATAATGATATCATCTACATACACAAGGAGAATTGTGGATCCTCGGGATGAATGAAGTGTGAACATCGAAGGATCATACGGGCTCTGTATAAAAGAAAGCTGAAGGAAAGTGGTTCGGAACTTGTCGAACCAGGCTCGGGGTGCTTGTTTAAGGCCATATAAGGAGCGTCTTAAACGAGCGACATCGGTCTTGGAAGAAGAAGGAATGCCATTAGGGAGACGCATGTACACTTCTTCTTTAAGATCCCCATGAAGAAATGCATTCTTCACATCCATCTGGTATAGAGGCCATGACTGAGAGGCAGCTATTGCGAGAACTGTACGGACAGTTGTCATTTTGGCCATCGGAGCAAAAGTCTCCTCATAGTCTATACCATACTCCTGCCTGTTTCCAAGTGCAACTAGACGGGCTTTATAGCGATCCAAGGATCCATCAGACTTCAATTTCACTGAGTATACCCACTTGCATCCAATGGGTTTGACAGATGAAGGACAGGTAACAATGTCCCATGTATGATTTGTTTGAAGAGCCGTAATTTCTTCCTGCATAGCCTTTATCCAACAATCATGCTGCATTGCCTGAGAGTACGAGTTAGGGATAAAAATAGAAGACAAAGTGGTTAATAAAGAAGCATGAGTAAATCCATATCGATCAGGTGGTTTTGTGTGGCGAATAGATCGGCGAAGAGCAAGAGGCTCCGGGGTTGGATTAGATGCAGGATCAGGAGCAGAAGGCTCCGGAGGTGGATCAGGTGCAGAAGGCTCCGGAGGTGGATCAGGTTCAGGATCAGTTGTAGTCAGGGTAGGCGTAGCGAGAGACCCAGAGGCAGGAACACCTGTAACATTCCGTCGTTTATACACAAAATTCGGCTTGAAACGAGTAACAGGTGAAGGCATTGTATCTGAAAATGATGGTAAAAAGGAGAACGAGACTGAGTCATTCGAATCACCATGTCTCTGAAAAAAATATTGTTTTTCAAAAAACACGACATTGCGAGATACTCGAATTCTGTTGGCTTTTGAATCATAACAGATATAGCCTTTTTGATTAAGAGCATAACCAAGAAAAGCACAGATGGAGGATTGAGCTGTTAACTTAGTGCGCTCAGTGGGAGGAAGAAGCACAAAGCAAACACACCCAAAAGGACGAAGATGATCATAGAGTGGATTCTTTTGAAAAAGTCTATAAAACGGTGTCTGATTGTCTAATTTAGATGAAGGTAGCCGATTTATGACATGCACAGCGGTTGAGAGAGCTTCAGGCCAAAACCTAGTTGGAACAGAAGATGCTAACAAAAGTGATCGAGCAATATCCAAGAGATGTCTGTTTTTTCGTTCAGACACACCATTTTGTTGAGGGGTGTAAGGACAAGATCGCTGAGAGATAATGCCTTTGGATTGCAAAAATGTTTGGAAGTCCTTAGAAACATACTCCCCTCCTGAATCAGACCGAAGAATTTTAATGGTGGTGGAAAATTGATTTTCAACATAAGATGAGAAAACTTTAAAAACCGAGAAAACATCAGACTTAGCATGCAAAAAATAAATCCAAGTAAAACGACTATAATCATCAATGAATGTAACAAAGTATTTATAATGAGAATGAGAGATAGCAGGTGCAATCCCCCACACATCACTATGAACAATATCAAAACATTTCATTGCTAAAGAATCATGAAGAGGAAAAGGAAGGGTTTTCCCTTTCCCCATCTTGCAACTATCACAATTAAAAGAAACATCCTGAAAAGAAACTTTATTATCATTAATTAAACCAGAATTTAATAAAAACATCAAAGTTTTGGAATTAGGATGTCCTAAACGATTATGCCACAACTGGCATTTATTATGACTAGAATGGGAAAACAAAGCAGACTCTGAATGAAGATGTTGTTTTGACGAAATCTGGAGGGGAAACAGTCGCCCCTGCTTAGGACCCTTCGCTAGCACCTTCCCCGATACTTGATCCTGCACAACACAACCAGCGCGAGAAAACAAAATGGAGCAATTACTATCAACAAGTTGACCAACTGATAACAAATTTGTGGTTAAGCGAGGGGAAAGAAAAACATTATGCAAAGGTAAGGAGTGAGGGATCTGTCCAACAGCAGAAATTGGAATATTACCACCATCAGCAGTATTGATGCAGAGGTCTCCATCATACTCTCTAATATGAGTCAGATTGGCAGGAGAGTGTGTCATGTGATTGGAGGCCCCTGAATCAATATACCAGGTAGAAACCGAAGATTTTGGTTTACCTGATAAGCCAAGTGCAGAGAAAGCATTTATGATCATTTGCTGGACCATTTCAGGAGTGAGGGTAGAAGAAGAACTTTCAGTATGTGGTGCAGGCATGACTGGTGAAGAAGCTTCAGGAATATGTGCAGAGTATGCTCTCTGTTGCGGTGCCCGATTCTGAGGTCTCGTCCGGCATTCTGGAAGAACATGACCTTTGGTTTTGCAGTAGGAACAAAACTTCTGGTTGCACTGAGTGGAAACATGTCCCATTTTATGGCAGCAAAAACATTTGACCTTGCTCATGTCCCGGGCTGGAGGCTTACCCCTGGCAACATAAGCAACATCGATAGAAGTAACTTGAGGAGCATTCTGTGTAAGTGCCGTCTGAGTCATCAAGCGTTGTTCCTCTCTAAGGAGTTCGCCAAGACATGATTCAAGTGAAGGAGATGGCACCCGGCTCATTAAATTTGAGCGGACAGTTTCAAATTGTGGTCGTAATTTCATTAGAAACTGATCTCGCTGACTCGTCTGATGTATCCCTTGAATAGATGCTAAGGCAGCAGCAGGGAGGTCAACATAAATAAGCTCAGCGTAATCAGTCCACAAACTTGTAAACTGAGAGTAGTAATCCTGTATTGACAAGGTCCCTTGAACAAACTGCGAGATTTCATGTTCTAAATGAAACCTGCGAGCAGAATTTTCTTGCAAATATATCTTCTTTAAATAAAGCCACATTTCTTTGGCAGTCCTGTATGGGCGAAGGTTCAGGATAAACTGAGCCTTGACGGACCCCAATATCCATGTCATGATCTGCCAATCTTTAACTTCCCATTGAGCAAGGAGCTTGTCATCAGTAGGTCTGGGATCTGAGTCATCAATATGTCCCCAGAGTTCTTTACCCTTAAGGTAAATTTGAAATTGAAAAGCCCAAGTGGTATAATTTTTACCATTAAACTTGATCAATTTAATATCTCCTTTCTCCATAATGAATAACCACCAGTCAACTGGATTGATACAATAGATTCCACTGATACAGATGTTCCACGATGGTTCACAATAGCAGAAGATGAGTCTGTTAATCAGTTCAGCAACAGAAAGCAACAAAAATTGCAAAAAAAGGTGCCCAGACGACCTTAATATCAGGTGTAGAATCTGTGCGTGGACCCCAGAAGCCGATCTAATCATAGATCAGATAAGAATATCTGGAAGAAGTCCAAAAATTCTTCCTTCAGGCCAAAATCTGATGAGATTTGGATGAAAATCCAAAAATCTGGACGGCTGTGATGAAAACTATTTGATACAGAAAAATCACAGTCGTCAGAGGAAGAAGTGGCTGGAAAATACCTCAAAATTGATTGAAAAATCCAGAAAAAACACCAGAATTCTTAGAAATCCCAGTCGACCACTGCTGTAGTTGTGATTTGATGATCCATGATGATTGCAAATGGGCCACAGTTGAAAGTGAGCGAAACAGAGACGTTTCGGCCGAAAATCGTCCCTATCGACAGTGGATCGATTTCCACGTGGGCCCAGCTTAGATGATCAGCGACTGGATCAGGTGTTGGGGATGGAAGAACAATGTTTTTCTGCAACCCAGGGGAAAAAACTTATGCAAAACGGAGCAAGATCCACAAAGTTGAATGGCTGTGATGGAAACTGTCCGTCAAAACTGAAATATCACAAAATGGGTTGGAAACCCTACTTCTGATGATCCAAAAATCATGAAAAAATCTTCATAAATATGAGAATAACAAGACGAATACTGTGGGCTGCTTCTGCTGTGATGATGATGATGATCAAAAAGTGGGCCACGTCTGATCAGATGTGATCAGGGATGATCACAGACGATCAGATGGCAGGAATAGACTCGGAATGACATCCAGAAGAAGAACAGTATCCTAGGCAGAGATAAGAGAAGAAACGAAGCTCAAGCTCTGATACCATGTCAGTCACAGGCATATTGAAAGAATACTTAAACGAGAGAGAGAGAAGAGAATTCTGTGAAAATGTATTCTCATTCGATGATCCATCTTCTTGGATTTCTCTTCTTTATATAGACTTTACATTGCCTAAGTTTAGGCTACAAATCACTACAAATCATGGAATCAAGATCTAATTAGATCTCTAAGAATGGAAAGACATCCTAGTATATACGTAGTTATCTTCTGACTAGATCCCATATATACAGGTGGGCTGGGCCTATTATCATACAAGTGGGCTGAGTCTATTATCATACAAGTTTACACTTTAACAGAAGGTAGCGGCGGCTGCTGGAGATGGTGCTGCTGTTGCTCTAGGTGTGTCTTGACACCGAAAAGTCCACTGTCTCACAATGATTTTCATGTTTTCCATTGAAGTTGCACCTAGTTTGCATCTTGCACCTTGACTACATTAGAGCAACAAGAGAAGATAACCCTACGCAGGGACGAGTGGGAGAGTAGAATTCATGAAGCTAACCTGGATAGATGGGTTAAGACTTTGACGATGATGATAACTCCTCGTTGGATGATCTCAGTTCCAAATTGGATAATAACTCTATAGTTTCCTTCTAAAAAAAAAAAAAAACTATATATACAGTTCATGGAACTTGTTATTCAATTGTAAGCATTTAATTAACTAGAAAGAGTAAGTTAATTATTTTGAAAAATGCTATGCTGCCCATTGTTTACTCCAACAATTCCCATATCAGTATTTAGGCATTTAAAATAGAAAATAGCTTTTGCTTTACAATTTTCTTGTAATTCATTGACTATGTCCTAAAGCATTTGTATCAGAAGTGTTCACATTTTTCATATTTATGGTTGCAGGATTGGACTGGTCTAGACTTCAAAAGTATAATGGATGAAGCCGACAAAATAAAAAACACAGTATGCCATAAATCTTATCACATTTTAGGATGTTAATGATGATGGTTACTGAATTTCTTTCCAGAGGAATAAAGTTTATTATTCTTGCAATTATAAGGTTCTTTGGCAGTATTCTTGATTGTTTATACTTTAGTAGCTGTGAAATTTGAAAAGGTTTCACCACCTTGGTATTTGTGCTTTTATTAGACTTGATTATTGACCTGATGAATGTTGGAATTACGCGAGCTACTTTCTACTTTCCAGTTGCACGAAAATATTGTTTAGTGGAACCTTACACTGGCATGTCATTTGATGTCAACCCCTTTGCTTGAATGGTGATAGCATTGAATATCACTCTGATTTTCTATTTCAAAGATCATGGTACAGGGTGCTTCACTTCCAAGTTCCAAAAAGCACTCAATGGCATGATTGAACCCAGTGGTAAATATATCTTTGGTCAATGTTGCTTTCTGGGATGTACCTATTACTGGGGAAGGTTGATATCCAAGGATGTCTTGATGTGAGGTGGTCCCCGTTGTATTGGGTTGAAATCAGGCATGGATTGTTGAGAGAGAGAGAGTAGTCGCCCTCATCATTAGTTCATTACTACCATTTTTATTCATTGTAACTATCAGTCAGTGTATTTATCATCTGCTTTTTCCATGATTAAATCCATATTGATACCATCTTCAGGAACATGAATGATGGATTAATAAATGTCAGCTCTGTTCTATTCATTTCAAGCAAGCCCCTATTTGACTTGGCCATTTGACCGCTTCTATGCATATACAACTAAGACAAGTTTGTTTCTTCTAAGTACTTAATAGGAGGAAAGAAGACAGTTTTTATAGTTAGATTTAAGTTTGGATCAGCCCAACACTTTTCATTAAACTATTTTGCAAAACCCAAGAAAGCTGTTTATGCTTTCTTTTTTATCATCTGCAGTAACTTTATTGAACTGGAAAATGGAGAAACATAATATACAATTCGTAGGAATGTTGAAATTTAGGGTAACAGGCAGAAACTGAACACACGAACCCAATAAGACAAGAAAAGAACCATATAACATCAGGCTGTTATATGTAATATATTGTCAGTTTTTAAAGATTTTTCCTGGTCCCACATCCTTAAATTCCTTCCTAGCTCTTGACAACTTTTGACTCGTAGGAACAATGAACTAGGAGATGATCCATATGTTCCTTCTCTTCATGAAGAGAGTTCAGATAGTTAACATGTCTTTTTTTTAGGTGGTTTAGTTTTAAGATCTTATCAGCAATGCCAGTCAAGCAATTGGTTTCCAGGCTCAGGACCATTTAGAAGTGATCTTTGCTGCATATTTTCATGATCCAATTGACTACTTACGGATGACTTATCTGTTGCTCAACTTTTGCCTCCCATGATTACCAGTGTTTGCTAAAATCTACTGTAGAGTATCTTCAATCCTTGGGAGATGCTCACACCAGAGTAGAGAAAGTGCAGAATAATGCAACTCTATAGAAAATATATGAAAGATAAACAATTTGAACAGCACGTCCCTTTTGCAACGATATAGAAGAACGAAAACAACCCTACTTTCAATCTCATCCATCCATCAAGATCTCAAAACAATAGGAGACCCTAATTAGAAAGAGCCCTAATATGCATAAAATAAGAAACCAGCTCAAGAGCCGAACATTTGTGCATGTCTTGAATACACTTTGCGTCAGGGCTTGTTGGGCTCATCTGCTGAAGTTGGTCACCAGGCCTTGGCGACCAGGCTGGCACTTGTTTATGCTCGGATGGGCTTGATTTGGGCCTAGTTCAGGGAGATCGAACTCTGATGGCCTGCAGTCCCCTGAGTTGGAACTGCTGGGCTTATTCAAGCTGGATGGGCCTCATGGGCTGGTCCAAATGGCCATTAAGGTACTGATCTAGTGGTTTTAATCCAGAACCATTACAATTTATTTGGTTTATTTTGGACCCATCTGTGACCAGCCATTTTCTTATTTAGCCCATTGCTTTTGGTTGGGTCCTTGTGTAGATGGATCAAGACCCCTTTTGATCTATCCAATTTTTCCAAATATTTGGGGCTTGATCTGTCACATAATCTTCAATGACTGGCCACTCGAATCTGCGTCACTTCTTTTGTTCCAGATGTGCCATACAGCAGGGAAGGTAAGCTTTAACGCAACTGTTGTAGAGTTGAATGAAAACTTCTAAATGTCTCACGCCTACTTATTTAGCAAAGAGGATCTTCTGTATTTTGACAGTATATGATTGTGTGAATCCTAAACTTTTCCAACAGATCCACACCTTGGAAGAGTTGTTGCTCTGAAAATAGATGTCACTCACATTTGTGGTCTGAAATATGGATCAAGAAGAATGCAGATCATATCGTGAGAAGCTCCACCTTGATAAGGACATCTGTTGTTCTTAGCTTCTTTTAGAGTGCCATCCCGGCTTAGCATTATATTTTTTAATGTGACCCCGGAACCAAAGATTTTTCCTCAAGTTCAACATTGGATGTTTTGGAAGAGTAGCTTCACTTACTGTACCTAGTATGAATTTCCCATCCTTGGTAGGGGTTCTGAGTCTTCAGACTATCTCACCTACATTGGAATCAAGGATTTCATACTGATCTCTTCCAAAATATTTCTCGATGTTCCAATAATCGAGTTAAGAGTGTTGCTGAGAGATGGTCCGTGAGCCTTCGAAGATAAATTCCGCCACTTTGATATCTTTACTTTGCCTCTGTTTGAAGTGATCTCTTTTATCAATTACATAAATAAAACCTTACTTTCTGTTTGGGACTCTGAGTCTACCAAAGGCGAGCAATCTCTCTCTCTCTCTCTCTCTCTCTCTCTCTCTCTCTCTCTCTCTCTCTCTCTGCATAAGTTCTTGTTTCTGAAAAAGAATAAGAAAAATGTTTCCAAGTAACATCTGTATTATTCTGGCTCACTCACATGCTATTTCTAGCATTTTCATTTTGGATCACTCTATATATTATATAATGAGCAAATATACTATATTTGTTCGTCTGGCTGGAAAAATTTTAAGGATTTGTTTATATTTGTCAATAATTTTTTGAATGACGTATTCTCAATATCATGTAACATCTCCCTATTGATCTTCTAAGGACCGACCTTTAATCTTGAAATGTCTGTTAATTTTCAGGGCAATAGGCTATTCAAAGAAGAAAAATTTGAACTTGCTAAAGCGAAGTATGAGAAGGCATGCGTAAATTGTTGTGCTCTTTTATTTTTGTTTGGCGTATGCAGCAACAAACGTTTTGGTATTGCAAGCTATGTATATTTGAAATAGTTTTTTCATAAAATAAATACATCAATCGCTCATAGTTGCTAGAGTTGCTTGTTTTGTGACTTTTGTCTACAGTACAATGTTGAAAATCATGTTTCCATTAATCTTTCATTGATTAGTCAATTATTTGTAGTTTAGTTACTGTTACGTGCCTAAGGCTTTCTTATTGTAAACCACCTTTTGGGTTTGGCTATTTCCTACAATCTCAGCTGGAGGCCCCAAATGCTTGTTTGTCCTACTATTTCATAAAAATATGCTTTGGATGCAACTCTTTCAAAACAATGTCAGTACCCTAAAAAACTCAGATAATGTTACTCAAACCATTTCCTTTACAAAATGACAAGGATTAAGGTCTTCTTACGAAGTATTTGTCACCCTGAAAGAATCTCTTTCATCCAGTATGATACATGTAAGAGAAGATAATGTGAGCGATTTTGCTTTAAAAATTATTAAAATTTAATAAAATAAAAAATGTTTTGAAGATTTTATATTGAATAGAAATAATTTTTTTAATGGAAACTGATTACAAAGAGATAATTATGTATTTATTGTCTTCTAAAATAAATGTAATGTATTTATAATCGGTCTTTTCCAAAAGACCCTTCTATTATCATTTCTTAACCTTCAAAGGCCCCTGTATAATTCAATTTCACTGAATCTCTCTCAACTCATAGTCCAAACATAGTTCAACTGGTAATCTCTACCTGAAAATGAAGTCACCAATTTAACCATTTTGCCCTTTTTTTTTAAAAATGATTTAACCATTTTACCCTTAAAAATAGTACTACCACTATCATCATGTCCTTTCCTTTTTCCACTTTTCTACTGTACCCATTATATATTATTCACCATTTCCTTCACCTTTCATGTCATACCATTGTGATACCATAACCATAATGTGAGATTGTATACTCTGTTTGTGTGCTTGCGCATGTGCACTGGCATGTGTGCGCCTGCGTATTTTAAACTAACACAGACTTATAGACTTAAATGCAACAAACTGTCAAGCACTTCATAAGACTAATTGAAAGGTTTATGACCGATAAAGAAAAGTTTAAAAGTTTATGGTGGTATTCAGATAAAAGTTTTCCTTCTGGTCTGAACATGAGGTGAGTTTTCATTCATGTACTTAAAGAAAAATCCATATGACCAGTGTTTCCTTTTGCCCCGAATTTTAAAACTACAATTTGTGAAAGAATAAGCACTCAAAGTTTGAATGCACTGTTTATTCGATTGGGTGAAAAACAAGCATGGATCTCTATATATACTTAAATTTGTTCTTAATAATTAAAACAGGACAGGTTTTGAACTTCTACATTCTTAGGACAATATTTTGTAATATAGAACATCTAAAGTTTTTTCTATGTCTAACTTGACCAACTTCACTAAATTCAAGAGTGATCGAGTCCATTGTTTAAAACATTGGTACCCACTCCATTTATATTTTACTGTCAGATGGATATGATGTCAGATCTCTTGGGTATTTGAGCTATGCCCACATTAATGGTATTGATCACCTTACACAACCGCCACTTTATGGTGGAGATTGGTGAATTATCATGTGCCGATACTTTCATGGTCAAAATGCCGTCTTGTTGAATGTAGAATCATTTCTTAAGATGGTATCTTGTCCATTTTTCATTTCTGTTATGACACGTCTACTTGCTTCAACAGGTGCTTCGAGAGTTTAATCATGTTAATCCACAAGATGATGATGAAGGAAAAATCTATTTGAATACAAGAGTAAGTTTCTTTAGATGTATTGTTGTCTAGGGATTGTGTTTGTGAAATAACCCAATTCTTTTATTGCATTAAAATGAAAAATATGATTCTTGTTGTCATTTTCTCCTCTTTCTGATTCCTGCAGAATTCATTACATTTAAATGTAGCGGCATGCTACCATAAAATGGGTGAATGTAGAAAATCCATCGAAGCATGTAACAAGGTATGACTGAGCTCTCTAGTTTTGTATCATTGAAGCATTGTTTGGTACTTCTATCTGCAGTAGGCAACTTTTATTGACTGTTGTGCAATCTCAATCCCTTTGAAGATGCCTCAGCTCATATACACCTCCTGAGACAGAAGAGAAAACTCTTATCCAGTCTAATTGAGTTACGTCTTTTGGTGGTTAGAGGGCATCAGAACCAATATTGGTTGATGGAGGGAGGAGAATTGTTCCAAAAGAGAGTTAGAGTTATACAAAGCTTCTCAATGTGTTAAGCAAAAAAAAACACATGGAAAAAGCCTCACACAACCCTTTTTCTCAAAATGCACACTCTTTGCAGGATGAAGTTCTTCAAATATTTCTATTCTCACACTAGTAGAAAGGAAAGAGGGAAGTCCCGACAACGACTTCCCAAAACAAAAGGAGGGTGAGCCACAGCTTGCAAGTGTAGAAAGTCCGTCTTAAACTCAAAAAATATATATATAATAGAACTCCCTTGTAGATAAACTGGAGATAGTACCTTATGTTCAAGGTGTAGTCCCTCGAAGTCTGCATTAGCAATTATAACTAGAAGAAAATAATTCCTAGATTTTTTTTTTTGAAAAAGTGATAAAAATAAATTAGTAGATTTGTTGGATGTTTTTTTTTACAAGCATATGACTCATGCTCCCACGCCCAGTCACGCTATATGTCCCGAACCAGCTAAGCAATAGCTAAGGACAAATGTAGGAATTTTTCCTATTAAGGATAATGGTTTAAATATAATTAATTATGAGAGAGAGAGAGAGAGAGAGAGAGCACAATGCCCAAAATAGTGTGGGAGTTACAGGCTTATAGAAGCCGATCATAAAATCAAAGGCAAGGGAGAGTTCAAACTTTCAATCTCGTGACTGTTCTATTTAGTATGAAGTTGGACATAATCACTGTCAGGATTGAGGTCATGAGGAAACTCACAAAACTATGAGCATGTGATTGCACAAGGTCAACATCATCATCATCATCATTATCAGAGCCTTGTCCTAACTATGTTGCGGTCGGCTACTTAAATTCTGTTTCTCCATTCCGGTCTATCTTGAGCTAAATCCTCAGATAAGTTGCACTTCTTCATATCTAATTTTACTACATCTATCCACGTCCTCTGCGGCCTACCACTTCCCCTTGGCGTGCCATCAACTTGCATGGCCAAGCTTTTCCTTACCGGTGCCGTTGCCGGCCTACGTTAGACATGCTCAATCCATCTCAAATGGATTTCTCTAATTTTGTCCCCTATCAATGCTATCCCTAAATGCTCTCGAAAGCGCTCATTTCTAATTTTATCCTTCATAGTTTTACCACACATCCATCTCAACATTATCATCTCTACTACATCCTATTATTGCATATGTTGCTTCTTGAATGGCCAACATTTTGCTCTACCTTGTAAAATTTCTCTTTTGATCTTGTTGGCATTCGTCGGTCACAAAGCACTCCCGAAGCAAGTCTCCACTTTAACCATCCCACTTTTATCCTATGCTCGACATCGTCATCAATTTCCCCATCTATACTAATTATCGAGCCAAGGTAACGGAATGAATCTCTTTGTGGTATCTCCTGGGCTTCAATTCTCACAGTAGTTTCCTAGGAAGCACGGACACTTCTCCGGGGGCAGAGTGTCGGTGTCCGACACGTGTCGAACACGGACACGCTCCGACACGTGTCGGACACGCCCAAAAGAGTGTCATGATTATTTTTTTTTATTTTTAATATTTCGGACACGCTAGGACACGCTGGCCTCTTTTAATTGGAAAAAAATAATAAAATTAGAGTAAAAAATGAAAAGAAAAGGGGGCTGTTTGTAAAAGGTCATAACTTATTTGTTTGCTAAATTGATTACAAAGTTAAAATAATAAAATTAGAGTAAAAAATGAAAAGAAAAGGGGGCTGATTGCAAAAGGTCATAACTTATTTGATTGCTAAATTGATTATAAAGTTAAAATAATAAAATTAGAGTAAAAAATGAAAAGAAAAGGGGGCTGTTTGTAAAAGGTCATAACTTATTTGTTTGCTAAATTGATTACAAAGTTAAAATAATAAAATTAGAGTAAAAAATGAAAAGAAAAGGGGGCTGTTTGTAAAAGGTCATAACTTATTTGATTGCTAAATTGATTACAAAGTTAAAATAATAAAATTAGAGTAAAAAATGAAAAGAAAATGGGGCTGTTTGTAAAAGGTCATAACTTATTTGATTGCTAAATTGATTACAAAGTTAAAATGATAAAATTAGAGTAAAAAATGAAAAGAAAAGGGGGCTGTTTGTAAAAGGTCATAACTTATTTGATTGCTAAATTGATTACAAAGTTAAAATGATAGTATCTTTTAGTATATGATTAGATATATTATTATTATTATTAATTATTAACGTGTCCCGAACGTGTCCGTGTCCTACTTTTTTGAGAAATGCCCTGTCGGCGTGTCCGTGTCCGTGTCCGTGCTTCTTAGGTAGTTTCAGATCTTTGTATATGCCCACTGAAGTTGCAATCTATACATTGTGTCGTGGTACGACTTATTTTAAATCCTTTGGATTCTAAAGCCTCCCGCCATCTCTCGAGTTTTGGAATGTACTAAGGTCAACAATAGAAGCTATTTCATGATGTGGGGTGTGGAAGGGGTCATTGAAGGATAATTGAAAAACATGATCCAAGGCTACATGTGGATATTTTGATGTTGCCACAGAGAAATCTTTTAACAATTGATACTAAAATTATACAATCTATATGGTTAATTAAAGATGTCTGCCCATAGACAATCTATACAATCTCCAGGTCCAGATTTATGGCTGCCTCTTGGGTGTCTATTCTTCAAGAGTTTTAGGGTCTGCCGATAGACATTATCCTTCTCAACTGGAGGGAGGTGATATCTTAATTTTTTGGGAGGTTTTTTTAGGTCATGATTTTGTTTAGGGCCTTTTTTGTTAGGCTGGTTTCCAGATCTGCCTTTTTTGGGTCTCTGTTTTGCGGTTTTTCTTTGCTTTTCAGTATATCTCTTTTGTACTATTAAGTATTTGATCAATTCAAGTTAATATTAAAAAAAAAAAATAGAGAAGTAGAGATGTTGGTTGGGTGGGTTTAGACTTTAGATGCAGTGATCAGGTATTTTATTTATGTGGTCAAAAAGAATTTAACATGGCAAGGATCTAGGGCCTAAGCCTTTCAGGTTTGAAAATTGCTAGGTTATGCACAAAGATTTCTTAGCATTGGTTTGTGATTGGTGTCTTCAGGCAGATATTCAACGACTTGCAAGTTATAGAATTTATAGGAGGCTTCAAGTGCTGAAAATAAAGATCAAAGAATGGAAAAGGAATGTTTTTGTCAAGATTGACACCTCTAGATATGTTTTGTCTAGAGAGGTGGAGGTTCGGGGTAGGAAAGAAGAGAGTAGAGTGTTGTTGTCTGAGGTGATAGAAGCTAGGAAGGAGAGGATGCATAAAATCTTGGACCTCAACCATATGTAGGGAAATGCTTTGGAGGCAAAAATCAAGAGTCATTATGGATCAAAGGTGGGGATAAAACACCAGTTTCTATCACAGGGTGGCGAGTGTGAGAAGCAGGGTGAATTATGTAGGGAGAATTTAGAGGGAAGGGAGAGTGTTTGGTAGACCCGAGGAGTTAAAGGAAAAGTTGGCTCATTTTTATGAAGACACGTATAAAGGAGAAGACTTCATCAGATTGAAGTTTGACAAGGTTTGCCTTTTCATTTATCTCCTTTGAACTCCAGAGATGGATGGAGAGGGAGTTTGACCTAGAAGAAGTGACTAAAGGCTTTGGAGGAATGTGAAGAGACCAAGCACTTGGACTAGATGGGTTTAAGTTTATCAAAGCCGACCAAAACTTCCCCAAAGAAGACTTCTACGGTATATTGGTTGAATTTCACTGTAGGGCCAAAATTAATAAGCTGCTCAATGTTACATTCTCTACTCTGATTCCCTAATTTCCGAATCCAGTGGAGCTAAAAGACCATAGGCCTATAACCTTAGTGGGATGTGTACAAGCTAATATTCGGAAAAAAAAAAAGTGTACAAGTTATTGTTAAAAGTATTAGCCAACTGCATGAAGTGAGCCCTCCCTCTTATTATAAGTCATTCACAGCAATCTTTTGTAGCAAACAAACAAATTTTGGATGGGGTTCTAATTGCTAATGAGCTTATTGATTCAATAAGGCGACAGAGAATGGAGGGTGTGATTTTCAAGATAGATCAAGAAAAGGCTTGTGACCATGTGGAACGGGAGTTTGTTGATTACATAATGCAGAGGTTTGGATTTGGGAATATATGGCGTAGTTGGGTTTTGGAGTGCATGTCTTTCTCAATTATAGTTAATTATGCACCGTTTAGATTGTTCAAAGCTTCCAAAAGAATTTGGCAAGTGGTTCTTTGTCCCCATTTTTATTGACAATTATGGCGGAGGATTCAAGGGTATTATTGAAAAGGGCTAAGGACTTGGGCTTGATTATTGGCTTTGAGCTAAGTCGTAACAAGGAGGTAGTTACTCATCTTTAGTTTATGAATGACACCATTTTGTTTAGCTCAACAGTGATGGAGGAGATTACTACATTGAAAAGGATTTTGCATTGCTTTCAGTTGACTTCAAGGTTGAAGGTAAGCATGTCTAAGAGTATTGGTGGGAGAATGGGAGTTGGATGCTCAAAAGAAGCCGTTTAGTCAATGGCGATGGCATTCATTTCAAGGTGAGGAGGTTTCCATTGATGTCCCTTGGTTGGGCCTTAATGGAGGGAAATTTGAGATTGAAAGACATGTGGGACCCCATTGTTGAAAAGTTTGAAAGTTATCTTTGTGAGAAAGGTAGTATCTTTCCTTAGGGGAAAGGATTACATTGCTCAAGGCTAACATTTTGAATTTATCAATATATTATCTGTCTCTTTATAAGATGCCTATAGTGGTGGGTGCCAGAATGGACCGGATCAGGAGTAACTTTTTATGAGAGGATCAAAGTGAAAAAAGAAGATGCAATTAATGAAATTGAGCGAAGTGATAAGGCCGATAGATATGGGGGGATTGTCTCTTGGAGATTTAGAGTAGGAAATTTGGGCATTGTTGGCAAAATGGTGGAGATTTGGTGAAGAGGAGTCCCTTTGGTGAAGGATAATTATTAGTAAGCATAGTGAGCATTAGTGGGGTTGGGTACCAAAGTTAGTCCCTATATATCGCTAATCGGGTCCTTGGGAGTGTTTTTTGTCGGTTGGGGATGTGTCCATGGTGAGCAAGGATCATAATAACAGTTGTAGCGGGCATAGCGGCCAATTGCCAAAACATTATGTAGCGGTTACGGTGATGCATAGTTGCGTAGCGGTGTGGTAGTCAAAAAAAAAAAAAGAATCCTGTGGTGTAGCCAATCTTATGTTTTTTTAGTGATTTGGAACCATAAAAGGGTAGAGTATACACAACTTTAGGAAAGGCTATTGAGGAGGATAATTAGGAAAAACAATATTTTAAATTAAAATTGTTGGCTATGCTAGGTTTTAAACTGTAGTGCTGCTATTTTCAAAATAGCGTAGCTGCCTCAATTGCTACGGCTGATAATGCGACTGCTGCATTATTTTGAACCATGACGGTGAGGAAGGAGGTCATTTCAAAGGGTGTGGATTATGTTGTTGGGATGGGAGTCCAGAGGGGTGTAAGGTTTTTGGTGAGAGTGGATCCATTGTGTGTCTTGTTTCCCAAGGTGTTTTGACGGGTATCCCATAAAGAATCTCTAGTGAGTGATTGTATGGGAAGGGGAAACAACTTGTCATGGGTAGTGTTGCGTGAGTCTGTAAGTCTTAGTAGGAGGAGTTGCTGTGTTTTCTTACTAATGTTTTTATATGCAGGGAAGGAAAAGATATGCAGTTTTTGAAATTCTCCACGTCTAGAAATTTTTTGGTGAAGACTTATTTAGCTCTGGAGGCCGAGGGCCACCTCAACCAATATATGCTTTTGCACTATGTAGTTGTGGTTGGTTCCTCCACAACTTGAGGCATTCTGTTGGTTAGTGGTTGTTAGGAAGATTTCCACTGTAGACAACCTGAGGAGGCATGATGTCGTGCGACATTTTGCTTATGTGTGATGTGCAGGAAGGAAGAGACAAGAAACATCTATTTCTCCATTGTGAGGTGACATCCCTTGGGGTCTTTTCATGAGCAAGTGTTGGTTTTTCTTGTTGGTTTCCGCATTCTATTGCTGAGGTTGGGGATTGCAAAGTGGGCCTCGATTAGGAATGAGTTAGCAACTTTAAGCTGAATCAGCTTCTCTTTAATTGGAAAGCTTGCATGGAGTTTGGCACTAGTAAGGTGAGGAGACTGGTTTCTTGGGGCCCCCGATGGCCTCGTGGATAGGTTGTCCCCATGGGTGGGTTCTATCCTGTAATTATTTGGTGCAATGGGTGTATAATGCTCCTATACCCTTGTGTTTCTCTCTTTTGTTGTGTGCTTGACTTTGTATCTGACTTCATCTCAAAAATGATCTGAAAAGATATCCAAAAATCTAAAATATTGATATGCTAAGAGTCCATTTTTTCCCAATTTGTACATATTGTAGACCAAATTATTGGTCCCCCTAAGTCATTACATCCTATAGTTTTGCATAACATCTGTAAAGTTTAGGGCTTACATCATCCAATGGAGCCCGTCATTTTAACAGTCTTGAGTCATTGAATCATGATCCATATTCCATAGACCCTCATTGTACAAACTTGCTGCTCCATGATAGCATCAACCCATGCTGAGGACTTGCATGCTCCTTTTGGCAGGCCCACCTATCTGCATGCCAATTAGGAAGGATGGGGCGATGGAAATCTGTCATCATGCGTAGAATGGGGCAAAAATTTAAACACAGTGAATTATCTTATACTTTTAAGGGCCTTAAAATTTTGTATCAAATCATATCAGTCATGTAAATTGGATAGCCGGAGATGATTGTGAATGTGGACTGGTTTTTCTCTTTCTTGATTGCATTTCTTCAATGGTACAATGCAGGTATTAGACACAAATCCTGCACACATCAAAGCTCTTTATCGCCGTGGATTTGCCTACATGTCAGCTGGAGATTTTGATGAAGCAAGGAGTGATTTTAAAATGGTACTTCACTTAATTTTTACAGTTGAACTGGTTAGAACTTTTATAAATACTTAATTGCTGATCCCCCATGTAATTTACAAGTTATTTCTTATGGTGCTGTTAGATGATAAGCATAGATAAATCCTCAGAACCTGATGCTACTGCAGCTCTTACAAAGCTAAGACAAAAGGAACAGGTGGGTTGAGAAGCTGAAATCACATTGGGGGCAATTTTTCAAGATTTTACAAGTTTATTATTTCCAAACATTCGTGAAACAGGAAATCAAGAAAAAGGACCTGAAGCAATTCAAAGGACTGTTTGACAAGAAGCCAGGAGAAATTTCAGACGTTGGAAATGATTCAATAGAGCGGCCGAAATCAGAAGAGGAGAAACACAATAGTGAGAAAGCAAATTCGGATGCTGATGAACCCGGAGAAAGTTGCCAATCAGAAAAATGAAGCAGAGAAAAATTCCGACACTGAACCTATGGGTCTTTTTGCTCGGTTGTGGCCTTCTGGTAAAAGATTCATCAGAGCCCTAGGGCTTCAAAAATGTTCTATTCTATGAGTTACAGTTGGGCTTTACGAACTTCCTGATCCAGTATATCTGAGTCAGCTCGGTTCCAGTGGTCAGAATAAATTGCCGTAAGGATATATCGCGGCAGAAGCTGGGTTTGGAAGATTTTATATCTACTATTTCATTCTAGGTGTTGTATAATCCTCAGATTGACTTCATATTTTGGACGGGTAATTTTGTAGTTACACCATCGTCAGGAGTACTTGAAAAGATTTTGTTTTCTTTCTTTATCAACTTTTGGGATTTCTTCAAGTTCTGTTTTCACAGTTGGGCTATTTAATCATCTGCAAAGAGTTAAGTGATCAACCTTCCAGATTCTTTTGAAAATCTTCAGTGTGCGTCCAAGATTCTAAATTTTATGGAAGACAGATTATTTTTTGTTACTTTGTTCCCGACTCCCATATATTCCTTCCTCCTTGGATTATTCAACTATTGTTGTATACTGCCCCTTGATAGACACATGAACCCTTCTAGTGTAAGTTCTTTTCATAATTGTTAAGTGGCACCTTTCACACATATTTCCTTATTCCCATGCTCTCTTTCTGCCAAATTTAGGGTCCCATCCACTTAAATCTTACAATTATGCGGTGGTATAGTTGGACGTCACGAGTCAGGACTGTTTTGACCTTTCATGATTTGTGGTTCCATGGATCTTATTTATTTACTTAGTTATTACAGTTACTAAGTTTGCAGTTTACCTAATTTGTACTCTAATTCATAGTTCGGACTTGGTTTCCTGTCATAGCCCAGCTAATTTAGTATCATTGGTTCATTGTCTTTCCATTTCAGTCAGTTTGTGATGTGCCTACTTTTACCAGCAAATGTAGTTTTCTAGTTCAATATGATTTGTTTATGTTGTATGGTTAGTAAGCCCGATTCGACTCAATAAGGGCATGTTTGCATTTGAATAAATAGCATGGTTAAATATGAAGATCAAAGGTGGGAAGAAAATGCTTGTTCAGTTTGGAAGTTCACCTTTAATATCTTCAATTCCTATGTATTTTAATGCAAAAAAAAGAGGGTCCAAGTAGATTTTACAATTGTCCTCTCACCGTGATTATATGGGTATAAAGATCATTTTAGAAATAGGTTACAGAAGAGTATTACCATTCAGTAATTCAAAAGGAATGAGATTTGAATCGTAAAAAGTCCCAAATGGAAATTTTAGACGTTCAATCCAGTTCACAAATTAGCCTGAATCTACACTAGACTATTGAGCAAACAAGTTTTCAGTTCAAACTACCTAGGTAACTATGGTTTGGCCCTCTGTTAGTTGTGAGAAAAGAAGAGATGGGATGAACAGAAAGAAATCAGCAAGTCATAATGGTGTGAAATATGTTCCAAGAGATCCACAAATCGGCATCCCAGCCATGAAAAATAAGATCCCTTGATAACCAACTCAAAAATTAAATAAAATAAAAACATTGGGTGATGTTGCCACCAGTTAGATGTTAAATGCAACCAATTGTGGGCAGGCAGGACATCTGTAGTGACATGAACAGAGTTTTCCTCACCAAATCAGAGACCCATCCTGTGATAAAACGGTAGGTTTAATTCGGGTGCAAACGAATCGTTTGCCAACAACAATGGGAGATGCAAAGACCTTGTAAAAGCATCATCATCCATGTCAAATTCCCTCTAAATCATTCTCCATCATGATCAATTCCTCGAACCTTATAAGAGTGAATCGTCCAGAGAAGTCAGGGTTTGACTCTACGTTGCTAAATTGACAATGAGATCCAACCTCCCTCATAATTTCTCAGACCTCTAACCTAAGGACCCAAGGATCACTCCCTTGGCAAGCGTGTCAAACTATAGTAGCGACCCCACTCAAACCAGTAATCTTGCTTCGCTGTTGAAACGTTTCCTAGTTGATCCTTCTATTATTCAGTGTGCTTGGGTCTCAAAACGTTTTTAAACCCTTTCTCCAATAGATCGACCTGACAATGGTCAAGATCATGCGGGTCCAACCTGACTGCCTTGAATTATTTGATTCTCTAATAGTGGGAGTGGGACACACTTAAGAATGTCACTTCACACCAACAGGGAAATGTAAGATGCCAAACCCCCACCAAGTACAAAAGAATCGATGGCAAAAATGGCCCCAATCTTTGCAATTTGCACATCCTGGGGGACCTCATCCGTGCACCACATAAGTCGGATCGCGTGTTATCACCTTTCCCCTTCCAGCCAATGAGAAGAACGAACCAATGCAGCGGGCATCAATCAACACACCTCCCAAGTACACTACCATACACGGACATGAATCCCTTATTTTTGCATCTCTCAAATTAAGCAAATACGTTCACAAAAGTACAAAATAAAACCCATAGAAGAATATATACTTGCCATTCGCAACGAGTGTCCATGACGCTACACCTGACAAATATTTTCACCCCCCATTGCGTGAACAACATAATATACTCAGCTACCTGGGCCACTGGGGCCATGAGATCAGAGCATTAAACTAGCATATAGACTTTTTGAAACACAAATCATCATAAAGATAGAAGACACTGTTTATTAACTCAAACAACGTGAATAAGCACACATACAAAATACATTGTTACACATGACCATAGCACACACCAGCTACCAGCCTAATAAGTGGGTTGGGCTGTGAAACGAAGAAACAATCTCAATCAGGTCCTGGTTCCTCATTTTTATCACTTATTTAGAAAAGATCCTGAAAGGTGGAAGCCATCCCAATATGAAGGACTGCATGAACCTTCCAAGGATCATCCCAACCCACCACAAGTGGAAATCATTCATACATATATCTAACCCTCTAATCAGACAACGTGTACGTAAAACAGAGATAACACGTACACAACACATGAAAGTAGGGACAGGGGGTCCCAAGTCCACACACCACCAGACCAAATTTTGGTGCGCTCGCTCCTCCATGCCCCCAACATACATGCATGCAGAGACCCAACCCCCTAGATATGCAGCAACATTTACGAAAAGAAGCTGTGAAACTTTCTGCTGTTTGCTGCTTCAGAGAGCTCCCGCTGAAAATCTTTTAGCAGCATTTTTGAAGATTTCTTTGTAGTCCAAGAAAAATGGGTAGAGAAAAAATTGTGTATTCTTTCTTATCTTCCTCCTCTCTCCACTGCCAAAAGGAAAACAGGAAAAAAAAAAAAGAAACATAGAGATAGATAGAGACAGAGTCGAGGATTCCAGAGTAATGCAAACCAACAAAGGAAGATGCCCCCACTGCCCAGGCCATGATTTCCACGGGTTGTGGAATCCAGAACTGTATCCAAACGTGCCCTATAAAAGCTCTAATGCATGATTCAACGGTCAACAACAACAGCACACCAACCCCACTCATGTTCTTCTCTTTTCTACTCTTTCCTTTTATTAGGGCATGATGCTGCCATTCACCCACCATCAACCTTTAGCTAAAACAAAAGCACGCCACAGCAACTGAAATCTCTGATTACTACTCCCTTTAATCATTCAGGTCTGATCCAATCAAGCCTCCATCTGCCGCTCCACCTCCCCCCTCCCCCCAAAAACCCACCACCTGCAACTAGTGTGGTTGTGGCTGATGCTGCTAGATAGCAGCAGCAGCAGCAGCTCCAAGAGCTTTCGCTTTCATCCTCATAGAATTCAGATACCCAATTGCTTCATCAAGAAGAACTATGGCATCTTTATTTCCTTTTCCACCTGGAATTATGCTTCTCAAAATTCCCACCGTCTCTCTTATCCTTTCCCTCCTTAATCTCTTGCTAGAAAATGACCCTTCTGATGGGTCACCCCTAATACAACTTGACTGGGCATCGTCCTCCAGATCCAAATCTTTTCCTGAACTTGCGGTATCCATTAAAGCCTGGTCATGTTCAAATCTTCTGCGCTTTATGGGTGTCGCAGAACTACCAACCTCAGTACGATCGCCATTGGCTTCATTATTCTCATGGCCAGTCATTTCACTAGGGGAATGTCCGGTGCTAGTTTCTTCATCGTCATCTGAGTAAAGTAATGCATCAAGTTCTTCCGTATCTTCGTGCATCTCACTTCCAGAGCCACCATCTGAAACATGAGTTTCATGCTGCTTCTCATCCAACCAGGGATAGTCTTGCTTTTTGACAGAATCAAGAATAGGAGTAACTTTGTTTATAGCTTCAGACTACTTCAGGGTTGAAGAAAATGGGTGCTGGAAGGGATATCCAACAGAGCTGAAAACCAAGCTAGTTCGGTTCCCTGCCTGATCAAAAACAAGGAATCTCTTCTGATTGGTGGCAGCCTCGCCACAACGAGAAACATAAAACTTCTCCCCTGTAATAGATTCTGGCGTGGGACTCAAAGTTTGTTGGGGATAATATGAACACCATGCTTGCAGTTTGTTTCCACAAAAAGATTTTAGCTCGGGATTTTCAGGAACTACAAAGCCAGCAGCAGCTCCACTTGCAGAAACAGAGCAATGGTTTGCATACAAAGGGTATGCCATTGAATGAGCAATATTCTGTTCCCCCAGATCAGGTGGAATGCTCACACAGTTTGGGTTGGGCGATTGCCATGGATAATGCTGCTGCCAAGATCCACAATCCTTTCCCATTCAACCAAAGTGCCAAACGCAATAACCTGAGAGACAAACAGCAGAAAGACATTCATCACTTCCACAACCAGTGAACTATAAAGTCCTACTGAATGTAGCCAGTGTAGCCTGTGGAAGTTCATGAATCGGATATTACAGAAGGCAGAAAACTGAAATGGTATCAGATGGAATCACAGTATTCTGCCTTTACAACCCCCAGGCCTAAACCAATATCCGATATCATTTTATAGTAAGACCTCTAGCACAACGCATGTTTAAAATCAGAAGCCTTAGCACCTCTAGCCACAGGTATTTCTAGTAACATTGAAACATACCCACAGCAAAACTTCAACATCCAAAGGGGCATTGCAGAACATACCAAAAGATGGATTGTCAATGTCCAACTGTTCAGAGCACAACAATAACCTCTTCCAGAAACTACTATCTCCAGCTTTAATTCAAACAACAGAACAACAAAACAGCCTACGTTACAGGTTTGAGCAAATGGCGGAAGTACTCAGCCTGGCAACAAAGAAACAAGCATTGTAAGAACAACTAGCATCCATAACATTGAATTAGTGTTCCTATTAAAGATTAGATTGCAGTGTGTGTGTGTGAAAATGGCAAATGACTAAAGTAAACCATCAGCTAACCTGGCAATCCTGCAAAGGTTGAAAGCATGCTATAACTCTAACTATTATGGTCGCGCTCCCGGCAATCCCACTCTCATGTTTCAACGCCCGGAATCTCGTTTGGCTCGCTGCTTGGCACACCATTACTTCGACCACGGCCTCAGATAGACACCCCTCAATCCACAGCAGATACTATGAACTAGAACCCCAGAGAATCCAACAGCAAAACAGATTGCGATCGAGAAAACTAAAATCAAATTTACTTCTGAGAAGAGAGGATTTATATGAAATGGGTTTGGAGTAAGGGTTCAGGGCATTTGCTATTCTAACTATCTTGTTTTTAGCTGATATAGAAAAAGCAAAGGATGAGAGCAACGAGCTTTGATGCCATGGATTAAGAAGAAAATGAGAGAAGAAAGCAAAATCAACGGCTAGAATTGATCGATCTGCAAAAAAGGGAAGTTACAGGATGACTCTACAGTACAAGTTCAAAGAGATCACTTTCCGAAAGACATCAACAGACAGGCTCAACCACCGCATGCTGTTTAGGTTTTTCTTAATTCACAAACCTGCATCAATCAGAACAACTACTCAATTGCTTCTTCCTCATAAACAAATCAGATCTATCAAAAAAAAAACACCAAAGATCAAGAGAAATCCACACGAAAAACAACATCAAAACTAGGAGGAACACAAAGCCACAGAAGAAATGCAGCGGTCGTTGCAAGACACAAACGAAGAAAAGGCACCGTAGAAGAGAAATCACATGAAACCCTAAACACAAACGCACATACAAGGAAGAGACTGTTGCAAAACCCTAAAAAGAGAAAAAAAAATAGCACCGTAAAAGAAAAATCACATAAAAATCCACGAAAGAAATGCAGAGAAAACACGTCGTAGCAGAGAAATCTGCGAAAAAAAAACCCTAAAAACCTCAAAGGAACGACATTTTCGAGAAATCTATCCAGAGATCCAAAGATAGAGAGAAATCCAAGTAAAACGGCATCAGATCCTCACAGAAACACAAATGGAAAGCACAGATTACTGCAAAACCCCAGGAGGAAAAGGCATCATAGAAAAGAAACCGCATCAAACCATGAAAATCTACAAGAAATGATACGTTGCAGAAAAAATCGCAAAAACAACCACTTTCAAAACAAACAAACAAAAAAAAAAACCGATTTAAGAAGAAAATCGAAAGCGATCAACGAGAAAATGAAAGAACACTGCTTCGATGTCAAATCGGCGAAAGAAAAACCAGAGAAATCGGAGATCTGGAAACTTACAGTGAGAGAAGAACGAGAAGATCGAACTTCGAGAGGAAGAGATCTGAGAAGCTTCGTTGTCGACTTTGACGGAGATCGGAAAGAAGAAAGAAAACCCAAATCAGAGACAGAAAGAGAATAGTAGATGAGATGAGATGAGATGAGAGAGTCAAAAGATGTGGGAGTGGAGAAGATAGAAGAGGATTTGGGGATTAAATAAAGGATTAAATGACACAAGTACCCCCTGGTTGACTCGGCCAACTGCATGGGTTTGAACCCAGGGACAGGTTTAGTTCTTTTTACAAGTTTACTCGCTTTAGTACATTTAATTACATTCTTGCCCCTATCCCTGTGGCCTGTGAGGCTGTGGACTGTGCGTAGCTGCACTTTTGATTCCGGTTCCGTAGGTTCCGTAGTCCAACGGAGTACGGAATATTTTCGTCCGCAATTTCTATGTTGGAAATTCTCCTCTGCTCCACTCTCACGACTTCAGTTAAAACAAAAACGAGTAAATCAGCGAAAGGTTCCTACGGTAGAGTGTATCCAGCCTTTGGTCCAAATAAATTTTATTTAAGGGTTTTGGTCCATTTGGTTAGATAATTTTTCTGCATCCACACAACCACATATTTCAAAATTAATTTATCCTTTTAACTGTTTTAAGCATAAAATTTTAAATTTTTAAATCATATATTCTCCCTCCTAGGGATTGGGCAATCATGCACAGTCACGACTAGTTTCCAGGACTGCTGGATGTTGGAGTCACAAGGTGGAAACTCTTGTTTCATGCCCATTAAAGATCCATAGTACATCTTGTTAGTTTTATAGAAATAAGTAATGGAGAAGTCTTATGAAAAGACAAAAGGTCTTTTGACTTTTGAAAAAAAAAGGGGGGGGGGGGGGGGGGTTCGTGTCTTGTTAGGTTCTCATTGCAGGAACCATCCCCAGAAGAGATAAGGTGCAGAGAATAGATCTTTTTGTAAACTGATCACCGGAGAAGGCTACATGCACGTTGTCGTCATCGCCGGACAACGTAAGCCACAACCGTCAAAGTTCGCCTGTCGCCGAAGAAGAAGCAGCAAGGTGTTGCAGTGTCCACGGTTCTGTTGCAGAAACAGAGCCTGTCGAGGAAGAAGATAAGACCCGGGTGGGTCAGTTTCCAAGCCAGGGTCAAGTTCGGGTCAGTTCTAACCCGTCCGCAGCAGAAAGCCCAGTTCAGCATTAACCAGCAGCCAGCTACGGCTGACATCATTTGTCAAATTTTTCTGAGTTTTTGACAAATTTATTTGACCTTACGCAAATTTACATGAGTTCTGAAAAAAAAATTATCTAAGTTCTGAACAAATCTATCTGAGTTTTTGGCTATTTATCTAAGTTCCAGAATAAAATTATCTGAGCTCTAAACAAATTTATCTAAGTTTTTGGCAATTTTATTTGAGTTTTTGAAAAATATACCTGAGTTTCTGATAAATTTATTTCCATTTTTTAATTTTAACTGAGTTTTTGAACGAATCTTTCTGTGTTTTTGGCAAATTTATTTGTATTGTCTTATATATGTCTGTGTTTTTTAATTTTATTATTGTCTTTTGAAATTTATTTATGTTTTCAGAAATTTCTAAAATTGATTTATCTTAGTTTTGGCAAATGTGTTTGCGTTTTTCAATTTTATTTGGGTCTTTTGAAATTAATTTGCGGCTTTTTCAATTTATTTGCATTTTTTTAATTTTCTTTGGATCTTTTGAAATTTATTTGAGTCTTTTGAAATTTATTTGCATCTTTTTAAATTTATCTGCGTTATTTTGAAATTTATTGCATCTTTTGAAATTTATTTATGTGTTTGTAAAATTTATTTGAAAATCTCATTAATAGGATTCCATTAATCGTGGCCAATTAAAGGGTAGTTGACCATTATTAATGGGATATCCTACCAATCATGAGATATGATTTAAAGAAATAGCAAATTGGATATTTCAGGTATGAGAAAGTTTGAGAGGGCAAATTAGATATTTCAGGTATGAGAAAGCGTGAAAGGGATTTTTGGCTGCATTAGTTTTTATACTTTGAGGGACCTTCGACTAAAGCCCCCCCCCCAGCATTTTGAGGAGGGGCCATGTTATGACTTATGTGTGCACACATTTGAATCAATAGGTGGAGCCCGATTTCAATTAAATATCTCCTTGCACTTGAGTTTGGATCCTTTGTCGCGGCCATTACAAAGTAATTCGTATTACAAATGCTTGGAATCTCATCGTGGGATGACATGGAGATAATCTAAGCTGTTCAAGATGAATGTCAACTCCCCTGATGATATATTTCTTGATTTTAGTGCAATAGGAGTGGATCCCACTTTACAATGAGCACCACAACGAGACTTGATTAACAACATATCAGCCGCGATTCCACATCAATACCAGTCACGTTTCTATCAATGTTTGTTTGATGACGAGGGGACCCACTCCTTTCGAACTAAAGCATGAGGATATATCAATGGAGGCGATGGTATTCACTTTTGAAATGTTCGGATGATCAATATATAGGGCTTAGTCCTATATATTAGACCCCAGCTAGGTACACACCCCAACGTAAGAACATTAATTTGGTCTAAGTCCAGCCCCAACATAAGCCATTTCTACCCATTTTCTTCCCTACCTAAGTGATTCCCAAGACAATGTTCTCCTACAAGTAAACTGCAAATTGATAATATGAGGCTCGTGGGGCACACTTAGGTGCATGTTTACCGATGGGAGGAAGGTAGATTGAAAGGTCTCCTTTGGAAATGGAAGCCAAAAAAATCAGCCCCGCTAAAATATACTAGCCCTTGATTTAAGGGCCTTTAAGTTTGATCACAAATTAACTATAGATACTTTAAAGATTCAATCTAGCGGTAATGAAAGTTCAATGAGTGTATAATTGGTTTTGATGCTATTTCATTAGAGGACAAGAGTATGAAAGGGGCTGAATTGATAGAGAGGGGCTATACATGCATGCTTGTAGCCTGTAGCAGAACATTCCCCATGATGGCCATGCATCATCTTTTTCTACAGAGAAAGGGTTACACCGCAATAGAAAAAAAAAAGCAAACAAAATAGCAAAATAAACAAACACAAAATTAAAAACCGAAAAGAACGGATCAACCCAATAAAGCACCAGGGAACTGCAAGCGGGGGCTCCACTTGGGCTACGGGAACTGAGGGAACTAAAAATCAGGCTCATGACTACGAATGTTGAAATCAAAGCTATGGACTTCCTCAATTTGTCCTTGTATTTTAGGCCATGTTTATGTAACATTTTCCAATCTTCAATAGCTTTTTATCTGTTTTTAAATGGTACAGATCTTCAATAGCTTGGGTCATCATTTTTCATTTCATTAAACTTTTCTCAATGAATATAGAATTATGTTTGGGTAATTCACTTGTTGAGTGAATTAAAATGAATGTTCAAATTAAGAGGTATGAAAAGAAGAGGGCTTAAATCATAAGATTCCAAATTTCAAAATTCACTTCTTGACCTTTTGTCTTTTTGTGGAATGAGAATGTATCTTTTTTTCTTTTTCTATTTTTTATAAGAAATTGAGGGCTTTTTGTCATTTAATGAAAAGAGAATATCTTTTTGACCCTTTTGCTTTTAAAAGAAGAGGTGGCTTTTGAAATCTAATGATATTTTTTTATATGACCTTTCTTTTTTTTTTTCCTTGCGTCTTAAAATGACTCTTCACTTCACAAATGAATTACCCAACATGCGCGCTCATATAAAATAAATTCCTAGATAGCACTGAATCACAATATTACATAAAATAAGTCATCATGCCCATAAAATGAAATCATCATAAATATATAGCTTAATGGCCAATTAAGGGGAAGGGAAGGGGTAGGAGCGAAAAAATATAGATCAAGTTAGTAAAAATAGATTTGAAGAAGTATAAGCTTATCAAAAGATTTGGCTTAGGATAGGATTGGAATGGAAAAATAGAATTCATGTAGCCGCCCAATATAATTGAGACAAGACTCTAAGGATGATAATCATAAATATATACTTAATAAGTGGTTAAACATGAGTGGTTAAACATTTCTCATTTTTCTTACCATTCTTCCTCTCTTTCTTTCTCTATAATTGAACTTCAAAACTTTACAGCCAATGCCACTTGTTTCTAATCCACAGGTATAGAGAATCTGATCATCATCTGTTTCTAATCCACGCCACCCGCAAGTCACGGATATTGAAGAGTTCATGATTAGTTTTCTATATTATATTTACAATGCAATTGCTTGCAGATGAAGTGCACGAGTATATATTTACAATGCAATTGCTTACGGATGAAGTGCACGAGTTATCTTTGGATTATATTACTGCATCAACATTCTTTTATGGTTTTGAGACTGATACCCTTCCATCTTTGATGGGTGATTGGTTGAGAGTTCTCCATCATTCATTGATCTTTTTTTTTTTAATTTAGTGAGTTGTTACTTGATTAATCTCTATTTTATGGTTTCACTCCTTTTCATTAATTTTTTTTTATGATGTTCTATAAGAAAACTCCTCTTAAACTTGGTGGAGATAAAAAAATTGAGTAGTTTCTAAAAAATCCTCTTTGATTAGTAGTTTTTATGATCTTTTTATTTGACATTTAGGACTGGTACACCTATATCATATTGATTTTCTAGAAATTAATAGTAAAAGTAGTTTCATAAGAGTATTAAAAGGGTGAATGGGAGATTTAGAATAAGTCATCACTTTTAGAATAGATGTATAATATAATCAACTTTAAAAAAGGAGAATTTCTTTCTCTTGTGCTTTACTATGTTGGAGACGCACCGAATCACGCAACTCCGTCCTTTACCAGTTTAACTACAACTTAGAGAGACTATATTTAATAGCGATCTATAGATTTGCAACTTTTTTTACCACAATACTAGAGATTCACATGTCTCTAACCAGTCCAAGAAATGAACTATAAATTTGCAGCTTTTAAGTCATCCAACTCTCCACTCCCACCTGCCTTATGGCAACCATTGAAATTTGGGTTATAAATGGAGCAATATTCATTGTTGGATGAAACCATCCAAAGTTTGTATCATTAAGATCTTAAAGAATTAACATTAATTTTCATTTATCAAGGATCATAACAGAACCTTATGCACAATTAGACCTACCCATCTCACCTGCAATGAATTGGTAATGGTGCTAATAAGTGAGCCGGCCGGCCCAAAAAGTGATGCTGCACGCCTTCTGGTTTCTTGACATTCATTTCCAATTTTCTGATAAGGTGCTACGTACCAAAGAATCACTCTCAACTTTCGCCTATCAGTCAGTGATTAGGGGGACCCACCTCCTTCATCCATCCAAACCATCAAAGTTCTTAGGTCACCAAAAGTTGATCACAACCCTCTGATAATCACCAAAGTAGCAATATATACCACTGGATATATATTTTCTTGTAGTGCACGCATTCCATACAGCAGAAAATATGGCATTGATCATTGTGATATCCTAGCAAATCTAATCTGACGTGAATAAGCTCACATTGACCATTGGGGTGGAAGAGAGGTGGGGCCCATCAACACTAAATGCAATCTCCACCCATTGATGCTCTTGACCCCAAAAGTAGTAAAGTGACCATGCATGCGCCATTAAATTTTTTAGTAAATAGACATATATAGCATTGAAGAATGGCCACTGCAATGGGTGTCAGTTGAAGGGTCGAATCTCCAAGGTCTCATTTGCAAATTGCAAGAGACATGACTTGGGTGCCATAAGGATTAAGGACAACTAAATAAAAGAAGAAATAGAAAGGCAAGATAGTGAGAATATCTGCACATCACGCTTGTTATTTCTCTATGCCAAGTTAGTTAGAACTAATCCACTGCACATGTCAAGAGAGGGAAAATCTTATTTTATATGGGTGCGACTTGAAGGCTGCAAGAGCATTGCCCCCCCAATCACAGACCCAAAACCTGCAGAAAGAAAAAGGGGTGAAATATCAGAGGCTATGATTCCATAACCTGCAGAATCTTAGGTAGTGAAAAAGGAGGATCTTCTCTTCAATAATCTAATGCAATTTGATATTGGATATGGGAAAATAGTATTCTTAGTGTCATGCCCTCTTGTTTATTGTAGAGGGAACAGGAGCCCCCAATTAAGTCCTCCCCTCATATAAGGTTGATGCTTTGGGAGGCACTGACCCTCTACTTAAATTCAGGTGAGATGTAAAGAAGTAGGGATGCTTTTGATTTACATTAATAAAATCATTTTCTTGTCATAACCACTCTGATTATATATGTTGAGTTTAAAATATGTGGTCAGATGGTACCTGATCCGATATGTGACAAGAGATAAGGGGGGACAAATACATCGCTGACTCGCAGTTTATTAAGCCAATGGTTTGATATTATCCATACAAATCAAAATGATATTTAAGAATATATAATATATAAGGGATATTTTCTTCTTTCTTTTTTTGGTAGCATCCAAGGGGGCTGGACCCATGAGAGACACAGCGGACACAGGCCTGAGCTACAGTCATGAGGGAAAAAACGACATATACATGTAGAAGAGATCGGTTGCACATATGGAGGGAGAACCCAATATCAAACTCTAGCCAGTTAGGTAAGAAACATGATATCCAATCAATTAAGCCGTCATCGCAAAATTTACACCAAATGAGAACAAGTTCATATACATCACATATTTCTTTGGAATAAATGAAATTGTTTAATCGTGTGGCAATTAAAATACATTTCCCCTTGAATTATAAGTTTTGTGTTTGAACATACTAGCTATATGATCACAAATATCATTCTTTAGAAACTATTTTTTTCCATTTTCTATAATGTGATTTTCTCATAACATTTTTCAATTTTCATGATATTTTATATGATACTTTAAAAACATCATTATACTATTAAGACATCTTCATTTAATTTAATAGTAAAAATTACAGCATTTTCCAAAAAAGAAAAAAGAAAAAAGAAAAAACAAGTGGTGGATATTGTGGCACTGATCATAAGAGAGATGCCCCTCATATTCAAATCACTCAAGTGGGCCCCCGACATGTTCATTACAAGATTCATCTCTCTCATAAGGTTGCATCTTGCTTGATAATTCTTTTTCATTTCTTAGTGGGCTCCACACATGATATAATTTCTCTAAACCAGGCCCCCAAGTGACCCATTTGAAAATGATGGTTATCGGCGTGACACGTGTCGAAAGGTCATTAGAAGCAGCCCCAAAATGATGAATAAATTCCTTTTGGACCTACCATTAACACACCATGACTCGTGGGTGTGTGGGTCATGAAACCCGGAGAAAAGCATGGAGCCATTTGCTTGTGGATTCTCCAACAAAAACATCCACGCTTGGAAAGGCACACAATCCCCTCCACCACCCTCACACTAAAATAATGCATGAATGCCCTTAAAATAAGCAAAAGAAATGTGCAAAGGAAATGGAGGGAATCCATCCCCTCATATACACTACTACTATTCCACCCACTCTCAAATGACTTTTTATCCCATTTCTCACCCCTATTTTTCTAATCCCCTTAAAGTGTCAACCCCTAACCTCCTTTTGCCTTTTTGGTAAATGGGGTGAGTTTAGTGGCTCCATGTAGGGCATGGTCAACTTAAGCAACCATTCATTGAACACATGTGGCTAGTTTTAAGTACACACGCTTGTGGTGCTCATGGCAAAATGGGGAGAGGAGTATGATGGGACTTGGAAGTTTGAAAGATGGGCAGATTCAAATTAAGTGTGCAAAAAAGAGGGTCTGTTTTTCTCTCTCTGTTTTTTTATCTTTTGTTTGTTTTCAAGACTCACATGTTTATTTATGCCACTAGATTAGTATGATGAGACATCATTTAGGAATAGTTGTTGCACGTTTATGTCCCTTGGATGTCAAGCAATAAACCATCATAATCGTGGAGATGTGAATTTGAAGGTTAATCTATCTTATGATGTTAGTTACCAATTTATTCGGGATAAAATCTAAATTCACAAATCCATCAATTAATTTGGTGGATTGCCTGCGTGTAAAAGTGCGAGTGAAGTCCACGTCGCCAATAACCTTTGATGTCGTGGAAATTAGAAAAAAAAAATCACTTAAAATTCATGAACTAATATACAGATTTAGGAATTGCTTTGTACAAAATAACCGAAAAGGTGAGAATCCATGGATACTACTCTTTGTTAGGAAAAAAGTGGGCAAAAGGCTGTCAGAGCCAAAAAATGTTGAGGAGGCAGAATCATACCTCGCTATAGCGAGGATGAAGATCCTCGCTATAGCGAGGGTAGCGCAGAGAGTTTCAATTGGATCCGGAAACCTCGCTATAGCGAGGGTAGCACAGAGAGTTTCAATTGGATCCGGACTCTGCTTAAAGGTTTGAGATGGACTCTCTTTTCTAAGAGAATTATAATTAGGAGTCTTAAGCATGAATTAGGGGCTAAATATTGGGTGTTTCTCACAACCCAAAGAGACAGAAATCATCTCTCAAATTCTGAATTAGTGATCTAATTGAGAGAAATTTTCTCTAAAATTTTTTGAAGAGTTGTGCTGCCAAGTACTCTAAAGAGCCATGTTCTTCTGCATCCCTTGTAGAAGATCATCTTCTTGCGTAGAAGATTTGAGGAGTCAAGCGCTGGATCTGTTGCAATCAACGGTGTGATGTCGTTGAAGCGTGATGCGACACAAGGTAACTTCAGTCTTTAGATAGGGGATATTTAGGGAAGAAATCTGAGTTTCTTGTAATTGCGAGATTCATAGTGTTTGATTAGATCCAGTTCGGATCGGTGGTTTTTTACCCAGTTAGGGTTTTCCACCTTAAATTTGGTGTCCTTGTGATGTGTGCTTGTGATTTTATTTCCGCTGCGTAGATTATTGTTTTTTGCATACTTTTGGTTTGATTGATTGAGTGGACCAATCTAGAGATCTCAAACCCTAAACCCTCACTCTTTTTCTTTCTTTTGCTTGGGTTATTGGCCAAGAGGTATTATCTAAACCTATCGCCTAGCAATTGATCTTTGGGCAGAATGAGAAGAGCAAGACTCCTATTCACATAGACATCCATGTATTCTCGAATGCTACTCTTTACCACTGTTGCAAGCATGGTTATCAAGACAATATTAGTAGGAGATATTATTAAGAAAATTCTTTTAAACAAAAAAAATAATATTAAATTAGGAATAAAGATATAGAAGAACATTGTAAAAATAATGGGGTGAATTTAGTGTCCCTTGGGTATCACACAATAAAGCATCATACCCACTAAGGTGTGAATTTGAAGGTAATTGTATCTCATGATGTAGTTACCAATTTGTTCGCAATGAAATCTAAATTCACAAATCCATTCATTGGATGAATGAGCCCCAACCACCTATCGCCGCTGATACACGTTCATCGTGAGTAGACCAATCACGGTGAGCCACGTCAGCTGCACACACATTCATCATGAGTAGACCAATCACGGTGAGTCACGTTAGCTGCAAATCAGACCAATCACGGTCATGAGCCATGTCAGCTGCACATGATTTGCAGCTGACGTGGCTCACCGTGATTGGTCTACTCATGATGAACGTGCATCAACTGCGATAGGTGGTTCAGGGATGGATTGTTTGCAATTTAAAAGTCCGAGTAGTGTTGCGACCACTCTGGTGCCCTTTTAGTGCCATGGAAATTAAAAAGAAATAGGTGGTGCCATTTCTATGAACTTTACGGACTCAGGAATTGTTTTGTGCAAAATAAATGAAATGGCGAAAAATACATGGATGCTACTCATGACCCATGTTGCAGAGTGAAGCTTGGGTGATGCTCCATGACCTTGAGAGGGGCTTGCGCCTATCTATTATGGGCCAATTTCTAACCAGGCTTGACAAAGGTTAGCGCCCTCAATGTTTTGTAACTCGTTTTGGCTCAGCCAAGTCAGCTCCAAGATATCTCAACTTGATCAACCACTCAATCAATACCTTTGATTAAATGACATTGATAAACGACCTTGATATCGTCCGATCAAATCTTAACAAGTATCGACTCGAACTTAGCCGAGGTACTCAACTCAGTGACTCTCCGAGTCAAGTCAATGTTTTGAAGATCGATTCTAAATATTTCGGGCTCATTAGGGGGTTAGTGCGAAAGTAGGAAATTAGATTCTAGGGGCTTTTGGTCGGAGGTCCCTCATAATATAACTTTGTTGCTAACAGTCTACAAAAAAAAGTCATGCAGTCAAAGGTCCCTCTCACACTTATGGGTACCTGAAAAGACCAATTTACCCCTCTCTAAATTGTCGCCTTGCTGCAAAGATCTGGGTTTGAAACGAAGCAGAGTCGAAGAGTGGGAGCCACGTGCCTATTGCTATCATGCGCTCCTGGAGAGATATAACAGGGAGCGGGTGACATTTGGATCTTTGTAAACCACATGCAAGTAACAATTTATTTACATGTGAAGCGTTTGTAAGATGAGTGACCATGAGTTACACTCCGACAGGGAGTGGGTGATCGAGTCCACTACCGCCGACAGGATATCGGTGGAGGAGGTCATTTTCTGGCGGAAGGAGGAGGAGGAGGAGAGCGTCAGAGGCATGGCATGGGGGTAGGGGAGGGTTTTAGAGTCAGAGGCGATGGGTTCCGTTGACTGTTGAAGTTGGAACAGAACATGACGAAGAAGAAGAAGGAGGTTGGGTTTGGTGCGGGTTGGTTCTAACCTAACTAGCTACGAAAGCCCAGCCTATATCCTAGTCCTCGTATCAAATTTATCTGAGGACCTGGTTTTTAGTAGGTAGAATATGAAAAGAGATCTTCCACCTAGTTTTTCCGTTACCACCCATCTCTCTCTATGCAACTTCTCCTTTGTCTTCCTTTTCTTGTTTTTCTTCTTCTGGTTTTGTGGGGTTGATTAAAACTGAGGGTTTTTTCAAATTAATTCATCCTCTTCTTTATTGGTTTTTGTTAATTTGTGGTGGTGATGGAGGTGTGATTGATTCGGGTTTTGATTTGCAGCCACTCCTACCGTTGTTTGTCACCGTTCATTACCGGACATTAACTATTCCCATCGCCGGAGGTTGATTTTTACAAATTTATCTAAGTTTTTGATAAATTTATCTTCATTTTTTGCAAATATATCTGAGTTTCTAACAAATTTATCTGAGTTTTTGACAAATTTATCTGAGTTTTTGTGAAATTTATCTGAATTTTCGTCAAATTTATCAGAGTTCTGGACAAATTTATCTGAATTTTCGTCAAATTTATCTGAGTTCTGGACAAACTTATCTGAATTTTCGTCAAATCTATCTGACTGTTTTTTACTATTTATCTGAATTTTGAAATAAATTTGTCTTCTACTACCTGTAGCGCCATGTTCTCTCGTTCGTCTTCCTTTTCTTTTTCTCTCTACAACTTGAATAGATCAAGAGCACAAGAAGAAGTAAGCAATAAGAAATGAGAAGAGGGAGGATGAGGATCAGGATGGATCTCAATCTCACCGGTAAAAGACAGAAAGAGTCGACATTAAGCCCAATAATCGAGGTTTGCTACAGTCAGTAAAAAAAAGATAAACAACTTTAATCTGAATCTTCGACGTGTATCATGAACCATTCTGCTATTAGGCTTCCACTCGCCATAAATTCGTGAGGCGATGGATCTAGTGATCGGTAAACTCAGATATTGGAATAATCTAAATGATGGACTGTGTTTTGCCGTGGTCGCGGGTTTGCCCTTTCTACATGTGGGCCTGCACAAGCATTACGTGTCGTGACGTTGGCAGCGCTTGGCTGGACTGGTGACTGGTCCCCTCTCTCGCTACTCTTCCTACTTTATGCCTTGCGTCCGACGGCAAACAGTTACAGGGGCATTTTTGTCTTAAAAAATGAAAACATGCGTACACATGGACCTAAGGCTGGAAAAAGTCTAGCTGAATGGACCAAAGACCTTAAAAAGTTTTTCCTTGGACTGGAGGCTGAAAACATGGATTTATAGGGACCTTTTGCTAATTTCTCCTAGATTTTCTAAACATTTTGGGCTTATTAGTGGGTTAGCGCGAAAGAAGGAAATTTTCTCCCACAAGAACATCCATATGTGGACATCTCGATCTAGACATTAAAGATTCGGAAGCCATATCAAATGAAATTGGGTCTGAGCCCCTTGGCTGGGTTACCGGGGAAAAAAAAAAGAAAAAGTCTCTAATCTAATGGTAATATTGAGAAGGTTGGAATTGTAGATGCTTGGATAAATGCACCTCCTTTCCAAGGGCATATTTTGAGGTCCCAGGTTGAGGTCATGCGGATGTTGATTTTGGGGAATGTCATTTTCAGATGGCCTTCCAGTTGTGTTGCCACGACACATCGTTATCTGGATTGAATACGAGAGTCACCATGGGTTGGCCCATCCGATGGTGATTTGGGGCACATGTAAATGGTCACTTTGTCATCTTGAGAGGCTACTGGTAGAGTTGAGGACCAGTTTGATTTCAGGACCAACATACTTTCTACATGGCTTCCATGTAAAGATAATGATTGGACATTTCATCAAGCATGTGTAGGGCTAGTTTCTTTCTTTATATCTAAAAAGACGTAGTAAAGGAATTGAATTTCACTTTCTAACTTTGTTATCTTTGGTTTGTCAAGCTTAGGGCATGCTAGATTGAGCAAGTGGAAAATCATATGTTTGATGAACTTTGAAACCCTCGTATCTTGTCAATGAACTAGAAATTTTCTGTGCTTAAAGGCACGACGCACCACCGGACCTGAATATGCCTCAGACCGACCGAACCTAGGTTCCATGCATCTCTAAAGCAAGTCCAACCATAAAATGGATTTCATAAAAAAAAATTAATTGATTGCCAGATGATATAATTCCATGCATTCATTTATTCTTAACAAAACTGAATCATGAAATCTTTCACCCAATTTGCTCATCTCATCATGAATAAAGTAGTGTCTTTTTTTTTTAAATGAAGAAGTGATGGCAATAACTGTAAATAACTCAAACTTGCTGACCATTTTTGCTTTTGATGAGAATAGCAAATACTTGTAAATTTCTCCAACTTTTAGCCCATTTTCTTTTAAATGAAAAAGGAGATGACAATACCTGTAAATAACTATAACTTGCTGCCCCCTTTTGCATTCCCCTCTTAAATCCAAGGGTCCAAAATATCCCTTGAATTTATATACATAGATCCAAGGGTCCAAAATGTCCCAGGATTCAAAGTCCGCTCTCCCATATTATATAGATTCTCTTTTGGAATTCCATAAACTATTAAGTCCAAATTTTGGAATAATTGAACTAAGAACCCAAGAAAGTTATTTGTTAAAGTGGTTAAAGTGGAAGAAAGACGGTGGTGATCAAATAATCTTCTCTAAATAAAAATGAACTTAGGAGGAGTTGGAAAATGAATACCCAGCCATCATTCTATATCTCCACTATATATCCCGGACCTATCACTTTATTAACAATCCATTTTACCTTTTAGGAATTCAAATCCATACGGACCTGAGAACTTAAAAGGTCAAAAGGCCACCTATTTATTGTTGTAAATCTACTCTCTAAAGTTTAATCTATCAAAAGAGAGGGCTTTATTTGACATCTCCTGAGAAACACAATGGTTGCCCAAGAAGTGATCTCTAGGTAGGTAAGTTGTCCCGTGAGTACTATAACCAGACATCTTCTGCTAAGAGTTGAGAATTCCCAACAGTCCAAGTTCCTTCAAAAATATGTCTCACACCTTAAAAGCTCATTTTTCTATAGGCTCGCCATTTTTTGCTAGGCCTGTCACTTGCCTAAATGGAAAGCTTTTTCTTCCTTTGCAAAAGATGCATAACTGGTCTTTCCAATGAGAACTGGTTGCATTACCATTGCATGAACTACATACTTTTTTGCTCCCAATGAATGTAAACAAAAAGAAGTAGATGCCGTTTAGAGACTTCACCCTAATAGGCCCATTTGTAGTTATTTATCGTATTTGTACTCAATAGGTATTATGCATAGTCAATTTATAATTGTTTCTGCTAATGCGAATTTTATATAGGAATTATTTCCAAATTAACTCCACAACTAGGGCTATCAGAAGGCTAATTTGGGCTGGGCTCATATGGACCCTAATCTATGCCCAATTAGAAGTCCATGGGCATGAATTTGAGTCAGCCTTGTACTGGAATCCAAGCCAACTAGATAAGAGAATTATGGGAGGCACAATTCCAGTCAATAAAGGCTCTAGAGTCTAGAATGATGATGATCTTAGATACATTGAATGCTGTCTATTGTCCCATAAGAGGCAATGGACCCGAAAGTTTCTCGATGCTTCACCAATGTACTGCTTACATTCTCCACCTAGAATTTCAACATCTATAGATCCTCATAGCGCAAAAGCTTCTGGTGATGGTGGGACCTACTTAGTAAATCTGAGCAATTACAAAAAAAACTTCATTCTTGTATTGGTTATTGTCAAATTTCACTTCAATAGAGTTACGTTCACTTTCATCGATCACAAACAAAATACATAAACATATTGTAATGTCTTATCCATTCATGTTTGTTTATTTTTTTATTTTATGTGCGACCAATCTATCAGAGAACTAAGCTTATGTTAAAGTGAAATATCTTGAGATCCCTCATAAAAAGGAGATATATTTTGACTGGTACAAATTTTACAAAGTGAACTCCACTAAAAGAGCATCATCAAATATACATTTCAGATGATTCTAAGAATCATAGGTTAGGTTCCGGACCAGTAGATCAAATTAATAATGACTCTTTCCAACATGGTTTTATGTATGATCATCACACTCCTCAAAGTAGCAAAGTTCTTCATCAATTGTAAGCATCTCTTTCATCAGCCTTTATCTAACATTAGGCAGCCTCCAAAACCAGGTCATTATCACATCTCCCACTCCCTACACCCTACTGGCCTCTCTCCCACAGGTATCCCACAAATTGGAAGGACGGTCCTTCACAGTCCTCTACCTTTCTCTGACAAGTTCTCCACAGATAGGAAGGACAAACAATCCACCACAGGCATCAACCTTTCTTTTGATCAGATCTCTTCCTTATGCAAACTTGATTTGATTCCTTACCAAAAGAAACATGGTCTGATTGAGTCGTGAGATTTGTAGCAGAAATTATAGTAAAACCCACTTCTCGAGGACACTACCTGGATGCATTTGTTCTCTCCTTGACAAATGATAGGCCACGCTTCAAAAAAACTTGATTTTGACCCGGCTGACATGACTCTGGAAGGACACCAAAAATGGTTCAAACACACCATATGCATGAACACATGCGCATAAATTATTATTATTGTTGTTGTCCTCCTTTTTGAAAGGTAGACAAATACATATTGGTGTGTTGGTTATGTTGGGTTGATTTCATTTTCAGCTAAAAATATAAAATATTGGCCATATGTAGCACTAGTATGTGCATGGTGATAAAAGGTGGGAACCGGATATTATGCCAATATTCTGTGCCTGTTCTTATCTTAACTTTTGCCCTTTTCTTTTCTTTTTGGAAGATTAGAATATATTAAAGCTGAAAGCTTCCTGTTTGATAACTTTATTTGTAAAGTAAAGTGAGGTGAAGCCTCAAATTGAGAGAGAATGAAAGGTAAGAGGGTCTAATTAAAATGTGATGGCCTTTTATCTTTACTTCCTTAATAATAAATATTATTTATTTTTTGTGTAAAATTAGATGTCTTTTTGTCATTTAGTGGTTTGGGAATTTCTTTTTGACTTTTTTTTAATAAAGGAAGAAATTTTAATTTGTTATACTTTTAATATGACCATTCCATCTTTTTATACCTATTAAATGGAAACTTCACCTCAATTCACTTTAATAGTAAAGTTACCAAACAGGCAAAGATCCTACCATACAAGGCGGTTACCACACTCCAAAGCAATTCCTAATAAAACGACCAACTATATCAAAGCATATAATATTGTGTTGGATCACTGTAAAATCCCTAGTTTTTTTGTAAAGCCAAGTTTCTTTCTATATTGACATTAGTATGTCAGTTGTATACAGTGTGAAGATTCTAATTAAAAAAAAAAAGTAGATCATGCCGATTCGACCTTGTATATATATGTCAAGAACCCTAAAATTTGTAGAGTGCACCTTTTAAGGTTTGGTGTGCGAGTGTTGGTGCTTGAGAAAGAAATTCTTGTAATGTTTTCCTTTGATTAGTGAGAGAGAAAGTATAGATTGCTACTGCTACTAGCAGAACCACTTAAACTCTCCCTTCCTAATCCTCTCTCTTGATTTATTTTCCTTCCTTCCTTATTTATGTTAGATCTTACGTGTATCTGCTGCATAGGTTTTCACAACATACGTACAGTACTCTCCCGCAGACAAAGCAAAGAGGGGAGGGCCCAAAACATACAGTCCAGTTTTTTCCAAGTCAGATATTTGAAATCATGACACCAAACTAACTGAATCTAAGCAAGTCCATCAAAACACGGTCAAACTCACTCGAGTTACTTGACTCGATGCCCTTCCAACCTCCATCTCGCTCATGCAACTTAAGTTTTAGAACTATAAATTGGGACATTTAAATCATTCAGCTAGAAGACCCCCAAAATGGATAAACCTCAGTTCTCAGCCAGGTCTTTCTATCTTCCTCAAAAGTAGAAAACCTGGACATGATCTTCAGTGTGAGCCATTGGGCACATTTTGTTCTGATGGTTTGTTAGAAAGATATTCTATAATCTCTGTACTGTATGTACATATACCAATTCCACACAATGTCCATAATTTCAGGGGACTTTAGAAAAGGAATCTGGGCCATGATGATTTAGCAAAGGAAAAGTGGAAAGAGAGTGGGTGCCTCAAAACAAGAGGAATATGGGAAGTAAGTCCTTTATCGAGAGCTTAAAGTGCGGGGGTTCAACTGGAAAGCAAAGGTCCGAGAGACAATCTCGATGTGCAGAAAGAAGCATGAATTCACATATTTTTACAAACAACTAAGGACCCCCCACGCGCCAAAGACAGCTTCCTTTATAGGGAAAAGAGTCTTTATCCATTACACTTACATTAGAATACAAGTTGGGGTAGAATGGTATACTCAATTGGTGGAAATGACAGTACCCACATGAGTGTGAGTCCCATGAAAATGATCTTCTCCAATGATAGCCACAAGGACCAAGTGGACTAGCTGTCTGGTGGACTACCATTGAGAAGTGATGGCAATGGGTCGGGTAAGATACACGGATTTGGTAGTGGGCGGCATGTCGAATTGGAAGAGGGTTTGGTAGTGGGCATGTCGGATTGGAAGAGAATATGAGATTTAAGCGTGCATGAACTTTTCGGAACATTATTCTTTTCTCTTTTTTCATTTACGGATCAGATTTGATATTACAAAAAATCAAAGAAAGAAAAAAGCTACCATGGGACAAAATTGGGTCTATGTAAATCGGTTCGGTTTCAAGTTGGCCTGAACCCGAACCCGCATGGGCGGATATAGGGGGGTGCTGGGGTGGGCTGCAGCCCACCCAAGCTTTTAGCCAAAAATAAAAAATAAAAATATATATAGTATTATAATTTTTCAAGTGGTACTTTGTCTGTTTGATGAACAATAAAGTAATCGATCATGTACTCATAGTTGGTAAATCACAACCTAACCTACAGCCTTTGATAGATTTCACCCTCTGACTAAGTCACATTCAGTATAAATCTAGCTAGTGTTCAACGAGTCATATCAGAAAATGCTTACATATCGTAAATGGATTCCATATCGTAGTTTACAAAATAACAAAAAGTCTACTTGGACAAACTTTTTGGCCAGAATCTTGGACAAACCCTATGATACCCATTGAATATCCGATATCATAGGGTTTGTCCAAGATTCTGGCCAAAAAGTTTGTCCATGTAGCACTAATGACAAAAGAATGTGTTGAAAGTTTACCGAATTACGAAAAGTACGACTAAGTTGAAATTTTAAAGCTAGAATATAACGACATGTAGGTAACATGTTGGTATACATATATATCCTAATGTAATGTGACATTGTCGTATGAATTGCCGGTGGCACTGGGTTATGCATTCCAAATTTTAAAAATCGTGAAAAATAATTTTTTTTAATATACGTAGTGCAGCCCCCCCTTATTGAATTCCTGGATCCGCCCCTGTGAACCCGCCCTGCCCTGTTGGCTGTTGCCGTCCCTGCACTAAAGCCCTTTTGGGTGATGTATAGAAATTAATAATAAAGTTGGTCTTAGTGCAAGTAGATGGGTTGAATCAGGCTTGAGCCTTGAGCCAATCTGATACGTTGAATAGAAAGAATTCATTCAACCTAAAGTCCTAAACCTCAGTAATTTATTAATTGGTTTAGAAATGTTAGCTTGAACCCTGAATTGCCTGTTAGGTTCAAGTCATGTTGGCGTGTCATGTAGGTGAACTCATGCCTATCGAGCCTGGTATTGACCTAACCCTAGCTCAACTTGGTTACATATGGGTAAAGCCTTGAGCCCATTTGGCCTTGAAGTCCCATTTTTTCAATTCCATGCAAATAAATGGAGCCTTGCAAAAATAGAAAGGCTTAGCCAACTTCTATCTCACAAGTCTAAATAAATAAACAAATCCCAAAATACACAAACTCAAAATCTAAATCTCAATATCTAGGCTAAGTCCGGTCTTGAAATAGATGCTGTAATGGGATATTTCATATGAAAAGCTTTTCTCATGCTACAGGATTCTCTACACCTGCATATTCTTGACAACAGCATAAAAGTGTATATATTATAAATGGGGTAAATAATTCCGGTACCCCTGACATCACGCCTGGCCCAAATTTAACTTGAGTTTCAAAATCTATTGAGGTCAAGGTCCACCTTCACTCCTGAGCAGTCATAATTGTAGTCGAGCCCTCGCTCTCACCAATTGATTTTGGGATAAGTGGTGGCTCAATGGGGTGTAAGATCCTACAAGTGGTATTCGTTGAGGGATCGATTGTTAAGGTCAACGTCCACCCTCGCTCCGGAGCGGTCATAATTGTAGTCGAGCCCTCGCCCTCGCCATAAAACCATTGTTGTGTCGTTTTCCATCACCAATTAATTTTTGGGATAAGTAGTAGCTCAATAGGGTGTGAGATTCTACAAAATCCGGCGTGAGTCCTAGTCAGAACCTAAAGAATCCCTGCCCAAATTGCATTAAAATGCAGGCGGAGGCTTGGCCCAATCCATGCTTTCATCAAATACAAACAAGAGGAATTTACCCGAAAAAGAACCTTAGATGGTCACTATACGAAAAAGTATCAACTAGTTCATATGATACGGAAGTGGTCCCCTGAGACCACTTTCGTTTTTTTATTGGAGTTTTCATTGAGCGACAACATCGTTGCTCGTTCAAACCTTACAAAACTTCCGAAATCCTATTTTTCCTTTCTTCCCCCCCATCGTTTTCCCCCATCTGGTGATTTTGTTGCCTCCTTCCTCCTCAATAGTTTGCAACATGATCTCAAAGGTTGTTTTTCAACCTATTTTGGATATTTTGGATTGAAGCATCATAGATTCAAGCATCATATCATGTGGAGGTACTCTTTTTGTTATACACCCATTATTTATTTTTCAAAATAACAATTCTTGTGGGTTTCTTTGTCTTCTTTCAATTTCCTTCAACCTATTTCCAATATAGCATCATAAAATTATTAATATTCATGCACTACACGTGTTTTTTTCAATGACATCCCAGTTTGTGTTTGGAGATCCATTGAAATGTAATAAATGATACCCTCATTGATCATTTTTCCGCCACAACCACTTTTAATTGTGTATAAGCCATGACAGAGGGCTCCTAAAAAAATAAAATAAACAATAAATGATTTCTTTTAAAATAATTTTTGGGCCATGAGAAAAGGATACAGTCAGCTCAAACCATGTGAACTGAACCATCAAAATTTGGAATGGTGAAGTAAACTCCCTAATGCTAAGTTTGGTGGACTCTAAAGTCCAAACCCTTAATGAAACATGACTTTTAAATGGAATATATCATTTTCCAATAAGCCTTTGATATTGATGATAATATATCGCAATTCCTTTACAATTTGCTTAGCTTCAAGCCTATAAATTTCTCGATTGATTCCATTCAAAGACCCACCAATTTTCCTACTTCTGAATACCCCATAGGATGATAAATAAAAAAAGCAAGCATCATTAATAGGAACCAAAAAAAAAAAAAGTAATGTCAAAAGGGGAAAAAAAAAAAAAAAAACTAAGTTCAGCGTCGACGTCGTTGCGCAAACATTAATGAAGTCTTGCTGAAGGGGTAGAATAAGCAACGACATCGTCTCTTCGCAGAATCTTGAAACACTTCGTCCCATTGAAATGAGCGGCGACGTCGTCGCTCCGCAGAATCTTGACATCATTGGTCTCATTGAAATGAGCGACGACGTCGACGTTCGTCGAAAAAGGGCAAAAAAAGAGAAAAGTTTGGTGGAAATACCATTTTTATATCATATGAACTAGTGGACCCTTTTTCATTTAGTGACCATTTAAGGCCCCTTTTTTCGGATAAATTCCTTTACAAACAATAAAGCAATGCTCCCTTTCTGTTACTTTTTATTTTTTGCTTAGATTCTGTTACTGTTACTGTTACTGATTATCATGTTCAATGCAAAAAATAGGAAGAGTACAACGAAAGACGCCCATATGCAATCACACAAAAGCACAAAGTAAAGTTGAGGAAAACTCCCACATCCCTTTTACCATTAACAGCTTGTGAACTAGAGGAAAACCTATTACTTCTCTCCAAAAACTCATCTTGAGAAGAAGCCTCCCTTTTCGTGCTCTGACGCAGCCTGTTGGAATTTTTGTGTTTATGTCTTTAGAAATGTCTCCACAAATAAGTTGTAATGGTCAAAATTATATATGACAAAGGGAAGCAAAACTAAGGTGTAGAATAGAATAGGACAATTTGATGAGGCTGATCTTTTGTATAACCCTTGTCCATATAAAGAGACATTTCCATCTATGTACTCTCAACATTAAAAATGCATCCAAGTGGATCCCATTAGCTAGACCGTATAGGCACAGTATGGTTATAGGTGAAAATCTTCCAGGTTAATTTTGCAAATCAAACCAAAATGTGGCTAGAGCTAGTTTTGGCAGTAATAATTGTATTATCTTTATTAGGGGGATCTGCAGGCCTCTCCTGTGTACCACAAGCCCACTTCTGATAGTAGCTCTGCTCAGGCAAGCTAACAATTTGGGGATATTAGTAACTTGGTATGGAACTAGACCATACCTTGGGTCCCACATTTTTATTTCCGAATGGGATTCTACCAATAGTATTACTATCAGGGTCCACTTATTTGCATGGAATTCAATTTCTAGGAATTCTAAAAAAATATATACAAATTGCACTCATAAAAGTCACTTAAATTGCAAGAAAGAATAGGTGAAATTACTCATAGATGACCATCAAATAATCTCTCTTATTTGAAAAAAGAATACACATCCGTCACCTTAGAAAATCAAACTACAGAAAAGCTGGGATTTCAACTCCATATTATCCTTCATACATCCCTCTCTAAAGTGAGTTTCCAGCCATTCAGTTCAATTCAAACAAACATGCCCTAAATGTTTGACATTTTTTTACACTCATCTCAAAAGTCCCAAATGAACCAAAAAAGCTAAAATCAAATGATTCAAATGCAATGATTTATGGATGACTGTTAGTTGAGGATTGTCAAAAGAACCATCAATTAACACTCCTCATTTCCTTTAACCGGAGGTATTTTGATCCATACGAACCTAACACAACCCACCCATTATGTCTGATGTAACAATAGTATTATGACTCCTCTAGAGGCCATGTGGGTTGTTGCTGGAGGATAGGGGTAGGTGCAATGGGTAGGGATTATAGGGATATGAGGCGGATGAAGAGTCACCCACATTTGATCATTTTAAGCTTGTTGTGGTTCCCTTTCACCTTTAAAAAAAAAAAAAAAACAGAAGAAGAAGAGCCTTGTTGTGGTTCAAGTGATTGAAGATTTGACATAATCTAATGTAGCCCATTGAGCTCTGTACTATGGACCTAGTCCTTGTCATAGAGGTTTACTGCACATCCCACCCGAGTTCCAACGTGAATTCAAAGTGCCCCAACTGGTCCTTACAAAGTCATTGCACAACAATTTCATGGATCTAAAATAAAACTAGAGTCTTTTACCAAAAAGAAAAAAAAAATCTCCTTTTAGAGTAGAGGATTTTACAAAAAAAAAAAAATAGATGATCAGTAGGCTCAAAAGGTGATTTTAACCTCCATTACACGAGATCAGTCATTTTACACGAAATGATATTTTTTTTTTTAGCACTTTCAATTAGCATTCCTAGCGACCTTAGTTTTATAACGTTAAGGATCGCTAGGGACCCTACAGTGTACACAAAAAGATGATCTCTTCCCCATTTCTCAGCACCATCGAGAACTCATGGCTGTCGAAACCCTAGAATCTGATCTCGATCTCGCCTTCCAATTCCATTTGCAGGAAGCCATAGTCGCCTCTCTTCTCCACCAACAACCACCCTCCTCCTCCTCCTCTCTTCTCCTCCACCACCCATCCCTCCCAGATCTCATCTCTCTCAACACCGATTCCCAACCCACCAAAAAGGGTGGTGGAGGAGAAGAGAGGAGGACTTCGAATGTAGAGTAGAGCATAGATTGTGATAAAAGAAGTTCAGGGATTGAGATACAAATTATATTGTTACAAGATGTAAAGTGCCAAGATCAAAGCGAGTTTATTACTGTTTCTGTGAACTTATAGGTAAGATGGTCCAAGTAAAATGAAGATGTTCTTCAAGAGATAGTTTCTGTGTGGGGATATTTCCGAACTCACCGGAATACTGGCCTGATGCTCCATTTCGTCCTCCTCACACCAGCTAGTCCATCTCCGTGATGCTCGGTCTCGGCGATAGTGCCAGCCTCCAGCTCGGCCAAGTAATTCCAGTTCGGTTATACGCTCATAAGCTCCACCTCGGCCAGGGCATCCCCAGCCCGGCTAGGGACATCATCCCGGTCGTACACTTCAGCATCCCTGCGAGGTCTCCAACCAAGTCAAGGCTCCCCGACCTCGGCTCCCCGACCTCGGCAACACACCCTGACCTCGAGCAGGATGCTAGAGCTAGCCAAGGCAGGGGCTGACAGCTGTCCTCCCTTGGACGCTCATGCATGCTACAGCACGTGCGACAAGACAAGCCCATGTCATCTGATAGAGCCACCCATACCGCTACGCTTCCTGGCAGATTGGCATCCACAGCTCCCAAGATGCCAGGGTATGGCCCGACGGGACAAATGGACTGCGATTAGACTCTTTGTCAGAGCTGCAGAACACTCTTTCTCTCTCAAAAGTCAACTCTATCCCTCTCCCTATCGATATAAGGAACAGCAGATGCAGAGAGTGGAAAACGATCGAACATCCGATCCAACACACCATACACAAAACCATGGTCAATAACTCTGGTACGCCATGCCCAAATTCCATCTTCTCCAAATCTCCATCCTACTGTCCAGTTCTCATACTGACTTAGGCATCGGAGAGCCCTGTGCTGCCCATAGCCAGGGTCCTCTGACCTGTTTCTTCTCCCTCTTTCAAGTTCTCAGGCATCGGTTCTTCCATCATCAACAAGGAGACAAGGAGCTTCAGCCTTTGTCCTCCTCAGTGAGTCTCAAGAATACTACCCCCCGGGTCCGTGAATTTTTGTGCACTTACAGTTTCGATATTTTTGCAACAAATAATCACATTGCGAAAACAATGAACCCTTAAGACCGTAGAACCATGGTACAGATTATAGATAAGAAAGTGATCAAAGGTGGAACCCGGACGGCATCTTTTCTTATCACAATCCCTTCAATTATCGGATAACTGCAAATTATTATGAACAATGTGAGAGAGAGTTGTACCATCAGCTCATTGTAATTTCCCTCAGCATTCACTCTCCAGACACCTCCAATCAAGGCAACCATGTTTAGCATTGAACTGGTAACCATAGGCACAAGTATTAGACTTGCACTTGAAAATCAAACACCTCATTTGAGTATCGGTCTACTTGGTCTTTCTCAATAACTTTGCTTGTCAACCCAAAATCAACTCACTTTGCACCAATCATCCTTGTAGCAAGATCCAAACATCCAAAGAAGTTAGCTGAAATTGACTAGACCTTCCATATCCTCTGTTCATTCCAGCACATTCTAAAGGATCCTCCAGTATGAAGCACTTCGAATAAATGTTGACAGGAGCCTGATATAAAGACTGCCAAGAAGATGGCAAACCATGGATCTGAAACCTGTTTGTTAAACAAATGATTAAGAAAATCAAAACCATTTAACCTTGTAATTACTGAATACAACCAATTTCATACTTGGATATTGCTAGTAGGTATGTAAAACAGGTCATGTTTGGGTTGGGATAAGGGAGATGGGATCTGGGAGGGATGGGTGGTAGAGGAAAATAGAGGAGGAGGAGGAGGGTGGTAGTTGGTGGAGGAGAGAGGCGGCTATGGCTTCCTGCAACTGGAATTGGAATGCCTGGCTGCTGAGAAATGGGGAAGAGATCGATTGTTCTAATTTTTGTACACCCCAGAGCCCTTAATGTCATAAAATCAAGGTTGCTAGGGACGCTAGTTGAAAGTGCTAAACGAAACATGAGGAAACACGCCTATTTTGTTCTACTTTGTGTATACCACAGGGTCCCTAGCGACCCTTAACGTTATAAAACTAAGGTCGCTAGAGACGCTAGTTGAAAGTGCTAAAAAAAAAACATCATTTCGTGAAAAATGACTGATCTGGTGCAATGGGGGTTAAAATTACCTTTTGAGCCCACTTGACATCTAATCTTTTTTTTTTTTTGGTAAAATCCTCTTTAGAGTAATTATAAACCAAAAAGGAAGCAAAATATAGGTATCCACTCGAGCATTCCGAGGGGCCCTTTTTTATTTTTAAAATCTTTTTTTTTCGAACATTGATATTCCCGTTCACCTGCATATCTATTTTTCTTCTTATAACTCATTCCCTTCTGTACCAACCCCCTAAGTGCACAATATTATCCTTCATGATATGATATATTAACGGTCTCGGACTTGGATGTTGGTGGGAGCAGTTGGGGAATAAATCTAGGGCATAACACGCATTATCAAGCAATCATGCAGCACACACGTATTTATGTGGTTCGGTAATTGCCTACGTCCACGGGGCTATGAGGATTTCACTATGCAGGAAATTGGATAAGGATTTCAAACCCTCTAACACTTAGCATACTCTCTCCCTATAGACCTCAATCTTGCTCTCACATCTGCCCCTCACATTCGGAAAACTTTGATACCACGAGACAGAGAAAGCTTTCACCTCTCTCACTCAGAGTCTAGGGTTACCGATTGCATCAATATATAATCTCTGCTTTTTTTGTCCCGAAGAAAGCCCCGGTACAATGACTTGGCTAACCCAATGAACCAATCCGATCAAACTGAAATACAAGACATAAACCAAACAAGAGCTTATCAAAGCACCTTATTCTCACATATAGTCATCTCAACCAAACGAATGATACTTCACCCCGATCTCACATAACTCACATCTCTCTTTCTTTCTTGAACCCAATTTTTTTCTCTTTTCTTTCTTTCATTTCTTTTTCTTTTTCTTTAGTCTCCTTTCATTCTTGCTCTCTGCAACTTTCTCCCTTTAACCATCATCTTAACTTCATCTATCCTCACCATCCAACCTCAATCACTATATGACCATCATTCAGAAGAAATGTATATATATATATATATATTTTTTAATCTAACTTGGCAGCAATATCGCTTCTTAACTGTGAAGAAGAAGAAACGAGTGGAGATATCTCTGCTCGTGTATGCGTGTGAGCGATAAGATCCCGTTCGGCAAAACAGAACAAAAATCAGAAAGGACACCTGAAACCACTACGGTGGATACATATGTTTTTTTATCCTTTTTGGTCTACAAGGAATTCAATGAGATTTTTCCGGTAAGATCCTTATAAATCTATATAAAAATATCTAAATATAGGATTAAACAAAAAAAATAACATAAAAGCCTCTTACAAATGGAGATTCTCACATTATTGTTTGCTATATATATTTCAAACCAACAAGTGGTAGCTTCGTTGGCCTAGGACTCTGTGCCTCATGAAGCAGAGAGGTCTTGTGTTTGACACGTACCTTCGTTAGCCGCCTCCCATAGTTTTACCCGGTGCATGTGGATAGGAGGGTTTGCATGTGCCCTTACGGATTAGTTCTCCGCTATCCAGAATTGAGTGTCCCTCAGATTCAGGCCCAAAGGCTCCTAAAATGTGCTGGGCAGGAGATACCTAGGTTATTAAAAAAAAAAAAAAAAAACTACATATATTTCAAAATGAAGAAATGGACACCAGTTCTATAAAAAAATATTTAGGCCATTATAACTGCCTTCATGTAACAGCTTGGTCATGGCCGCTAGAGTTTGAGAATAGCACATATTTAGTTGAGTTCGAATCCAATACCATGGATCTGACCTGCTCAAGAAGCCAAGCTATGTAGTACATATGAGTGTGTTTTTTTCTCTTTTTTTGGTGCCCCAGCCAAAGGAGCTAGAACCCAAGAAAGAGCCCGCATGCACACAGAAAAGCAACCCGATCAAGTGGGAAGGAAGCCTGCACGAGCGGGAAGTAAGCCCGCACGAGTGGGAAAGAAGCCCGCGTAAGCGGGAAGAGGTGACGTACTCAAGGCTCGAATTCCGGACAAGCAAGTAAAAACTGACACTGCTTACCACTCTAATAAGGAGTTGTTCTTTACATCTGAGTGTGTTGAAACCGTTATGGGGCCAAACCCGGCCATAATATCTAATAAGCTTGTCTGATTCCAGAATCCACACCTAGAGATGGCAATGTGCCGAGTCTAGGTCAGGTCCAACCTTGCCCAAACCCAATAAACAATTTTGTCATTGGGTCTAGGTTCAACTCTGGTTCCAAGTCGGATCCAGACTCAAGACCCAAAGAAGTCATGGATTAGCAGTTGAGTATCATGATCGGAAGAGGAAGTGGAGAGAGAGTCCCGTGCACAACTTTTTTGGTGTTTTTTTGTGCAGCACATAGTGGGGCCCACCTAATCTTCCTAAATGACTGTACCGTTGGATCATGGGTCATAAGAAGTACAACATAGTTTGCTGATTGATCAAAAGATTAGGGTGACCAGGTGAGTAGAAATTTAGTAGGAAGGTAATTCCATCCAAATTTTTGGATCCTCCCTTGGCACTAGCCCCATGGGGACGGCTTCCATGGTAGAAACCTTGTAGACAGCCTTGTGGTATATGATCCATCCAATTCTAAAGTCACTGGATCCAATTTTTTTATACTCATCTAAATGAGATTGACGTGGATAAGAAATCAACAAAAAAGTGAATATTGTAAAATCATTAAACTCGAGGGGCATGAATCAAGAGGTTAGGATTATCCGATAGACTAGAAATTTTGTACATAGGTAGGTCAAATTCAAATCTCTAATCCCTCACGTCCCTACGATTGGTAGGGCCCAGGTAGTCCATCCATAAGGATGATCCACGCGGATAATCTGCAAGGGAACACGACCCTTGTAACAAAGCCAGGCAAAATAGAAAATAGAAGAAAAAGGCACATGCAATTAAACATGCATGCATTAAACTCACATGGTTACGTTTTGCTAAAAAGTACCTCTCTCTCTCTCTCACGTGGATGCATGTCAATTATAGTTCGATATTAGATAATAGAAAGATTTCATTATGGATATGACGCTGGTAAAGTATCATCTCAATCTAATTATCATTGCTGAGTCTCAATCTAATTTCATTAAGAGTTTTGAGAGTCTTTGTGCGTTCTTGTGGTGATAGGCTATACGACCGGCCTATGAATGCTAGATCTGCTAAATCGTTGTCCAATATTTTAACCCCCCTTAAATAACCATTCCAAAAGAGCTCACTTGCATTAGAAATCTAATCCCCTAAGAAACTCTCCTTTAATAATATATTGACTTAGAAGATAAGCCACATGAGTTGGATGGCGATCCCACACAGTCAATTTCAAATTAAAAAAAAATTAAGATCCCCATCCAACTCACCAACAGATTAAGACTTATATTAACAGATTATCCCTGGTTTAAACTAATGCTTAATCCGAAGTAGTCCTCATGGCATTCAAACTAATGCTTATCCTTGATTTCTAATAATCACAACAACTAATTTAGGAGTCTCTGATGGAAGCCACGCGAGAAGTACCTTTAGCATTAAGTAATTTCAAACACATCATGTATCAACATATCACACTTTTTTCATATGTATTTTCTAATGCACAAGTTTATTTTGGGTCCAGAATTACAAGAACTACAACTCTGTAGATAAGAATGTTGCTCCCACAGCTCCACACAAGGGTGATCCCTACCCTAGTTGGTCAGATTTACTAAATAATAATACTCCCTGGTTACAGGGCTCCCACAGCTCCTGATAGGGATGATCGATCCATGGCTGGCATATTTACTAAATATACACTAGCCAGTAGGCCAACCCACAAAAAAAAAAGGGGCTACTTTGGGTCTGGGTCTTCAACCACAAGGATCCAAAACGATGACAAACCCTAAAGTCAAATGATTCTAAAAAATTAGGTAGATAATAATAAAAAGTTTACATGAATAAACTTTTTAATTAAAATTTTAGACAACTCTAATGAAATCTCTGGAATATTCAATACTGAGATTGCAATAGTATGTGCTTAGCTCTCCAAGTCCCACCATTTGAACGACTAAGATCTCAACCCTTGAGTCCATCAAGTCCAAGTGTCAAAGTAGACCGAGTGAAAAATCCAAGAGAGTCAGGTGAGAATGATGAGAGCTTCAAATCTAAATGCTCAAGCCTCAAAGGCCAAAGCCATTGAGTGAGCAAATCTTCCAAGTCCCGACCGCAAAATCTCACGGTCAGTAAAAAAAAACACAACAATTTTCACACTTACACAGTACAAAAAGCACTTCACGCCCCATAGAATTAAAAAGAAACAGCAAATCTCAGCCGTCCGATCCCTTCCCACGTGTCAAAAAGAAGGCAACAATAATGAGGGGAGTGAGGGAGGATTAAAGCATGATTAGAAGAGGAGAGGAGAGAACTAAGAGTGGGAGGGTGGGATCCCAAAGACAGACACGTGGCGGTCAAAAGTAAGCACGCGCGTGGGGATAATCGAGGTCAAACGATAGTTAAATGCATAGCTGCACGCGCGCTGTCAGGGTAGTACGGTCGGTGGTTCTCTTTTTGGATTAACTGCCAGCTGGATCACACACGTGGCGGGCCGCTTGAGGGAAGTGTGGCAGCTGCGGAAGACGCCAACAGCCTGCTTTTGTTTTCGAGTTGAATCGGAACCGAGGACGGGATCGTGGGTTATATCAATTGTTGAAATATTTTGATACTTTGAAATTTTAGTAAAATTTCTCTGAATAACTTTTTGGAATAATAAAAATTAATATATAATTATATATATAATAGAAGAATTAAAATAAAATATAAATTATGCATGTTTGTTGATATGAATAAAGAGAAAAAACTAACAAAAAAAATAATGAAAATCGTGCTACAAACCCAAATGGACTGAAATGGCTGGAATGGAGCGAAATGCATACAGAAATCTGTTTGCCCCCATTTCGTTCCGATCAAAGGACCAAAACGAAAGATTCCGGCCCTTATGGCCGAAACAAAATGAATTTGACTATTATGCATAAAACTCAATATTGTAGCCACTAATGATCATTTAACTGATTTGTTTATTGGGAGAATGTTCTCCCGTGCACAGTTTGCATGGATATCATATATAGGAGAAAGCTGCAAGAGATTTTATAGGTGAATTCCGTCTTTTTAATGCTTCCTGGTGCATTGTTCGTATGCAAACCATGCGAAGGAAATTAACTTCCTTGTTTGTTATGCACTGATTTACACGCATTGTGTTTAAATGAGGTGTGAAAATAGTATACAAATAAAGGTGTTTACATCAAAATTCTTGCTTCACACCCCCAGCCAAAAAGGGCTAGTACAGTGAGTTGCATGCTGCTTTTTCACCGTGGGCCTATCAATGACTTATATTTTTTTAATTCTTGTGGACCCATATTTGTAATCCTAACCTTTTAATTTGTTTATTGAATTAATAACCCTCCAGTTGTTGAACCTGATTTTCTTAAATCTCCATAGTTTTTGAGTAATTGTTTAAAAGTCCCAACTTATAGTTCTAATTTTATGGATTTTTTGTTGGCTCCCAATTGATGATCCGAACGTTTAATATTTTTGTATTATATCCAAACATAAAGCTTTATATTTTAATTCTTGAGGAGTTTTGAGAAACCATTTTTGTAACACCTTATTTTATCTTTTGCAAAAACGAATTTCTTACTAGTCTAAATTTGGTGAGAAAAAGCCCCACGGTGACCATGAGTAAACCATTTACGGTTCGTCACATCACCGTGAACGGCTTTTCTTGCGTCCGGGCAGGGCTGCCGGACTACTAAGGTGACTCAAAGGATCCTTCACAATCAGGAAAGAATTTAAAGAAAAACATCCTTTCTGGAATAGATGGTGCCGCATTGAACATACGGCATAGGCAACAAATGCAAACTGCAATAAATGGTGTTGCATTAAACAAAGGGGTTTTGACCATATAGGATATAAAATACCCTGTATTCCTTGAAATAGTGTTGACCAAAAGTATATCCCAAATATGGGTATCATACAGAGAGCATCTTTTTTATTTCCACTTTTACCCTTTTTGTGCGATATCGCAAATATTTGCGATATCGCATAAACTGAAGAGTCATTATATAAGCTGCTCGTTTTTCCTCCATTTTTTCCTCCATTTGCAGCAAAAAGCAAATCGTTTTTCCTCATTGTTTTCATGTGGCTGTCTTCATCTTTAGAGGAGGTTCTCAAGAGGATGGAGCAATCGCTCTTTCATTTTTCCAAAGTCATTCAGATTATTCTTCTTACACAATATTTGGACATGTTTGAAATTTTTTGTATGCTCTGTCAAATGTTATGTTAAAAATGGTTGGCCATTGAGACACCAAAAACTTATAGTCATGGAGATACTTTGAAATTTATTCTTAATTTTTTTGTTTAATTGTATTAGATGATCAAAAGATATGAAATGTCCTAAAAATGTATTTGCTGTAGCAATCGCTCTTTCATTTCTCCAAAGGCATTCAGATGATTCTTTTTACACAATATTTGGACATGTTTGGAGTTTTTTGTATACTCTGTCAAATGTTATGTTAAAAATGGTTGGGCATTGAGACACTAAAAACTTATGGTCATGGAGATACTTTGGAATTTATTCTTAATTTTTTTTTGTTTGATTGTATTAGATGAACAAAAGATATGAAAGATGAAGACACCCACATGAAAACAATGAGGGAAAACGACTTGTTTTTTGCTACAAACGGAGGAAAAACGAGCAGCTCATATAATGACTCTTCAGTTTATGCTCAGATAATGACTCTTCAGTTTATGCGATATCGCACAAAAAGGATAAAAGTGGAAGAAAAAAAAAGCTCTTTGTACGATACCCATATTTGGGATATTCTTTTGGTCAACACCATTTCAAAGAATACAAGGTATTTTATACCCTGTACGGTCAAAACCCCTTAAACAAACGGTATTGGCAGCAAATGAAAACTGCAATAAATGATGTTTGCATTAAACAAACGGCATAGGCAGCAAATGAAAACTGCAATAAATGGAGTTGCATTAAACAAACATCTTGCAGAAACGCATGAAAGTCGGAGCAAGCTACTACATGTGCTACTCAGTACTTCCATTAATAGGTATCATTAAGTAGGACCCTATTCTTACTAACACATTGATGGTTAAGTGGTGTTAATTGGTGCTAATTGGTGCTTTAGAATATCACATCCATGTCCAGTGGATGATATGTGGGTCTATAAGTTTAAATTACGAAGGATACATCTCAACTTTCAGTTCTATTATAGGATGATTGAGCACATGACAATTCACCAACTGGAACCCGAAACCCAATTACACCCAATGTAAAATACTTGAGGCAATCGATTGAACCGAAATCAACATTTGGATTTATAGTTTAGGTTGACATTTCTATTCCCATTAAAATATGGGTGGACCATATCTATGTCCAGGTCCAAGTCCGTTTACAATGAGCTCTCCAAGGTGATGTCCTCTGAATGGATCCAACAGCTTAGATCCATGTCTCTGTAAAAGGGAATTAAGGCGCAATTCCCAGTTTGCCCGCTAAAGCCCATTTACTACATTGGGCCTGCATCCTGGAATTTGATGTGTTTGAATTCATCAAAAACTTAGAAAATCATAAAATCTCCTACTATACTGTCTGCATGTGATATGAGGTATGTTTTTTTTTTTTTCAGTGTATGTTATAAAATAAAGGGCCCTAATAAGAGTCCAGCTTTGAGACTCTAGGCCCAGATCTACCTCATTAAAGCTTTGATACCCTAAACATGGCTATTAGTGTAGCCATTGGAGGCCTTGTGAATTTTCAAGCCTCCATAGTAGACCCAAGTCCATTCCAGTTCTTAAACCTGACCCATTGCCTCCCAATCTTAAACTTCATATAATCCGGTCATGAATCTTCATAAACAAAAGGCGGTCATATATTGAGCTACAAACGGATCCAACCAATGATCCATCAAGATGGCCCAAATCCTACTCAGAAGTGGATCATACTAGCTTGCCCTCAGGCCCACCCAACCCAAGTATCCAAAGTCTTCATTTGGATTCTTCCAACTCTGCTACAATGAAAACGATTGGATGCTTGCAAAGAATGAAAACAATGTAGGCTAATGTGTAACTCCGGTTACCCAAACGCAGGAACTGTAGATATTTGCACAATCAATGATTCTAAAGTCTGTGGTCCAATCATAGTAGAAACGGATTTTACACTCCTAATGTGGAGCAGAGTTTACATTTTACAATGGATTGGGCTTGTGCACCAGCCATTGACTTGTAAACTTGACCAGATCTATAAACCGTAAGCTACGGCCTTACTTTTAAGACCAAACCTTTTGAGTAGAAGGCCGAACCTGGATTTATGTTACAAAGTCACCTTGATTAATCCAGGGTGACCATGATCATCATTCATAATTTTTTGGTTTGAGTCAAAGCTTCCATCATGTAGATGATTCTGGACTCTAAATTATTTGACAAATTGAGTCATAAACCAAAATGACATTGATTGTTAGATATTGTGAGTTGTGACCATATAGAGAACTGACTGACACATGATCCGGTTTGCTGTGGCCCAGATTGCAGATTTGAAGTGGTATGACAATGTAAGTAACCTAGCCTATACCTGTTGAGTACTCATTTACATTGTAATTCATGTTTTGTGAACGGGCATGAGTAGTCATTTACATTGTAATAATCCTCACCCAAGTTACATGTTGGTAAGCCTAAACCCGAACCCAACCTTAGTTACACCTTTACATGACAGACCCAAGCCCAACTAGAATTGTAATTTCCCTGCCCAAGTGCGATTTGGGTCGAGTTGGGTGACTTGGGTAGGGTCCGGTATCCAAATTAATAGTGCCCCAATACCAAAATCCCACCCAAGTTATGCATTTTGCTTCAAAATGCATGGTTTAAACCCACCAACAAACCAAACAAGCCCAACCCACTTGTGGTGGGCTTGAGACATACCTTTTGGGGCTGGCCAGACTGAAGTTGCTCCCCTTAGGCCCAGAGTCATGATTTAGCAGTATGCTTCTTCCAACTCCGTAAATACCTATCGATGGAGACTAACTTATTGTAAAAGGAATTGATAAAAATCAGTCCACTCAAAATATCCTAATTTTTAATTTAGTGGCCCTCACAGTTGAATGAGTTTTATCAAAATTCAATCCAACGGTGTATATATAGGTTGGATGACAGTCATAATCAGTCACAGACACGGGCAGTTTTTTTCTTTTTAAATGTTGCAATATTATTATGAAGCCTTTTTTCATGATAATATCATGCTATTTTAAATATATAATAATAAATAAAAATTATTGTTAGGAATTGCAATTGTAATAAAAAGAGAAAATTTACATAAAAAAACATATTTTAATAGTAACTTAAATTTTCTTTCTTCACTCTTTTTTTTTTCTTTTCATAAATTTTTCCAAAAAATATATATATTAAGAAATACATTTTAAAATTAAAAACATCTCAACATTTTTCCAATAACAATATTTGTGAATGTATTGTCAATTGGAATCAATGCCATTCAGGGAGATACTCTAGGGTGGACCCAAGTACATCGGTCCACATAGGGGCAGTCGCACCCGGTCTACTTCTAAAAGCATAATGAAAATTCTGGCTCTCCTTTAAAAATTCACATAAATGTCCTACGCTTGCCCCCAAAACTTACATGAAAATCCTGAATTTGTTAACCCGATTGCCTTTTTGGGTCCACACCCCTTAAACAAAATGCTTGGTCCGCCATTGGAGATACTGAATATGAAGGAGCTGAATCGCAAGTGGGCCATGCAAGTTAAAATAAAAAAGAGATATTTTATTTATAACCACCTATCCTAATATTTAGTTATTTACAAACAAGCAACTCTACTTTCAATTTTTTGCATGCAACCACACTCAGCTACATTGACCTAGGGTAAAACTTGCTTTTCCGCCATGTTAAGTGAACCATTTTGTGGTGGATCCAATTTCTACCGGTGATCCCCACGAGCTAGACTGCAAATTCACAACATGCTGGCTGCTTGTTGGTGAATTTGTCCTTGCTAATGGGGCATGTAACCTCTAGAATCACACAGAAAACATTGTGGAAAGATAATTATCTATTAAATAATATTTTTTACAACTTTGTTTGAATGGAATCGAATCCCTGTTAAGGATCTCACGGTTAAATAGCCTCCAATGAAGGATTATTGAAGAGTGAAGGATACAAGGTGAGGATATAGATTAGACCTTGACTTTCCTCATATTTGAATTATTAAGGTGATGGATGGGTATTCATTTCTCATCTCTCCTTAATTCATTCTCCATTAAAAATGAGATTATTTTATGGTCATTCGGTATATTCACTTTTGTTTCTTCAATTTTAACCACTTTTATAAATACAAGCCTTACAATTCCTAAGAATTCGATTACAAGAAACAAACAGACCCCTTTGTTTAAGAAAATTCCCTTGAGTTCTGCTGGTTTTGATGCTTTGGCCACTGACTGGTTTTGTGTTGTTATATGCCTGTTGTCACATATAGAGGGGCATCCAGTAACTGATGGTTTTGCACAAAGTTATCCATCAGATGAGGAATGGAATGGTTATGATAAAAATGATGAGAGTATACTTCTTAAGGTATTTGGCTCACCCGTGCCTCCCAATTTCCATTTTCCTGTGACTTTGCTGCCAATCTACTTGCATTTATTTATGCAATCAGCTTGTTATGAAACTGTTTCAAGTCTATGTTATATAGTTTTGCTGTTTATTTTCCTTTTGGCTGCAGCCCCTGGAAACTAAAGCAGCTCTGTTGCAAATGTTGCAAATTGTAATAATTTGAGAAGATTTGAGGTTTGCATCAGGTGAAGTAACTTCAACATGATATGTCATCTGCTTTTGCAAGTGGTAATAAATCCAGAATATTGGTCCCCTTGACAGATAGTGCTATCCCTATGTGTTGTCACTGTACACTTTAATTTTCTTCTATCAATATAGTAGTTTGCAGTGCTGACTTTACTTGGATTCTGTTCCTAACTTTGGGTCGGTGAGACTAGTGAAAGTATTTAACTTTCTCTATCCAATATGCCAAAGAAGATGAGTATGTATGGCCATGGCCGAAAAGCCTACCACCCTTTATCTATCACCATCAGAATTGCATCCTCGAGATCCTGCACTTAAGACTGCTGAGAAGTTGATCTTTGCAAATGGGAGTTGTGTTTATTCGATCTAGTCTTGCACACCAGATATTATGGGCTTTAGTTCATAAATAGAGATCTAACTCAAACATATATAACTGTGTGTATCATTGCGATTGCATCAGTGATTGGGAGTAAATCATAAAACAAAGAACAGAATGACTAAAAGAGTAAATGAGTTGGAACCACTAGTCTTGATCTCGTCTCACTATAGTGTTTTCAGTACAATGCCAGCCAAAAAACAGTTCTATTTTACTTTTCATAAAAAAAAAAAAAAAAAGGTTAGACAGAAGATGTTATTCGCAAGTGCCCCATCTACTATCTCAAATGCTTTAAAATTGGTGTACTTCACTTATAAGAGAGTGCTGAAGTTTCAAACCCCACTATTGAGCCTATTTGTGTTATTCATGTGTTATTATTATTATGAGTATTTTTATTTATCTACCATTCTTTATTGACCTATATTAATCATGAAGCATGTCATCAAATTTATATGCTCTTCTGGTTTTTTTTTTTTTTTTGGTAATCAAGTGTTGTCAAATAAGCGTCGAGTACCCACTGAATAATTTCAGTATGATTAAAAGTTAATCATCGTCATCGTCATCGTCATCGTCATCGTCATCATCATCATCAAAGCCTTATCTCAGCTACACCAGGATTGACTAAATAATTTGGTTAAGCATTTTTTATTCAAATAAAAGTTGTTTCTATGTGAGCTGCTTTTTAATCCACAGAGTTCCCAACCATCATCTTTATTCTTCTGGGTATTAAGAGGCTTATTCCCTTTTAAATGAGTGGTCATTGGACTTGAACCAGTTTCATTTGCCAACATATAATGCCTGCCTGACAAATGTCACTTCACTGGCTTTGTCTAGTTATAAAAGAAATATTATACAGAAGAATTCTAACTCACTTTAGCAAATTTCCATGCTCACTGATTTTGATTTTGGCCACCGTTTTAGTCTTTTAAAAAGTACTTCATGGAAGTTGGCATCCCAGCTGATGTGAAGTATATTGACCCCACATATACAATTCAGGCTTGCCATGGTAATTCACCTGATGGCTTTCGGTTCATTGTTTTACAGAAAGTTTCTCCCCTTGTGTTGCTATCTTTTCTTACCATGTTTGCAAAGAACTTCCTGCATTTAGGTCCATGGTGCATTTGCTGGTAACAGCTTATGAGCTCGCCACTTATCAGCCCTTGAACTCTTTTAACATTACAATATTTGAATGCATGTTTGGGCCATATAAAGTTCCTAATGGGTCTGTTCTGGTACAATAAGCTCAATCATGGTCAAATTCATCAGCCAAAATCTTCTGTGTGATAGGCGCCATAACACCTGTGCAATTATATCGTCTCCACTGATACCATCAATTGGGCCCCACTTGTTATAATATGTCCATCCATTGGTGTATTTAGGTGGCCCCAGGGCCCAGGGGGTTGGTTCTTTCAAGTGGACCCAAAAGTCTAGATACAGTTCAGGATTCACATATAGTATTGTAATCTCCCTCAATGGAACAAATTTAATTCATGTGAACCCTCTCTGAGGAATTGAATCTCATGTGGAGAATCAAATAAAAGTATGAAGTAATTCAAGTAAAACTCTTCTCCCTGTGTCAATTTTCTTACAGGAAACCCTTACCATTCAAAGAAACAGACAAGTTATTATGTTCTGAGACCTCTGACCACTTTAAACTATAAGAGACCATCTCTCTCTTTCAGACACCTCATTACTTAAAAAGAAGGAAAAGGAAGCATCCCTAGGTCCTTGCATCCAGGAAAACTAATGTCTAGGCATCTTTTTATCATATCAGAAGACAGAAAATCAAATTCTCACACTGATACAGTGACCCCACAGTCTGTATCTACAGTATGTAATGTATCAAATCACAGGCATTTCATTGGTCCCAATGATGGCATGTTGATGAGAATTATTTCAATGGATCTCTGTAGTTTTCCAAAGATATCACCATATTCTTGAAACAATGAAACATATGAGAAATTGAGAATGTCATGAGAAGATTATAACATTTTATAAGATAAATTGTAAGTTTTATGCTCAAACCATTTAGGAGAACCTTAATTAATTCTATGCTTTTTTTTTTTGTGTGTGTGTATTTTCAACTAGATGGTTTTCCTAAAAGTGTCCCTCCCATCCCAATTTTGAAAAGATCCAACATTTTCCTTATGCAATAATTTCCCCAGATGTTTGTGGCAGTGGTAGCTCCCCCTCTCAGAAATCAGTGGATTGTGTATATCTGAGGAGGGCCTGACAAATTTAGAGATAAAACATGAGAAGATGGGTTAGTAAAAGCTCTCTACCAACCAAAACAGACATATGTCAGAGAGGAACATTTAGGATGGCCACACATTTTGCCACTCAAACTAATTAAAGTCCCTTGTGAGTTGTGTGTGCAAATAGGGATGCAAATGTGTACCTTTTTCTCCAATCCGGCCCATGAAAATAGGGTTTGGGCAATTATTTTGGATCCAATCATTTTTGGGTCTGGATTTAAGCCTACTGAACTCGACCCAATGATATTTGTCTGGGTCCATGCAGTTCTAGACCTGTGGACCCAGACCCAAATAGACATAAATGTGAAAAAGATATCTATAATATACTATGATATTAACTAAAACCCAGACCCGAACCCAATGACTTTACTGGATCAGTGTATGGGTCCTGAGATTGAGAATTGACTTAGACCGACGCCCTGACCTGGAACTGATGACATTTTTGTTATTTGAATCTGGCCAAGGCTGGTTCGGGTCCAGACCTGACCGATTGCCATCCCTTATTTATCACATGGCCGTGAAGATCTGACGATCATAAATTGCCATTATCTTATGATTAAAAACTGCTAGTGACACGTGTTGCTGTCACAAGACATATGCGATATTTTGAAGATATCGCCATTTACCTGTGATGTTATGTTATGCTCCCGATAATCTCATGATATTTCTAAGATGTCGTTGCAACTGAAAATACCGTGAGAAAATAGTAATATTTAAATTCCAATGAATGCATGATGTACAGAGGATGCCACGAGGCTGATGATCGCGGGTGAAAATGTTTCTTCTACTATTGGAGTCTGGATAGGGAGATATTGTTTCATCAAATCATAAATCGACAACAGTGTTAAATCTTAGCCACTAATGCTCTCAATTGCTTTCTTGAAAAAAGAAAATCAAGAAAAAATTTTACACAGTTGGCGATTACTGAATCAATTAATCTCGTCCTTATCACTAAATAGCCGTTGGAGCTCAATAGTTAAAATGTGTGGACCTATCAGCCTCCCACGGTCAAACATATATTATTAGAATAAAGATGGGAAAAGGCTAAAAAAACTTATTTTTAACAATATTTCATATTTTTTATTTATTTTTCATAAAAGATTTCCTTAACATTCTTGATATCTCAGAATATCCAGAAATCTCTTGGAGACGATAATTTGACGACATTTATTACAATTGTCTGTATCAAGTAGGGCTACAAATGGGTCAGGTCCATAAAGAGGTCCACTCTATAATATGGACCAAAATTGGCATAGCATTGAACATTGGAGCCATATACCAGATGGACCACACAATGTAGATAGCCTTGCAGAGGAATCATTGGCAAGCAGGCCTACATTTATGGCAAATGGTCTTATTAGTGCCTCTTTTTTTAACCTTCATTTGTCACAGTTGAATTAGATGGTAGATAATGGTGAGATCAATATGTACTAAAATAACACTTCAATATATACTATTCTTTCTTTTTTTTCTACACTGGGCACCAGAAGACATGCACTACTCCCCCAACCCAAACACTCATATACCTAAGCAGTTGAGCTATTGAGTTGGGGCAATGTTCCCCTATGAGAGCTCTCGTGGGGGGCCACTTAGATGCCTTATGATGAGTGGGCGTGGGGTACATGGAAAAGTCTTCTTTGAATAAGCGTCAAACAAAAAAAAAATTTAATTCAATCCCCTCGGAACATCGTAGTCATTGATTTTATAGCCTTATTTTTTAGTAGTCTTTAAACCATATATTTCTTTGAAATTCAATGCAACAGACAGTAGATAAAGGTTTGATGAGAGTTAAATTGGGCCTAATATCCTATCATATGGCGATGAGAGTGTAAAATGGCATGCACCGATCAAGCCATCAAGGTGGCCTAAAGTGGGTCCTATAGGGCTGGACTGCATATGTTGTAGCTCGTAAGAGAACATCTCTCTTGATTGGGACAACACTTCAAAACTTTACAATCGATGTTAAGGAATTTTCTGCTCAAGCACATTCTCCTCCAACTTATGGGCGCATTTAATTCGGGGGTTAAGATGTTTTACACACCAACTCCTCTTCGGGGGATCAATGGACGTTCCCAAGGAAAATTTTGCAAATGATGATATGCTTTTTGACTGGAAAAACTATATATGAGAAAGTTCCAAGCAAAGCTCGATTGCATCTACTGCATCTAGACCCCTAGTCATGACTTCCATTGCATTTACCAAAGTCATTAGAATAAGAAATTAACAGTTGTAGCTGTCACAAGCATTTTAGATTGTCATTGTTTTATTGGTGAATCTTCTTTCTTCTTTCTTTTTAAACGTCCAATGTTAGTAGGGTCAAATTCCTAAGTTTCTGCATCCAAGCTCAAGTATTTAAGTCCCAAGTGACAAATAAAATATACATATAGATACTTGGGATTGAGAAATAATTCAGCATGGCCTGATCTAACTTTTTGAATTTTTAGAGTGTTCCCACTTCCAACTTCTTTTCAGTTTTTGGAGAATGAGTTGCACCTTTAACAGAGAAATATCAAATATGATGGTCGGATCTCAATCTCCCCCTGATAGATGAAGAGCGCAAATATCACTCTGATCTTGCTGATTGATACTAACTGTTGGATTAAATTTTATATAGATGAAACTTTTTTGCAGGCATGAAGTGAGAGTAAACCACAAGTTGTCTATGTTTGAGGTTTGATATGATCCGTCAAAATTTTGATATGTTTGAAGGAAGCATTGGATCATTAATCTTATATAAGAGTCCATTTGATTTTGAGCCTTTCTTAAGCAATTGTTCATATCACAATAAAAATCTTATATCAATAGTACAATGATCTTATACTGCTAAGAGATTTATCTTGATTGGAGAGGGTGAGTTTATAGTCCTACAAACACCCATAGCTTAGGAGTCATCCATTTTTGTAGAATATGGTGGAAATCAGAGTGATGACACGCCCAACCAGGCAGAGCCCAAGGTAAATTCTCTATAACCCTCTCCTTTCTCTTTTTTGGCTTTTCATATGGGGAGCTCACCAGTGAACAAAGCAATCCCTTCAGAAAAGCCTACCATCTTGAATTGGTTCCTAGTCTTAATTTGACAAGTCATCATAACATTAGTTATCAATGAACATTATTACATTAAATTTGTATGACACATGTAGCCAATAAATAAACTCTGAGGATTAAACTTAAAGGTGAAGATCATTTGATCGAATTGATATTGTACAAAACCCCTATCCACATCCAAACCTAATCATGCCTTTGCCTTCTTTGATTGCCATGCATCCAGTTGGGGCCCACAATATGAGACGTGGTCGTTGACTTGTAAATAATTAATTATGATAAAAAAAAAAGTAAAGCTGTTTTGCTTATTCATGGATTAAGTACTAAAACAACACTCATGCAATTTGATGTCATCAACCCAAGCTAGCTCGCAGCCCAATTAAATCTGCTTAATTAGTCTCAAGCAAAGCTTATGTTAGGATTTGATCCGCTTTGCCTGCCTTGAGCTCGGCTTGTTAAGAGGCTTGACCAGACTTCACTCAAATTCACTTGCTAAGAAGCTCAATCTGCATCCTGTAAAGTAAATAATTTGATACAGAATGTAAAATATTTTTGTAAATACAACATAATATATTTAATTTAAATTTTGGGAGCTAATTTAATCAAGGTATACTGCTATGACATATATTTACATATAATCAAAATTTGTTCACAAATTTTTGAATAGTAACTCAATATAGTATGATAGCACTAAAAATGATCAAAACTAAGTTTGTTCTCATTAATCACCAAAAATGTATTTCAGTGATCATATTTCATCACACTTCTCTCACTATAATCTTTAGGTCCTTAGAATTTACAACTGATGCTGAACTTCTTTTTTTTTCTCTCTCTCTTTTTGCTAATTAGGATTGTCTTGAACAGGAACAATAGAACAAAGTCTATAAGCATCAAAATAACAAAAAAAAAAAAAAATACAGAAGAATAGATAGTCAAAATATTTCTCTTTTTGTTTGGAAAATTACCGCACCAAATCACAATTCATGTCCATGAAAAACAAAGCATTTTGCCAGGATTATGAAATCCTATGTGTGACACAAACTTTTCTCTAGGCCGAAACTAGAAACCTCCAAAGGGTCGCCCGTCACCATGGATTAAAAAATCGGCCGATACCGGTTCGTATCGGCCGGTACGAACCGGTATCGGCCGGAACCGGTACGATATCGGGCTGAGATATCGGTTTCGAAAATATCGGCCAAAAATCCCCAAAATATCGGTACATATCGGCCGAGATGAACTTCGTCTCGGCCGTAACGAGATATCGGCCGATATTTTCAAAATATCGGCCGATATCCCTTAAAAAAACACTAACCCTAATTTTTTTCATATTTTTCATCTTCTTCCCCTCTCCTCTCATATCCAAATACCTTAGAGCAGCAGCCACACATTCACACGTCCCTCTTGCATATTTTCTTCAAGAAAAAATTATTTAAGTAAGAGAAAATCATCTTAAAGCTTTTTATTATGTATTTTGTGTTTTTTTTTTTTAGATGAAGCATGGAAATCATGAGAATGTCATTTGTGTTATATTGTTCACTTAAAACTAAGTTAGATCTATATACTTTCATGCTAGATCTACTACTCATACACATGATTTTGATTTTTTTTTCAATTTTTTTATTTTCGGATTTATTATGTATTTATGTGTTTTTTTTTAAATGAAGCATTAAAATCATGAGAATGTCACTTGTGTTGTGTTCTTCACTTAGAACTAAGTTAGATCTATATACTTTCATGCTAGATCTACTCATACACATGATTTTGTATATATTTTTTTTAATTTTTTAATTTTCAAAATTTTTAATATTATAATAAAAATATTTTTTTTTTGAAATTTCATCACAAATATGTTCTTTTAATGATTCATGGAGTGGGGGAAGGTACTCATGGTCATCATGGGGGTTATGTTGGCCAACAAGGTGCCATGTATGAACATCATATGAATTATTCATATTACCCTAATTGGGTACCCCCTTCACCAACACCGATAATATCTATCGAACAGATATTAATTGAGCAAGGGAGGCTTCCCCCACCACCACATGATCCCCAACGACCTTTATATGCCCCTCTATCTATCTCACTATCATGTTTCAGATTTTAATATGTTATCTTCATGGTCATGAATTTCACAACTAATTTGATGATTGAGTTAGTATTAAATGATGATTGATATGTTTGTTATCTACTTATCTTTATTTTCTTATATTTTATACTAATAAATTGATCATGAGCATCAATAATGGTTGCATTATATGAAATACTAGAGAAGAAAGCGAACAGCGACACAGACATGACTCATAACTTAAGGTGACCGAGATTTTGATTTAATGTTGTTACTAATGAAAAAAAATATAGTTTTCCAGTATTTTCTAATATTCTGGATTTTTTGGATATTTTTGCGAATTTTCTTGGATTAAAAAAAAATTCACACCGCGACGGACCGATATCCGCGACGATATCCGCGACGATATCATTTTTCGGCCCGGCCGATACCGCGACCGATACCGAGATTTTAAACCATGCCCGTCACCCTTTCCAGCCTCTCCAATCATTTCCATTCTATGTTACTTTCCCAAATTTCAGACTGCAAACGTCAAGTAACCAGGCACTCAAAACAAACAAATTAAAGTTAATAATATTCATATTATAACTCAAACGATTTTTTTATTAAGAAAATGCATTTCTTTCTCGAGTTCAAATTTCTTGTCAGGCTTCTCAAGACCCAAATTTTAAAGTCTAACTAAGTCTAAATTAAGGTTGGAAAACTCATGATTCGGACACGACTCGTCCGATACAAAAAATTGACTATGTAGAGTCGACGTAGAAGCTTAGGAGAGTCGTGTTTATTTACTAATATTTAAAATATTTAAAAATAAATTCATTACTTATAAAATATAAAAAATACATTTATTTACATGCATTCATGATATTCAATTCAAATTAATAAATTTATTTATGCAAGAAAAGTGCACCAATAAAGAAAATAAAAGAGAAAATATTGCACGGTACATAATTTGTTCGTCTAAATATTAAATATAAAAGATCAAAAATAAGTTTAAAATGACATTATGATCACCTTTTTTAGATTACTAAATCCAAGCCTCATGCATAGTTATTTATAAATAAATTTTAATTATTCAAAATTAGACTTATCTATTAAATGGTTATAAATGCAAACAACTTGTTAAAATGAAATCACTTAGGCGAGTCTCCCTTATTTTTAACTCAATCCCTCATCAAAATGAGATGACTCGGGAGAGTCAAGAGTCAACTAGAGAGTTTTCTCATCATTGCTAAATAACTGCCCCTTTATTGTACGTTTCCTAACTAAATTTCACTCCAATAAAAGTTAGATCTTAATAATTTAGATCAATTCTGATGATAGGTCCAATTCCTATGAAAGTGTAATTTGATCAAGGACGAAGTTTTATATAGAACAGCTTAGATTTTAAGGAAGTGAGCCCATTAAGGAGCCTCGGGAATTTTCGGTGAGTCCTCTAAGCTATGATCCTAGAAGATCAAGACTCTTTTATGTGCTCTCTTTTCCTTCAAAGGAGCTCCTTTTGACTAAATTGCCTCACAATAAGGAAAAAAGGAAGGAAAAAAGGAAAAACAAAAATAAATATTCCTCTCAAGTTTTCTTTTACTTCCTCTTGTTTCTTTTTTGCAAAATGAAAAGTACAATCAGCTGTATCTCACAGCCCCATGAGATGAGTCTTGTAATTTTCCCTTGCCTCTTTTGTCCTCTTGCTTTCTCAGCTGTAGAATTCTGATAAATAACAGCTGGTGACTCTTTCATGCATGTTAAAAGCATGAGAGCTGATTGATTCCCCCACCTTCATTTTTGCATTTTCCCTCTTTTTTCTCCCTCCAATTTCTTGTTATTTTGGCACCTTCTAACCACACCAAAACTCTCATCCAACCAACAAATTGATTTGTCTGAAAAATCCCAAAACTCTATAACAGATTATGATTTCTTGTCCATTTCAGATGATCTGTTTAGCTTCCTCCTCTTAGCAGCTGGAGTGCTATGAGAACTTGCACATGACCCAACAGTTGTATCATCACTTTTATAGGTTAGGCATGAAGCATCCAACACCCCAATGGGGCTTTGTGGCACAGATATGACTGACCCATGAGCTCCTTTAACAGGTCCACTACTTACCAATATCATCTCTTGGATCAGTTCATAACACTTAATTACTCTCCCCTGCAATCCAAAACCGAACACACTTCATCAATTGTGCTATTCAAGCCTGGTTTTGTAACAGGGGAAAAAAGAGAAAAAGAAAAAGAAAAGAAAGGGAAATTCCCTCTAGATTCTACCCCACTTTTTTACCTTTTCTACATGAATGCAAGAAGATAGTGCCTTGTTGAAATCCACTGTTTGGGCTTCTACTGATACAGATATTGCCACTGCTGCAGCAACCTCAGAAGGCCTGAATTCCAGGAAATCAACCCCTGCATTGTGTTTCTCTTCAGAGTTATAATTCAGAGCATTCAATTCACTTTCACACTACAAGGAATGCATACGCATTATATATACACACCAAAAAAAAAAAAAAAAACACTTTTATTTTGGTTAGTACACATTAACTAGTGAAAAAGAAAAGCATACCTCTGATTGTGCCTAAGACCAGTTCAACAGATCGGAGAAGTGATGATTTTGGTGGAGGTTTATCATCATTAATCTTCTGAAGAAAGTGATCTATAAAGGAAAATGGAGTCACAGCTTGCATCCTCCATTTCAAAGTACTCAGAACCAGAAGCTCCATTCTCAATATAGTCCTAGATTCAAAGACAAATTTTGATTCCTCAACCTGATACAGCACACATCATTTCAAAAATCAGAAAACAAAAATGGAAAAAAACCCATGCATTTTCTGTGAAACAGGCTTCTAACCATCCCCAAACCATATCAGACAATTGCATCAGATAACATTAAATCCAATGTCACTTTACCTGTAAATCCAGAGACAGGGGTACTTCAGTTTCCTCCATCTTGGCTGCCAGAGACAAGCAGGCCACGGATAACAGCTGCATCATCCAGGGCTTACCTTGCTAGAAACAGATTAAGGCAGAAACAGGCAAGAGAGGATCAATGATAGATACTGAATCATTCAAAAAACTCAAGGAGAATAAGCTTATAGAGCAAAATCATTTCTGTGAAATGCATGTTGGGTTCTTCTCCACAACTTACAGAAAGTTCACAGGCTGAAAGGAATCTGTCCAAGTAATTTACAGATAAGTATGCACTCAGGGGTCCAAATCTGTAGTAGGCATGAACCTGCTCAACCAAATACAAACAAAACAATGAGAAGGACAAAATGAATCCAAAACCTAGACTGAAAAACCCAAAACTAAGTGCACAAAAGGTTAAATCCTATCAATAATTGCTAACACAAAATCAATACCAATCAATCACCATTACCAATCACAAAGACGAGAAAGAAAAATGGGAAACAAAATACTAAATTTCAGGAAGGGGGGGGGGGGGAGCATCCAAACATCTTACAAAGAACAGATTCTTTTCAATCAAAATACATTTCCACTGAATCATAGCAGAAAAAACTTCAGATGATAATAAACAGAACCCAAAAAAAAAAAAAGTAAACCCATTGAAAGAAAAACAGAGAACTTCCCCAACTTTAGTTGGGAAGAACAAGATGTCCCACCTTCCAAATCCAATCAATGGCGGCTCTCCTCAATGAGGAATCCAACACCCCACTCTGCAGCCTCATCATATAATCATCTCTAGGCATATGCTGGGATTCATTTTTAATCATCAGACCCAAACACTCATCAGTCTGTATAGGAAAACCCATCAAGAAATCCACCAAAAGACTTTGACTTTGATGGTGCCCATGTTGGTATTTTGTTTCCCCATCATCAACATCAGTTTCATGGTGATCATCATCAAAACCCATGATGCTGTTGTTGTCCTCTGAACAGAAGAGGCTTGACCCTTCAGAGTCATAGCTAGGAGCCATTGAAAGATAACAACAAATAAGATATCAGATGTAACACAATCTATCTGCAAATCACACAAGTCCTTAAGCTTTATCAGATAGTACTAGAGAAAAAGGAAGAGCCTTTCCATCTTCCTAAAGAAAGATGGAAAGAAAAGCATGCAAAGAGAGGCAACTCTCACTCAAAGTTGGTGGGGGAGAAGAGGAGAGAGTTTGGGAAGATGAGGTGTGGCTTTTGTAGGCAATGGGGGTATTAGGGCAACCAACCCAGGTTGAGACTTGGTGGAGAGATGAGGGAGGGACATGGATTGATAAATGGGAGAGGGAAAAAAAAAATAAAGGGAAAACCAAGATGGCATTTTTGTTTACTTTTTGTTGTGTTGTATCTTGTATGGGTAGGATCAATGTGTGTGATGGGGCCATGAAATGAAATGTGAGTTGATGTGCCATATATATTGATGTAGTAGTATGTGTGGTGATAATGATGATGACATTATTGAAAGGTAAGAAATTTGAGATTACATGCGTACGAAAAGAACGTGGTTTAATAGATGGGTACATTGTATTCGTACCCATGATTATGAAAAAATTAACCCCTAAAAGCCACTTTGGAGATTGACTACATTACCCTGGTTTATGACTGATAAAATAGGTATTTGATATGGTGGGGATGTTTCTACTGTGTGGCCTACTTTGCTCAATTGTTGGATTGAACGAGTGTACATTGGTGTTAGTTGTCTTCTATCAGATGAAAAAAAAAAATCACACATACATAAATACATATATAATGACTTTAAAGTCATTAAATTGAAAACCCAAAATGTAATTCCTTGTGTCTCACTGGTTGCATGATTAGGAATACATATAAGAGGTCAAGGGTTTGGGGATTGGTATCACCCTCTTCTTCTTGAATTGGTCATCCTGCTGACATCTGTTGATGGGGGCCTACTTGCCATCACTTTGGATGGGCCCAAACCAACTGATTGGTAAGCTCCTCAGATGTGATATAGCTTTGGTCCCCATTTAGGAAACAATATCTTAATTAGATCTTAATTTTCTCTCTCCCGTATTCATCTACGATAGCAATCGAAGCATCCCCACCCCCTAAGAAAGTTAAAAAATATATCTTAAAACAACTTGTGGACACAGTTGTTATATCTTGCATTTAAAAAAGACCATTTAAAAGACTTCAGATCCTCTCTCGCCTATCTTAAAAGTAGGTCCCATGTTTACAATCGCAAAAAAGGTGGCCCCACTTTGTGATTCCTAAAGATGAGTCATATTGTTACAATCACAAAAGGTGTTCTCATGTTATAATTCCTATAATGGCTAGACCACATTATAAGGCCCTATGTTCTAATTTCTTAAGGGGAGCATCACGTTCTAATTTCCAAATGTGGGTTACGTGTCCACAATCACAGAAAATGTAGCCCCACTTTATAATTTTTAAAGGTGGATTATATAGTCACAATCACAAAAGGTGAAGCCACGTTGTAAACTCTATAAATGTAGGCTCACATTGTGAATCCTATGAATGTAGCCTTATGTTCTAATTTTTAAAGGCGGTTATCACATTGTGATTTTTAAATGTAGGTCCCGTGGTCACGATAAATAAAAAAGATGGTCTCAAATTATAATTCATATAAAGTTGGGCCCACATTGTAAATCCTATGAATGTGCCCTATATTCTAATTTCTAAATGTGGGCGCGTTGTGATTTCTAAAGGGGGTTCTGTGTCCACAATCACAAAAAAATGTGACTACACTTTGTCATTCATAAATGCGAGTCACGTGATCACGCTTGCAAAAGTGGACTCACATTGTAAATCCTATGAATGTGGGCCCCATATTCTAATTTTTAAATGTGTATATGACGTTGTAATTTCTAAATGTGGATCTTATATTTATATTTACAAAAAAGGTGGCCCCACATTATAATTTCTATAAAGGTGGGCCCACACAATGTAAATCCTATGAATCTGTCCCTATGTTCTAATTTTTAAAGGTAGGTTCCAAGATGTAATTTCTACAGATGGGTCCCATGTACGACAAGAATAGAGTATGCAAGCAATAAAAGGTGGGTCCTACATTGTAAATCCTATAATTCTCTTCTTTTTTTTCCTTAGAGCAAGACTTTTATAATGTTATCAAGCAAGTTCTGTATAATATATTTTTAGCAAAGTAATTTAATATAATGTTGCAAAACAACTTTTACAAAGTATAATCTCGGCACAACCTGATCTAAGCACAAAATTGAGAACAATACAAGAACCATGCCAAATTGACCGAAAAAGACAAAAGAAAAAGAAAACGATAGAATTTATTTTATACAAAAACTTGTTTTTGTTTCAAACTATCCGATTCAAGTTGTCCACCATTACACTCTCCGATCAAGGTGTTTATCCTTGCCCTATGGAGTGAGCAAAATAGATGAGGATCAACCTCTAGCAGATGATCGATCTCATTTCTCTGCACCGGATGCATGTTCCTAACCAACAAGAGGTTCCATTTTGACAATTGTAGCAGCTTCCTAACCAACAAGGGGTCCATGTTCACATACGCAAGAGGTGGCAAGAATGTGATTTTAGGTTTGAGACCCGGTAGATGAAGATTCATCTACCTAGGGGGTGCCAATGGGTCGGCTTTAGGTGAAGACCAATTTGGATTCGGAATAGAAATCATTTCTAAATGACGGTTTCGGTTTCTAACTCTGAAATCTATTTTATTGGTTCTAGACCGGTTCCGATAAGAGAACCTAGATCCAATTCCAAAACAGGTTTTGATTAGAGAACCGCGATTCAATTCCAAAATCAGTTCTGACTTCTTTTTTCTATTTTTACATAAAATAAGGATATCATTCAACTTATATCAATGCACAGATTTTGATTTGAGGACCGCAACCCAATTCCAAAATTAGCTCTCACTTCTTTTTCCATTTTTTTCTATTTTTACATAAAATAAGGATATCATGCAACTTATATAAGTGCATTAAGTCTACTGCCTTCAGAATTAAACATAAAAAATATCCAACAATAATTGATTTATAGCTACAGTTTGTAACATTAAATACTCATATGCAGGGTCCTAAGTCCCCCAATAGGTACGTGCATGGATCTGCGACCGGACCTATTTATCAATCGAAACCTAAACTGGATTTTAGATCCTAACCCATTTAAAAATCAGAACCAAAAACAAGTTCCAAACCTGATCCTTTACAGGATGAAACTCCTCATAATGAGTGACTCATATACTTGTTTGTATCCATGTACCCAATGATATACCATTCCATCTTGTACCACTAGATGAATATCCTACACATCTTAACATTACCTAGATACTATCCACTATGAGTAGGTAACACACTTACTCGGACGCCCTTTGTCTCCATATATGTGAGACCCATTACGTCCAACTCATTTACCCTTCTATAGGACCCACTGTTCATATATTTTACCAATGGGTCAAATAGATTAGCTGGATTTAATAGATATCATGTGAATCTACTGTCATTTAAGAGGTTCCATGCACTACAATATTTATGGGATCCCAAAATAATTATATTATTTAGGTCTGCTCATCTTAAGATTTGATTTGATTGTCAATTATATTAGGTCCTCGGCTCTCCAATTGTGGAACCGGTCCCAGAACCAAAATATCATTAAATCCAACTAGCAAAACGAACCCAAACCCAATATTAAATAGGTCCAAACATGGGTCGAGTCCGGATGAATGTACCCATTGCCACCCCTAGACTACTCATCTACATTTTATCCATAAATGTGCGTATCTTGATATTCAATCACCCCCATCGAGGAGATTTTCCCATATTCATAGATCAAAAGGATACATTGTATTCTGTGGGTTATCCAAATACACTGTATCATTTATCATTAAATTATTCATATAAATTAATCACTATTTTTGAATTTGTGGTCCCATTATGGATAATTCAAAATCAAACTAGTCTGTTGACCATCCGTGTTGAAGAATTTGTTTGTGCAATGAGAAGATTCAGGGTCCTATGAATTTCTATTTTCACCGGTGAGAGGAACCCTATGTTCTTACGTCTTTCATAGGAAATTGAAATCCTACATTCTTACCCATCAATATCAAGTCACATGGATACTCAATCACCCGTTTTTGGTGAAATTGAAAATTTTGATGATTCCGTGTTTTAAATTGCTAAACTGGAGGGTCATGAAATAATGAGTCCCCATATTATAATAGAGTTGAAGTTCTAATCTATGCATCCCTATGTCCGCTATTTTTATCCTCTACCTACGCACCTTGTCAGGTAAAAGTCCATACCATTTATGCAAAACTATATAATTTGGAATAGTCAACATATATGACTAAATTGGAATTGAATACATATGAACTCATGGTCAAATGAGCTCCGCCAAAAGAGATGAGTGTGAAGGATACAAGTGGTGATGTAAATGAGACCTTGGCTTTCTTAGGATTTGAATTGCTAGGATGATTACTGATTGTTCATTTCTCATATTCTTTGATTTAATTTTTATTAGAAGAAAAATTATTTAAAAGTTATTTTTTGATATTCACATTCTTCTCTTTAAACAACCTACAAAAATAAGATTTAAGAATTTCAAAGAGTTTCTTTTCATGACCAAAATATGCGCTTAGATGCAAATCCCACTGAATATATAAAAGGCTGAGATTCTTCAGATTTATGAAATGTTCTTAACAAGATTTTTGTTTGCAATGCTTCTAGATTCCCGTCTGATTCTCAAAATATTTTGTGTGAATTGTTATTGCAGATTCTTGAAATGTAACCGATGATTTCCATCCTTTTGGGTGGGATTGGATCTCCACTCAGATGACAAGGGAGGCTGAACACGTGGTAAGAAAGACCATACAAATGAGAAGGAGTCGGTATGGCATGAAAAGAAATGGTGTACCTGTATTCAAATCCTAGACAGCGAGGTTCTTGGAATTTATGATCTCTTACTTGGGTAAAGTCTTCTTCAAAATTTCAAAAATCTCCAATTGCATTGTAAAAGCTGAATATTAGAAGACATGGAAGAACCCATATTGTCTGCAGTTGCCTACTAGATTTTCTGTCGTATCCTACTTGAAATTTCTCCATCCTCACTAGAATCCTAGGGGGATTTTCTCCTGTGGGACGTCCTCGGTGTGTCCCTGGCCCCCTCCTTTTTTGACACATAGATCGGACGTCCACATGCAAACAAAATTTCACAAGAATCCTAATTGAGACAGACTGCTGAATGGCTTTAGGATGATCAAATGCTGTCAATGTAGGATGGGCCCATATTTATGCCTTGCCAATGGAAAGATCTCATCATCTCTTAAGGGTTAGGTAAAAAATCAGCCATAACGGTCATCCCAACTCTTAACTTAATAGCCTCTCAAAGTGCAATTATCTTTGTTTCTTTACAAGGGATTCAAACTTAGACGCCCACACGGCATACACCCTACACATATCCCTCACATGATTAGTTAATGACAGTTTAATTGTGGTTTATCTAAAAAAAATTTCCCAATTCAATCCAAAGAGGAGCAGCGAGTGCAAAGGGATTACATGGTAAGAGGAGAGTTCGAGTGGGCCACACAATGCTTGTAGGAGAACTTTTTTTTTTTTGTCAGATTTTAAAACCTCAGAAGAGTGATGAATATGGAACAGGTTTTGTTATTAGATCTAGTGGTGAATGATGTCCTGTCTACATTAATGTCAATTTTGGACTATTATTATTTGTAAGAAGGTGGTAGATTTGGGTCAAGGGCTTAATTGATGCTAGGTGGGTTCCAGGTATAAAATGGAATGGTGGACATTTGAGAAGAGGTGAATTTTTAAGAATTTCTAATCCTATTCGAATTAAAACGTTTTTTTTTTTTTTTACTTTAGCCAAGGGGGTTGGGACCCAAGATATAGCCATGTGAGAATTATCACTCCTTACTCGGGATAAAACGACTCACTAGTAACTTTCGTGAACGAAAGTGGATAGAAAAAAGATAGGGCTTATTGGATGTAATAGAGTCATGGAAACTAATCAAATTCTAGCTTTATCATTCTTTCATTGGGTGCAGCAGACCTTTCACTTGAGTGGGTTGTTCTCATTTTCACTCTAATAAGATTTGGTCCTAATGTTGTAAGATTCAATAATGATTAATCATATGTTCAATCTTATGGTGAGATCAACTGCTATTGGAGTAAAATTTGAAAAAAACTCATTGAAGGGGAGGGCATTTGTTTTGAATTATTTAGATTTTTAATAGATGAGGTGATCCTTGTTGTGGAATTTCACTCCGCTCACTCATGAGAATCGATTAGTTTTTTTTTTAATCTTATAGTGAGCCCAACTCTTATGATAGTAAAATTTGGGGACAGCCTATTAAAGGAGAAGATGTTCACTTATAATGGATTGGATTGTTAGCATTCGGACCGCACTGTGGAATTCAACTTGACTCCCTCACAGGAGTTCGACACTAATGGGACCCCAACTCCTCAAACATTGCATTATTATATCATCTATTTTGTCAGAGTTCACTTCATCATGACTTGGTACGCATCATAGCCCATCAAATGATCAGAATCAACCATGAATTGCCAAATTTTCATTAACATAGATTGGTTTATACGGGATCAATTAGACATTAATCTCTTTACCAAAAAAATCAAACGTTGATCCAACTTATTGGTTTATGTGTGATCAATTAGACATTGATCTAACTTTAGTTAGAGTGAAATACAACTTTAACTACCAAAACAAGAAGAGAGGTATTACTTGAGCTGGTGAGCCTATTATTTCTATAATTTAAATGCCCCCACAAAGTCTTGAAAATTTATGTTTTTAAAATGAGGAGTATAGCTTAAGAAAAATAACATGTAGGAGCCTACTAAGTACTAACCTATTTATACAAAAAGAACTTGTGGTTCACCTTATTACCAAAAAAATAAACCCATTGAACATTATTAGAAAACCCATTACAAGGCTATGAGATCAGACAATTAGCATAAGGATAGTTTTTTATTTTGAAAGATACAGGACCTTAGATGAGGTTGCTAAAATGCCCAATGAATTTCTTCTTTTGTAGATAGTTAATAATTGACAAACTTCCCTATCTTGCTAAAAGTCAGTGCGCCCCCCAAAATACCATAACTTTTGCTTTACTTAGGGATGTCAATGGATATAGGTGTGAATGGATCTCCTCAAACCCCATCCTCATAAAATCAAATTGAACTCTTCAACTGGCCCAACAGGGTGACTTGGGGCAAGTTCACTGCCTAATAGAGATATCGGGTTAGATCCAAATTCAAATATCCTCTTAATTGAAATCAGAAGGATCTTGTGCTTGATCCATTATTAGTCAATTCCAAAAGTATATAAATGACATTGATCAAGAAAAAGCAGGCCCAAAAAGATACTTAAGTGTGGGAAATCTACCCATGCAATCATTTTTTTCTTTTAATTAAGTAGTTAATGGTGATTGGTGCCACAATGCCACCCAAACAAGAGGAACAAATAATTTGATGGGACATCAAACTACCAGACAGTCTCGGGATTAATTAAATGTCCAGTGGGTCTCATCTGTTCCACCTGGAGGAGTCTAGGGGAGCAATGAATTTGATGGACCACCCATACTACCATCCTTTAATCAAATATAATACAGTGGGCCACAAGATTATGTGGTTTTTAAATCTCTCACTGGTAGAAACCAATGGCCCACAGGCTATTAGTAACTTGCATTGTCATCAATAGGCCCAACTTAAAAGATAATAATAATAATAATAATAAAATGCTGTGGGCCACAAGATTATTGTTAGTTAGATTAACGGTCTGGATTGTCGAATGATTGATTGCTTCCAATATTTGTACAGTATGGTACACAACAACAGAAGCATCATCCATCATCAATATGTTTTGTTTTTGCCTTCGACTGCCGGTCAATACAGCCATAAAGGATGTTTCTGAATTTCTATACCTGCTTCTTTAAATATCTTCAAGTAGGACCCTTGTGATTAATGTCTTAAACTTCTAGACCACAAGGTGAATTTGCCGAGTACATGGGTTCCGTTTAGCATCTAAATATAAATCGAGCTAAATCGTGACTGATTTTTTCTCTAATAAATAGTCGCCGTCGGTCACACACAATCTATTCAAGTTCCTTACCAGCTATAATTTGGAGATCAATATTTATTGTCCCTAAGGAAGGGAGGTGCATCTCCACTATAATTTGTGTATTTTATTTATAGTTGTTGGTGGTTTAACCAGTTCAACCACCGATTTCTACCAATTCATCATCATCATAGGCTTATCCCAATTATAATCGACTAGGCTACATGGATTTATCTCTTAAAATTCATTTTTGGATTATGATGAAATTTGATGTTGATTGTCGACCTATATAGCACAACCTTCCTTTATCCAAGCTTAGGGCCCACAATAAAAATGGGTGAAGTTAGCTTCCACCAACTGTGGTTGACTTTTACAAGATTTCATTGACTCTCTCCCTCTCTGCTCATTAGCTAAGGAGTGGGACGTCGAACATGAGGACAAGTATCAATTTCTGGTTGATAATGTGAAACTAAGGTGCCTCCACCATTAATCTTTTATTGATTGGGCGATGTAGACTTATTTTGATCAAGATAAATGTTAATGTACATCCTTACAGTAAGAACTTCCAACGGGCCAAACTTTATGATCTATCCGAACTGTTCACAAACATGGACCCACCTTATAATCTATTTAAACAATTCATATAGCTTAGCTGATTAGCGATGCGAAACACCCCTAGTAAGGACTAGGATGTATAAGTTTGAAATATCTCTAATTTAAAATATAAATAAATAAAGATTAGGGTTAATCTGAGCTCAAGAGTTGCCACGCACCTCCAAGAAGTAGGCATTCATGTCTTAAGAAATCATGAAAATCCAGTCTAAGGTGGGTGAATCCAAGGTGAATCCAAGGGAAGTGTTTTGAGTGTGTTTGAGCAACAAATCAAGAGCTTTCCTTGGGTCCATTGGCTTTTTACTCGGGCCAAGAGCCCCATTCAAAGTTTCAAAAGTTAGGTTCCCAGTTCGCAATGAATTAGTTAGGAAAATGTGTGCCCTGGAGACTTTGTTTTTCATGTTTTTAGTCCAAGTCAACACAAATGTTTTCTGAAAACATTTGATTCTTGCAACATCTCCGCAACATTGTTTGGTTTCTAATCAACCTAAAATTCTCATGAAAGAAAAATTGACAACAGTCTATTCAGCTCCCGAAAACATGCCAGTAGCCAATCACAATAACTTAGAGGGTCCACTAGAAATAAAAAAATATAAATAAATGTGCAATTCAAATTGGATAGTTTTGTTCACTTAGTGCCCATATGTTTGCATTAGAATATGTATGAATTGAATACGTATAAAGAAATTCATGGTCAAATTACTTCCAAAAATAAGGATTAAAGAGGTGAAATGTGAATAATATTAGGTGAAGGACGAAGGATATAAGATACCAATATAGATCTTTAATGTGAATGATTGTAGGTATTCATCTCCTACAATCTATAGGAAATGGTGTGTGGCCTGTATGCCATGTGTACAATGTTAAGTCCGTCTCTAATAAGCGTGACTCTACGAAACTTGTTTATATAACGATAAGAAAGCTCTAGGATTGTATACTCTCTATTCCTATAAGAAATATAAGAGTTAAAGATATCTGCGAAACTTCTCAACAGCCGAAACGTACATAGATCTCCGGCCATGTGTCGGAGTCTCCGCATCTAAATCCATCACAATCAACTTTTAATTAAAGAAGAGGTTATTAGATGATATTCACCTTTGTTTTTTATTTTTAACCACTTATGACATAAAATTTTAATGTATTCAATTCTTTTCATGCAAATAGACTTATTACTCAAATACCAGAATTGTTTATGAAAATAAACGCACATTTGTGTGGCCACTTTTCTACAGAAAAATCATAGAAAATGAAAATGCTTTTACCCAATGAAAAAAGCTTTTGGTATAGTTGTGGAATAGCATAAAAACAAACTAAAATTCTTCACAATTCCACATAAAAGCATTTCTCATAGTAGGGTGGAAAAAGGTTTTCTACGAAATTTATTTTCCATAGTGCCGTACAAACATGCCCTTAAATCTCTTATTAAGATTAGCAATTTCATAAAACCATCCCTCCCAACAGCCAATGGGACTTGTTACATTGGCCCCTTTGTATCTCAGGCTTACCATCTCTTGATTTAAGCTATATCACTAAATGGTCATTCGGAACCTCAGATAATCAAAGCACAAGAAATGAGAAATATCGAAATTGGAAGACTGCATTATCATGTCTAGTAATATAATGCATCTAATCTAGCAAAGGTGGGCCATATATAAACAAGAAGAGGATGGTGATTTGAGCATGAGATCAGATATCTATACTAGTGTGATATACAGACAGATACTGCAATGTACGATCCTAAATCACTTAATTGGAACCGTGTTCTTAGTACAAGGCTTAGCCTTTTAATATAAATGCACGCGGTAGATGGAATTTTCAAATCCCCCACAATTTATTTCTACACAGTTCAAGTCTGAATTGGTCAAGATCCACATCATTCATACACTGGGTCCTACCCAAATCATAAAGTGTAGACAAAAGTTGATACAAGATCCAAGCTAATTAATTATTGGCCTACACATAGGCACTAAAAGACAAAGATGACAATGGCTAACATTCCAATCAAAATTGTCAAATGATGGAAGATTTGGACGGTGAGACTTCTACCACAGGTTTCTGTTTAGAGGTGAATCAGTGGTGGGATCCACAGGTTTGAAAGTCTGCCAAAACATGTTCCACTTATGAATTGAAATTGAGGGTGCATGTGATCAGCAAGTCTGTTTGGATTTGCTTTAGAATTGGAGTACAAGTAAACTCAAAAAAAGACACTATTTGTGACTAATCTGCAATTTTTACCTTCTTAATTTGGTTCACCCTCTTAATTATTGAATATGGTTCAAATTATCATTTTCAATCTGATTAATAAATGGGACAATAAGGTTGAGTGTGTACATGGATTACCAAGGATCCAAAAGGGCACCTCAATAAAATACATGACATGGCAACCTTTCACCAATAAGGTCCTGTTTGGACACTTTACAACTTGGTTTCCTTGCACTCAAATGTACCTATAAATCTACTATAATTCATCATGGCAAAGCACAAAACAACTACCACTTACAAAGTGACTCGAATTCATCCATAATATTCCATATCATAAACTAGAGGTGCCACTTGGGTAGGCCAAACTCAAATTGTAGGGCCCAGCTAAAAAAACTGGCGTGGGCCTTGTTTTGGTTTGATTGGGCTTGGGCCTTCAATTCAAAACTCACATGGAAAAGTGTCAGAATTAGGTTTGGGCTTCAGGTATCCCAGTTTTTTTATTTTGGTAGCGCAGTTGAACCCGAATACTTGAACACTACTTTATACGAAGTATATACACACCCTGAAAATCAAACTAAACCCAAAAGTTTGGATACCCAACCCAACCAGAGTAAACTTGATTCAACCCTAATTGCATAGAAAATTAGGTTGGGTTTGAGCTGGACATGTTCAAAATTTGAATTTACCTACACAAAGTTCGAACTGGGCTTGTATTGCAGATGCACCCATTACCATTGTTGTAGCCAAATTTGCTTTATTAGATGAATTGAATATGAAAATCTGCATCTTTTGACTACGTTGTAGTGAGAATTTCTTTCCCTTCTGATTTTTAATATCACTCACTCTTTACAAGTTTAGTAAAAGTAGTCAGTGATGGATTAACCTTAACATAAACTAGAAAAAGAAGTAAAGTGAAAGGCAGTAGTTTTTTACTAATGAGGAATTTACTTTGGATACTTTGCTTCTGCATATTCATGTAGAACGCATGGCCTAAAGACATATGCTTCTTTCCTTTACTACGAATTCCTAAACCTTTTTTTCCCTTTGAGAACGAACGCTCCTTTTGCTCTCATTGAAATGCCCTTTTTTCATCTCTTTTATGACCCCATATTTTCTCTCTAAGACTAAATTTACACAGCTTTAGCTTCACTGGCTCATGCACATGCCTACAAATCTCAATGAGAGCTCTCACTTTTAGAGCTGGTGGGCAAGAGTGAGGGGCCTTGTTAGACTTCCTTTGGTGTTTGAATTTTGAAGACTCTTCTTCGGTTTGAGATTCGAGCTTTGGACACTTTCTATCGTTTTGTATTTCCTTTTTCTTTTTGTAGCCTCATTCATGTAGCCCAATGGCCAGTACTTCTCTCTCTCTCTCTCTCTCTCATAAACGTGCAACATGCCACCATTGAAGAGTCAGAGACTCAGAATCCTCTCAATGTCTCACTCAGGATATGTTTGTGCGGCTCTGTTTTTAGAAAATTAAAAAGAAAGGGGTTGATTATCTTGCCACTATTCTACAGTGAAGAATTTTTATGTATGGTGCGGTCGCTTTGTATTCTTGTAAAAGAGGTTTTCTATTTTGGGTTTGAATATTTATTTCCTCATGCAGAAGAAGGTAAAGGCTATGGAACCAGTTTTTTGCGTATATATACACCCACAAGCTTTTCCTTGAGTGGAAGGAGTAAAACTCCGCAGTGGTATCCACTTAATGAAAATTCAAAATGCTAAAAATGAACGCCTGACCTATACATGAGAAATCTTTCAAAATTTTCTCCAATATAAGTTGGTCATATTGCAAGATTAAACTTATGATTAATGATGTAATTAAGTCTTATTGCAATATAAGTCTTAATGATCCCCTTGACCCATCCTCAACTCAATTCACCGCACAATCTACTTGGTGAGTTCAATTGTTGTGCCCATGGGTTGGACTCAATGTCACCAAATGCAAGGGTCACGTTGTTCCCTTGGCCCATCAACATAACCCAAATGAGAACGGGGCAGCTCAGTTGCTTGGCAACCAACCCAGCTGCCAAGGATTGACCGCTGGATATGCTACTCTTTCCATGTGTATGGACAACCTCTACCCACGTGAGTGGGCTCTCTTTCCCCATGTGTTCAAGTGCTCTCATGGTCCTAGCCTCCTTGGCCAGGGTAAAAAAAAAAAAAAACCAACCAAATCCTTTCTTTCATTGGAGTTGTACACTCATGCTATCAAAATGCCAATCCAACCCAACCTAACATGCCTTCTTGTATTTAGTGTATCCGTGGATTCAATGTGAAACCGACCTTATAATATTGGACTTATGTAGACCCCTTTGTATTTTCGTATTAAATTCAATTGGACATTTCAAACCATATTATTAAATGACTTGCGAATCCATGGTAGCTCCGTTGGTCAAGACACCTCCATTCTACAAAACAATCAAAGATCAATCTCTAGTTGTAGAGAGCTAGGAACTCAGGTTAGTCTATCTATAGGGATGTGAGTATTTCCCAAAGAATAAAGCAAACCAAGGAATTGAATTCAAATTGAGCCCATGCTTATTACCTAGCCAGCCACGAGCCAACCCAACTGAACCCCATTCCCAACCCAAAGACTATGCAGGGGAGAGCCATTGGCTATACAACACCACTTGCTGAAAGGATATAATTTTCATTGTTTCCCCTTCCAAGTAGAGTACAGTATTGATTTGATTCTTCACACTCACACACGTGCTGTGTGCAGCTCTCTAGACGCAGTGGTCCGCCAACAAAAGCATCCAGAACATCCGCCATATCTTCTGTGTCGCCACCTTAGGCGCTACTCAACAAAATATAATCTTGTAGAGGGATCTTCAGAGGCTCCACATGTTGCACCTTTTCGCTGCCTGTTTCACCATTCAATATGAAAATCCCCAACGGTCCCGTCCTGCTCTTCAAACGCATACAAAAACAACACCTGGAACCTCTCCCATTGGAGTCTGCACTCTGAAATGTCATTACAATCCACCTCTCTCTCATTTTCTTATGTTTTTTTTTTTTGTCTGGGCCAAGTAATAAAAAGTGGTGGGTGAGAAGATCAAAGATGGGACAGCACTACACATCCATGGGTACTACTTTGGATGTGATCATATTTCCTGTCGTTTCTGCAACACTCTTGTGTGAATTTGGGTTTGTTTTTATTTTGGGTTAAACTTGGTCAAGCTCCCACTTTAGCTGTCAAATCAAGTGCATATATTATAAGAATGGATTCAGATTTCAGCGTAGACAACCAACCACGGCACTGTTTATGTGAACAAGGCATTTCTTCCTTTTATCTTATTGTTAGGTTCCCATCCTAGGGGCTTTTTTTTTTTTTTTTTAAGAAATCCCATCCTAGGCTAGTTGAAGTTTACTTACCTAGCGATCCTATTTTAATCCATTATGGGCCTTGATGGTGGCAGTTTCTAATCTCACCCTAATCTGGACTCATAATTCAGAGTTCGAGTTGATCCTCTGTTTTTGTTTGGAGCTTGGGATATATTGACATATTTCACCTGCTAATTAATAAATGAGTTAAACTTGAGTTGATTTCATTTTACCTTAGACCACCATTCCATCATCATTCTAACTAATTGCATAATTATCTCTGAATCCAACCGTGGAATTGACTCTTTTGTAATTACTCATGGCCATTGGAGGTAACAATTAGTAAGTCCAAGTTGGGTACGTAAGAATAAGTGCATTATCAACCGAAGGAAGGTCGGAAGGAGGGTCGGCGGGTTCCTATGTTATAAAAAAAAAAAAAAATTTAAGTGCATTGAATGGGAGTGTCTACAAATTGAAGTTTAATATGTATCCAACCCCTTTTTAAACCAAGCTGCCTGGCTACTTTCACTTGATGCAAAGTCATCATTGTGAGAGAGTGAGTGTGTGTGTCCTATTACCATATTTTGAATTTATCGGCTTAACATCTTGAAAATACCATAAAATAATATTAATACAATAAATTCATTTTATCATGATATTATCGCATTATTTCTCTATCTGCCCTTTCTTGGCCATAAGAGATTTGCGGAGCTTCTCAATCGCCGAAATGCACATAAATCTCCAGCCACGTATCGGAGTCTCTGCATCCGAATCCATCACTAAACATCTTCTTATATAGCTTCACGCATAATAATACATATAGAAAAATGAAAATAACATAAATGTCACATTATATAAGTGAACATGCTGATCACATCATCATCATCATGGGTTTTAAAATATAGTTTATTAACTTATGAAGTCTATTTAAAACTATTTTGGAGTGATATATAATCATTATTTTAAATATTTTTTAATATTTCATGATATAAATATAAAATTGGCATGACTCCCCGTGTTGACTCCACCTTCCACTCATTGACTTGCCGAGTCCAATTAAGTTCTAATGTCCGTAACCTAAGGCAGAAACAACCCGCACACCATGTGCACCTCTACAAGAGTGCATACAATCTGTATTTTTCACTTTTTCCAAAGTCCCCATGGTCCCTCATTTTCTTTGTTTTTGTCCCCTCAATATTTAGATCATTTATACATTATCTTGATCCATTTGTATTTTTAATTTAATTTTTATTTTTATTTGAATGGTATTTTTCCCATAATATCCTAAAAAAGACGAGATTTTAAACTATTTTAGTATTATTTCCCTAATGATATTATCCCAAATGAGATATATAATTGGTCTTCGGCGGCTTTCCTCCCCACTGCGGTACGACATTGTCCCCTATTTTTAGGGTGTGTTTGTGCATGCGTAGTACTCGTGCCACATATATGTGTGAAACATGGTATCCAAAAATCTAGAATAATCTTTATTCGTTGTTTGGTGTTGCCTGCAAAGGATCTTAAAAACTCCAGATTTTTTTCATATTTTTTGCCGAAGGCAAAGATTCCAGAGTCCTGCCTATGGGGTCAGACTCAAGTTGTTGCGGAAGAGGAAATGCCCGCAGATCGACGGATGGTGCACAAACACACCCTTAAAATAAGAGCTTTGGCATAGTATTCCGAGACAACTATTTCTTGAAATATAAGAAGGCTTTAACATCTAGTCATTTGCAAAATTCAGGTCCAACAAATTATGTCATTTATCAAATTAAAGGTCATAAATGGATAATCAAAATAGAAACTTCATTGTTTTATTTCCAACCGTCCATGCCATGACTTAAGAAAAAAAATAAAAAACTTAATCAAAAGGAAAAATTTTCAAAATAGTAGAAAACTTTTAGTTGATTTTAAAAAAAGTACGTGAAGATTTGAATATTTCAAAAGAGTATAATAGTTATCATATTTCTTTTAATCAAGTCCTCGCCATAATTTTTTTTTAAAGGATTAAAATGCCCTTATGTAATTTTTCAAATTTTACCTTTAGTAAGTTATTTAAGAGAAATAATCAAGTCCAATCCATATGACCTAGTGGGGGTTATTTAGCTACCTTTATGCATACATGGTTAAAAAAAGACGAGTTTAGATGGATTTTAAATGACTAAAAAAACTAGCTTTATTTAATGGTTCTGAACATCAAATTCAAGTTGAAACTTCAAGACCAGTTACGGCATTCTCCTCAGTGATTGAACCATAAAAAAAAGTACCCCCATGATTAACATTTGACCAATTAGGCCCATGAAATGATCTTTTTGGTTGGTTTTAGGATGAAAGAAGGTTAAGAAAAGATAAAAATTTGTCATAAGAGCACTTTTATCATTTTCCAAAAACTTTTACAAAGAGGACTTAATTGAGAAAATATGAAAAACTTTTTTGTTGAGATATTCAAATTCATATGTACTTTTTTGAAAATAAGCCAAAAATTTTATACTTTTTTGAGATTTTCCATAAAAAAATAAGAACTGCAGCATAACAAAACGGCGAACCTCTTGTATATTGTATCTAGTAGGGCTAGCGAGCCTTAACGTTACAAACCTGACACGTTAGGTCACAACGGGTCAGGGTTCAACCTTGTAGGGCCCAAATGCCAAACCAGATACAACGGAGTTTGAGGATTCATTATCTGTTAAAAATCTTTAGTTCATGGCTCTTCAATCTTTGTGAGGCCTAGATCAGATACCTAATTATACCCAAATCAGGTGACTTCTTTGGGAATGAATGCATAAGGATCCCTGCATTGAGACCCAACTTGAATTTGGACCCAAAACCAATGACATATGTTCTTTGGATTTGGGTCTAACTGGATCTGACCATATTTGACCTGTTGACATCCCAGCTTGTATGCTTGTTCACATGTAACTCAAGTTACCCAACCCCTATAACCTTTATTTACATTTACATGCAAACTGATTGACTTGGATAAGAACCAATGGAGAGCACACTGTTGGGTAATTTTTAGGAGTGTTTAGAAGCAAAAACAAGTTCTTTTGTAATATAGTTGTTGCATCAGAGTAAGCAGCTGAAGATCGATGATAGTTTATTGGCAATTTGGAAACACCTCAACTATCTCATGGCCACTGAATTTAATTTCTGGAACAAAAACTAAGCAGCTTCAACATGGGCCTGTAGTCTATAGGCCACTTAGATAGCCAGCCCAGTCTATAATATCTAACTAAATGGGCTGGGATGATAGTTTGGACGTTTCGAGCCATAAACTAGGCTTCGAATAATTTTCCAGCCAACTATAAGCAATCAAAACATGGGCCTACCAATCATTCTAGGCCCAACTGGCCGTCCTCACCTAATCTGACATTTTTACAAAATGAAGCTAATATTTTGCAAATCATGAGGTGGACTAAAATTTAGGCCCTGTCACTGAGCAGCTTGGCTAAGACCAGCTTCCTCAGTAGACACAGCTCTATTTCTCACGTTCTTGTTCTTTGATGATCTATTCTTTCAGTCGACATGAGATTAAGTTTCAGAAGTTTAATGGGGGCTTCAATAAGGTCATCTGGACGATGGTTATTTTGGGTTCGAGGGCACTTTTGTGCAACGCATTTTTTGCGGAAAAGGAGTGGAAAATTTGGTTGTTTTCCGTGCACTAAAAGCTTTTCACATTTGGTGTGGCCGCTTTTTCTTAAGGATAATGATTTTTTGGACTCCCTATGAGCACTATTGTGCAACCACATTTTTGCAGAAAAAAGCATGGATATTTTGGCTGCTCTCAGTAACGAAATTTTTTCATATTTGGTGCAAACGGCTTTCCTTGAGAGAAAGTGCAAAGGTGAGCTTACTATGATTATGAAGACAAGTGTTTCCAAGAAGGGGTGTTTTGGAAAGTTTTTCTCTTCTTCTTCTTCTTTTTTTTTTTTTTTCCACCAAAGAGGAAAAAGTCCAAGAAACCAGTTTTTCGTGGACCTACTGGAACTAAGGTTCTCCAAATGCACTGGAAATCCATGACAAAGTCCATTAGATTAATGGTTTGATAGAAAGCCACCAAACCTGGACTTGTAAGATTGAGTATCCATAGCAAAAAAACCACACCCCATCAGGAATATCCTAACCTCTAGAAATAGATGGCAAGAAACAGCCATATCTAGAGCTACCAACCCTTTTTTTCAATGGCGAGGGTTTTCCCATCATATATAACTTGCTATTTCCTACGGTGCACGAATGAAACCTTTACACATGTGCACCAGGTAAAGTCTTGGGCAAGTGTCACGACCCGGTCCCGATATTTAATTAGCTCGGACAAATCCCGAGTTGCGATTCTCATACTTACTCCCGTAAATTCCGAATTAACAAAAGCTAAAACGACATTTACAATGGATCACAACATAACCTGTCAACTTTATAAAATTGCGGAAGATATACATTGACGAAAACATAATATATAAATCCTTTACAAAATGTAAAGTCCAATATACAAATTCAGTTCTATGTTTACTAAGGAAGTCAACCACCGTATACTTAATACAATACGGGGACTTCTAATTACATTCCAAAATAATTTACAAAATCTAATTCCAACTTGTTTCTAAAAGTATTCCATTCGCACTTTGGAATCAAATCCACTTGATTAAACCTCCTGGAGGTATCGGGCGGGAATTCTCCGCTGGCGGCGCGGTCTCGGCAGGACCTGCACGGGCATTTGGGCATGTGACATTCATCAATAGTACCATGAACACGACGGTTCAACAAGTATACAATTCTATGATAGTAGAAGTCATCAAGAATGAGAACCTGTCATGTCTTGACTTAGCAGTTCTATATAGTTCAATATGAACGACAACAATTTATATATACAATGTGTCCAGTAATATCAGTAAATTGATATCTACTAAGACATTCATTTACAACAACATTTAATTTCTATTACATGGCTTGTGTCCTTTATTGACTCGGGGTCGAACAGCGCACCATTCAATGACCCAGGCCTCAAGGATTCATGACTTGTCAAATGGATGAAACTTGTCAGTGTCTTGATCAGAGATCACTAACTATCCACGAGGCTCCGGAATGCCTCAAATATCTGCTGCAACAGGATTTATTAATTCATTCCAATTCAGTTCGTTGTTATCTTTACTAACTTTCCATTTCTTTTCATTTATTTAATTAATATACAGTACATTATGTCAGCGTAGTTCACTCATGAGATGATGACCATAACATGGTTTAAAATCTCGGTATCGGTCGCGGTATCGGCCGAGCCGAAAAACCGATACGTCGCGGATATCGTCGCGGATATCGGTCCGTCGCGGTCGTCGCGGTGTGAATTTTTTTTTTTAATCCAAAAAAATCCGCAAAAATATTCAAAAAATCCAGAATATTAGAAAATGTTGGAAAACAATATTTTTTTCCATTAGTAACAACAATAAATCAAAATCTCGGTCACCTTAAGTTATGAATCCTGTCTGTATCGCTGTTCGCTTTATTCTCCAGTATTTTATATAATGCAATCATTATTGATGCTCATGATCAATAGGATGAAATATCATAAATCTGACATAATGCAACCACAATTTTTGGCAAAAACTAATACTTTTTTGTTCCAAAAGTATAGATCTATTTTAAACTAACACATTATCAATGCATTTGAACACTAATGTGAAAAAATGTAATTGATTTCAAGAAAAGCCCCAAATTTTGGAAATAAAAAAATTTAGATGTACACTTTAAAATACTAGATCTAGGAAAAAATAAGTGAGTAACATCGAATCTAACTCAATATAAAGCCTTTTCGTTCATGAATTAGCATATTACACAATCTTTACTACTATATCATTCCAAACATAATTAAATAGGTTTAATATCATATCTAGTAGTTTATGATAATAATTGACATCTAAGCACAAAAAAAAAAAGAAAGACAATCAAAAGAGTCCTAGCTATCATGGTCAAGTAGATCATTTTGTCTTATTGAATTTAGATTGCCACTTATCTAAAACATGCGCTTCGCAGAGGGGGTCCGGGGGTATCCCCCGGCGGGGGTCGAGCTGACCGGTCAGCTCGCGGGGGTCCAGGGGGCAGCGCCCCCGAAAAAAAAAAAAAAAAAAAAAGGAGATCGGCCGATATTTTGAAAATATCGGCCGATATCTCGCGATATTTTGGCGATATATAATCCCGTATCGCCGATACCGATATCTCAGCGAGATATCGGTTCGGTGTCGGCCGATACCGGTACGTATCGGCCGATACGTACCGGTATCGGCCGAGATTTTGAACCATGGACCATAATGATGTGGAAGTTAACCAATTCTAGTCAGACTTTTAAGCCAATCAAATGAGTGAAACATTCATTTTTCAATACAAATACTAATTTTTATGAATATCATTTTAATCATGTATTCGAAAAACTGAGTTTACACCTATGAAGGCTTAGACATTAACAAAATTCAGCCTGTATACATTAGGCTTCAAAACAGACAATTTAATGCATTTCTGTACAGTTTCGGTCAGCCTGTCGGTCAACCGATAGCTTCAGGTCGGCTGACCGACGATGCGTCGGTCAGTATTCCAGAGAGCTGGAATTCACTAAATCAATCCTTCATGTCGTCGGTCGACCGACACTATGTCGGCTGACCGACATAACGTCGGTTAGAATGCCAGAGAGCTGGAATTCTACTTCATTTTCTGACATGTGTTGTCGATCAGGTCATCGGTCGACCGACCATGCATCGGTCAGAATTTCAGAGAGCTAGAATTCACTGAAAACTTGTTCCAAACATATCGGTTAGATAGTCGATCAACCGACCATGCGTCGGTCAGAATTTCAGAGAGCTGGAATTCACTGAAAACAGGTTCCAAACCTGTCGGTCAGATCGTCGGTCGATCGACCATGCGTCGATCAGAATTCCAGAGAGTTGAAATTCACTGAAAACAGGTTCCAAACCTGTCGGTTAGATCGTCGGTCGACCGACTGACACCCAGAAGCTCAGTTTCGAGCTTCAGAATTTCTGAAGCTAATTGTTGCAACTTTGGGCCAAATGAGTTTCAACAACTCTAAAACATTATAAATCATAAGTTATGTAAGTGCTTGCCTCTAGTGAAGATAAATGGAAGAAAATCCTTTGTGATTGGATTGAGTTTGAGATAAAAACTCCTTGAATCCAAGCTTTACAACTTCAAGCTTGACTTTGAACTTGAGGAAGATGAAGAGGATGATGAAGTGAATGAAATCTCTTTGCAAAACCAATCCCAAGACTTCACTCTTGATGCTTGATGGAGAGAAATGAAGGAAAAAAGAGAAAAGAGAAAGAGATGGAGTCTAGGGTTTGGAAAAGAGATTCAAATGAAATCTCTTTAGCTTATATAAGCTTTAAGTTGCACTTAGCCCCTTAATCATCTATTAATTATGATTCAAGTCAAATGAAGGGTCACTTGACCCAATATTCGTCAAACGACTTCGAGTATTTGACGAAAGTGAACGTACTCCTCGATGTACGCTTGCCGGCATCGAGAGTTTCCGTATTCGACGAAATACGCAGAAATTCGTATTTACACAAAAGTCCCTCATTTTCAAGTTTGAGTTCAAAAACTCAGTCAACTCTTTTACAATCCTTTTTAACAAGTTCATTAAGCTCAATTCATCTATTTTAGGCTAAACCAAGTCCATTCGATCAATTTTCATTATTAGTCTAATTAAACATGGTTAATTAGTCTTAATCCAGATTAATTAGAGTTAATCTTCATTAACTCGGGACGGGGTCTTACAGCAAGACTCGAGCACATGACGTGGGTAGCAATTCTAGTCACCCAACTCTCAGGCGGGTAGCTACTAACCATTTTACTAAGTAGACCTAATGTTATGAATTATTCATAATAGAACCCATTGGATGGTTACCTATACTCCCTCTGGTAGAAGCTACCAGTTTGTATCATCTGTAAGAATATACCATTGAGGTATTTTTCTCGTCAATTTTGCAAGGGTCCATCCAAATATCAAATTTATCCATTGAAATTATGGTCCAATCTCTTCCATTCAGGGGAACCCCATGGTCACTAAAGGCATCTGTGTGGGGGATAACCGGAGCATGACCTCGGCCCCGATGTTGACAACTATGCCCATTTCGGCTGTGTGCCCATCTCGGTAACGGGCCATGGCCTCGATCTCCCCCAGCCGAGTGCTCCCACTTCGGTCACAGGCTCATATACAGCCAGCTCGGCCAGCTCCATCTCGGCCAAGCCCCCAGTTCGGCCCATGTCACTTCATTCTTGATCACTCATCTCGGCGTCCATGCCAGAAGACTGACCAAGACTGCCGTTGACAGCTGTACTCTTACATACGCTTAGCCACGTGACAGGGCGTACGACAAGATATCACGGGCGCCCATATCTTCTGACAGAGCGGCTTCTACAGCTCCCAAGGCGTCAGGATAAGGCCCGATGGGACAGAGTGGGCTGTGATAAGACTACAATTAATGACAAGTGGGCTACGATGAAACAGTACCTCCCTAGTACCTGACAAAGTGGGCTATGACAAGACAGTCAACCACCTCCTTGCCTCCTCTCTTCTTCTATATAAGCACAGCTACAGCTCCAGAGCAAAGAATGGCCAACAAAGACACCACATGCTGGTACGCCATCTTCTTCCCCAAAAATCTCCATCCTACTGTTCGGTTCTTAAACTGACTTAGGCATCGGAGAGCCTTGCGCCGCCCAGGCCAGGGTCCTTTGATCCCCTCTCTGTTTCTTTCTCCCCTTTCGGGTTCCAGGCAGCTGATCTTCATCAGTTCTTTGGATAAGTCCTATCAGGCACCCCCTATTCTTGTGAGTTACATTTTTTACACTTACAGCATCCTTCTTCACTTGTCTGTGAATGGGCACACTTCCGATAGAAGGATCAATTGTCTGTTGCAGCAGTTTGTTTTTAGACTGTTCCAGCCTCTTCTAGAGTATCTTGAGTTTGAGGACATGTGACATTTAGAAAGTTATCTTCTTCTATGATAGGATAATGCGAAGTTGAAGATCTCTTAGTACTATCATTATAAAAGAGGGCCTGGTTGTTTGCAGATCGAAGGGAACTGATTTGAATTAAATTTAAGGTAAAACTAGTATAAAGCAAGTCCGATATACGGTTAAATCTCATGCAATAAATCTTTAGTTAAAACTATTTTTAAATTAGTTATCAATTAATAATAAGTCACTGACTAGTTCAAGACAAGGAGTCAAGATTGCTATGGAATGGCTCATCCCAACTGAAGAGCACATGATCCTAATTGTTGAATTCATGTTCAATAGCCAATCAATCAAACAATAAACCCTAGAAAAAGCGAAGATCAATTATTTTTTTAACCAATTGAAGATCAATTTTTTTTAACCCAGTAAGGATTGGGGCCCAAAAGAGAGTCGAGACAAGCGAGAAGAGGGCCACACAAGTGAGAAATAATACCGCACAAGTGGGAAGAAAGTTCGCACAAGTGGGAAGAAAATTCACACAAGTGGGAAAAATGTGAAAAATATGACGTACCCAGGGTACAAACCACGTACAGCAATGTAGCAATGTGATAACTGCTGCCACTTAGTAAGTTGCCGTTCAGGCCATTGTCCATTTCAAATCATGAAATGTTATTATGGAGCCAAACATAAGATTTTCTAAGTAGTAAAAAGTCTAAAAAAATATGAATTCAATGGTTAGTCTTAAACAAATTTGTACTTTACCTTACACAATTGAATAAATGAATTGCTTCCTTATTATACACTTGACACAATTTAAATTACTTGAATTCTACATGCAAAGTTAAAATGAATATGTGATTAAAATTTAATCACCTATTATCATAAAAAAATTTAAATATTCACAGCTTTATGCTCGCCCTTTTAACATGAATTGCGTGTTCAACTTGCATCTTCACATCTCCCTTTCTCCCCAACCTCTAATTTGATTGATCAGACAGCTTAATATTGAATAAAAACACGAGCTAAAAAGCCATCTTCTCATTAGGAATGAAGCAGATATCCAAGATCTCTGGTAATGAGCGCCCACTACCAATCAAAGTTAAAATTAATATATACTATATTTTAATGAGAATCACTACTAAATATAAAAGATCTATGCACTTTATATAGTGTTAATAACTCATAACTCGAACTCGATAAATAACACTAGCAAAATAGGCCCATGCCCAACAAGGGACATAAAAATAATAATTCAATTTTAAATTAGAGGCATTTAAATGAATTATGAAAAGTAATTATATCAATAAAGCAAACTGCAAAGCCCAATTTTCTTTTTACTTGTTTTGATATTTTGATCAATTCAGATAAATCATAATTATGTTGAATTATAATTGCTTCTATTTTTGCTAATATAAATTCAGCATCGTTAATAGCAACAGAGGATCCAAACTCGATTGAAGATGCAATGATGGGAGTCAATTTGTACTTTATTATAAATGAAATTTAACAAGTTTATCAACGGTTAAAAGTTAATGATAAACATATGTTTTGATGTTCTGATCAATTAGGATGAATCATAATTACTTTTGTTTTTGGTAATATAAAGTTAGCTTAGTTAATAGTAACAGAGGGTCAAACTTGGTCAAGTTGTTGGCAGGTCTAGCAAAAGCACGGAATTCTCATAGTAAAGTAAAAAAATGAGAGGTCTCCAAATTCGTGTAGCCCACAGGTCACCCAATGAGATATTTGCTTTGATTAGTTGTGTATAGATTAAAAATATCATAATAAGAAGGTCATCCACCATTGATAATATTTATATAGTTTAATTAATGGTATTCCCAATACATGGAAGAAATCCCCTCACTTTAAATGTTAGAATTAAAAGAATAACTTAAATGTTAGAATTAAAAGAAGGGATGTGATCCATGAGAAGTCCCGTGAGAACTTTTTTGTGGGACCCAGTGAGAACTTAAATGTTAGAACTAAGTCATCTACTTAGCTTTAACAAAAAGAGAATAGTATTTTACCAAAACAAAAAAAGAATAATAGATTGAATATTCTAATAAATAAAATATGCATTAAGAATTTATGTCTCATATCAAACAAAAAACCCTACTTTGTATAAAGTAATATCACTTAGGCAAGACTTATTTTTAGTAAAGAATAAATACTTAAAAAAAAAACTTTTTTCATGAATAAAGAAAACTCTCTTATGAAAATAAATAAATAAATTCATAATCAACCACATATTAAAAATTTATGGATATGTCTTTATATTAGATTCAGAATTTGAAAAGCCAAACATCTAAATAAAAAAGTGAAGTGTACTACTTATTGCATGCTCCAATGAGCGAGTTAAGTTGATCCAACACAAAATAAGTGAGTCCTGCAGATTAATAGTGTTGGCAGGTATTCCATTTTCACACATTGATATCATAGTGGGCATGTATTAATCCTATGCATGTATTAATCCTATCTATAAGCGGGATTAATAGTGTCATTTTCCCACATTGATATCGTATTGGGCATGTATTAATCCTATCTATATAACCAAGCAGATCATTGGCCCAATTAACACAATCTATATGCGCAAATGCAAATAGTTATGATAATTTAATTTGAATAAAGAAAATCAAGTAACTAACTTGTGGTGAAGTAATTGCATGGTTCTGAGAGTTGAATATAAGGCAGAGGCAGCCTTCAAACCTGACATAGTATCTGCAAAAAAAGTATACAAATCCGGCATATACAGATTTTGATATAGGTTGATGTTGCATTTGTGGTTTACTGATTGTAACAATCCTTATGTAGCAATGAGCTTCACTACGGTGATGAGTGAAAAGGCCTACTCGTGATATTAATCTAATTCTCCTTTTATGTCTTCTTCTATAAGAAAAGAAAAGGTCTCTAATACCAGGAAAAAACAATAAATTTCTATGATTCAAGAATAATACATTTACAACAATTGACCAAAAAATTAAATACAATTTAATACAAAAATCATAGCCGGATCAAAATCTTAAATACAATTTAATACAGAAATCACTCTCATAGCTTTGCTCACAATTATTGTTGTACTTGGATTGCAATTTGCATAAGTAATCTTGGCATGATTGTTAGTATTTGACTATAATCCTGGTGAGGCTGAGATTGACTAATGAGAATATAATGATTAGTGTATTAGTCCTATTACCGTAGACATTAAGAAATTGGCCTCTTTACTTATTTTGTGGATTTCTCTCTTATCTGTATGAGTTTCAATGCAAACTCTGGTATTCTATTAGTCGGGATATTGTATTGGAGAGGGTTGCTTTTGTGCTAGGGGTGGAGAGTTGATTTTGATATTTTGTGAATCTTTTTTCTCTTTCTTTTTTCTGCTGGGTCAATGTTGTTGCAAGTGGTGTTTTCTTTAGAACTATATAAATAACATTAGGATATAACATAATTTATTTCTCTATTAGAAATGAAAACCAAATACTCATAATATCTTAATCATCAAATAGTAGTAAAGAATCATATCAAAACTCCAAAAATTAAAGTGGACAATGAAGAATATAAATACCAGCATATAAAAAAAATGTCAAAATATAACAAAAAAATGGACATATTCCATAAAATCCTAATATTGATGTAAAAATTGCAAAAATATCAAAGAAGTAAGAAATGTAAACACTCCAATCTTTCCTATATTGACTCTCAAATATAAAAGTCACCTTATTTTTTTAGTTTTCTTCCAATATCTCAATAATTCTGGCTTTTCTGAATTCATATATTATTTTACTATTTCGAAAATCTTTGAACAAGTATTTCCGAATATAAGAGAGAAAGAAATATGTATTTTATATAGTTTTGCGACATCATTCATTAATCATGCTTAAATGTAATTTTGTCTAACCACAACAAGTTCATGATACTTTAATATAATATGACCTTGGTCATGAAATACTTATTTTATGAACTGTTTCTAACTAATTAATATTATGCAACAATGCATGTATGATAATCATAAGGTTGTTATAATTTATCAAATTAAATTATGCACCCATGTTTTGAATTTTAAATTTTAATGGGTCAAATCCAATTTTTTTTATTAAAAGGGTTTGAAATGCTTTTATTAAATGGTCATACCCCAAATTGCAGGTTATCAGAGTCATCTTGACGTACGTTGCGCAAAACGTAATATCATTATTTTTTCTTTTTAATTTTTTTCTTTCTTAAGTGTTATTCGATTTTGCCGCTCTATAGGCCCATGTAAAATTGATAATTGTACATGCATAATATCAGAGTACAAATTAAAACTTGTTCATTGTAATGCTATTATCTTGGTGGGTTAGAGTGTCAACCCGTGTCCAATTCATTTAACTGCGTCTGGGCATGCCCAGGCAGCCGGGGCTCAGCCCAACATAGCCCAAGGCACAGATTTATCCATGCCGTCCACATGCCTCTTCTATTTCTTTTAAAATAAATTAATTTTTTATGTAAATTGAAGAGACTTTATAGACTTTTAGGGGTTATTAACTTGAAATAAAGTTGAGACTAATAAAAATAAATGCACAAACATTGATCTAATTTATAAATAAATAATAAATATATAATTATGAGAGCAGTTAAGCTCGAGCGTGCCATTTCCAGCATGTGGTGTTTGAGTGAATGAAAACCCAACATTTTCGTGGAGCCCGCCCAGCCCAAAATTTCCCCCCTTTCATTCTAATGACCTGCCCTAATCGAAACCATTCCTCCCTTCCTGGCGCGCGCTCTCTCTCTCTCTCACTCCTCTTTCGCACCTCTCTCTCTCTCCTTACAGTCAGGCATGGCGATCTCTCTCTCGATCGACAGTCAAGCATGGCGATCTCATCTCCTCTTTCGCAAGGCGCTGCGTCTCTCTCTCCACTGCGCATCTCGTCCTCTTTCGCCGGCCCAATAAAAGACGCCACACATCTCCTCCTCTTTCGCAACTCTCTCTCTCCACTGCGCATCTCGTCCTCTTTCGCCAGCCCAATAAAAGACGCCGCACATCTCCTCCTCTTTCGCAACTCCCTCTCTCCACAGCCAGGCAAGAGTAGGATGGGAAGACGCTGCGCTGCTCATCCTCTTTTGCAGACCCGCACCACGTCTAGTCCGTTGACAGCTCAGTAAGTGTCTTGCCATTCTTCCCTATTTCCATTCAAATCTATTTTCTTGTTTTTTTCCATTTCACCCATTTCATTTGAAATCTTTTTTTTTTTTTTTTTGAAATCTGGTTTCATCTCATCCTTTTTTTTTTTGTTTTCCTGGAACCGATAGCAGTTTGTTTGTAGATCAGATTTTTAGAATGGAAATCTGTTAGAAGAATCACTAGATTTCTCTTCATTGAGTTTTGGAAAGATCTTTTTTTTTCTTTTTTCTTTTTTTTTTTTTTGTTTCTGATGCAATTTCATGATTAGGAAGGTGGGTCTTTGGCTGATTCAATGTTTGATTTCTTCGTTCATTTGCTTTGGATAATTGGAATTTGGATGATCATAAGTAACGGAAGTGGTTTATGCTAGGATTTTTAAATTGAATCACAAGTGGGCGTCACAAGTGGTTCATCTCTTCATTAATTTTTATTGTTGATGACAGTAAATAGATGATGAACAATGAGGCTGTTTTAGTGAAACTTCTCTCCAGAAGTGCATAATACCCAGCCAGCGGATGGAAAAAGTGCATAGTTGATAGTTCAAATGCATTGAAAATTGTAGAGGTTGCCATGTAAACCCCAAATCATAGCTGATACAAGGGTGATCTAATCTGGGGTTTACACGTTATAGCTGATTCCACATTCATAGGAGAATTTCAAACAACTTGCTATTTTTAAATGAACCGCCCATTTGATTAGAAATTTTTTTTATTTTTCAGCCCAGGCAACCCTTTGTTTGTCCATTCATTTGAAATCTATTTTACATATTCCATTCAAAAGATTCTCCTCTTGATGATGTGAAGGCAGGGTAAAATATCAGTAGGTGGTTTTACATTTTTCAGCCAAGGCTACCCACATGCCCTGTTTTTCTTTATATGATGATGTGAAGGCAGGGAGTTGATTGCTCAGGTTTATATTCTTCTCCTTTGTTGTTTGGTTTATATTCTTTTATTTTGTTGTTTGGTTTCACTAGTTTCTTCTTTTGTTGTTTGGTTTTACTAATTTCACTAATTATTCAATCATTATTTGCAGGGTCTCAATGGTGAAAAGGATGTTGAGTTACTGATATCAGCAATGTTCATTTCTTTCATTTTTCACACTAAGATATCCTCAAGATTCAACCAAATTTCTAATTTTTTCATAACTGATATTTGTAGTTATGACAATTTTTCAAAACTGATATATAAGTTATAACAATGTTTACAGGGCTAATATGGATCCAAAGAACCTCAGTCGTCATTTTCTGCATTCAGTTTCAACTGGCAACAAATAGAAGCTATGTGGATTTGGTGGATGAAATGTTTGTCTATTTTGTGGATGGTATGGGGATGAATGTCTATGTTGTGGATGCAATCAGAATTAATGTGGAACGCGGAATATTTTGGATACAATTAGAATTACTGTGGTTTTGGCTTTGTGGCAGGTGATGTAGTAAAAAAGAATGTGGAGTGTTTTGTGTACACTGAGAATGACCAAATGTGATAGTGTTGTGTGATATATTTGACATCCTATCAATGCAGTGGTTGGTTACTTGGTTTCCTTGTATCATTTGTTGTTTGTCACTTCATGTGTGATATAGATTTACATGGTCGATTGTTTCGTGAAGCTTTTATGTTGTGTGGGTTTGATTATATGGCAATGATCAACTAGACTCATTGTATCCTGGTCCAGGTGCAACTTTGACCGACGCATGCCCAGACCAAAATCATTTACAGCCTTGCAAGATTGGGCCAAATAGTTAGCGGTCTGGGTAAGTTGACATTGTTGGTAATATTAGATTTGAACAGAGGTGGGTAGAATGTCTTATTCTTACGAGGATGCTACGATAGAAGCTCTTTCATGTTTTTTTTTTTTTAAAGAATGGGGGAGTCGAATACATGTACTTTAGTAAATGCATAGACAGCCCAACAGCCTGAACTACGGATTTGTGCTCTTTTCTACTCTTTTTTTTTTTTTTTTGTTGGTGCCATGTCTGGAATTCCTGACCTAATGATTTAAACAGTTGGTTTAAACTATTGTGCCAAGGTAGAGATATGCTGTTTTAAAATAGGATAACTGCTCTTTCCGGCTCTTTCAAAATAAGATAACTGGAAGTTTATGGGGCCAGAATAGCCCCTTAAGCACAAGAGTACTGCTTTTAGTATTAACCATTAAAAAAAAGTTAAGGCTTACTAAATGCATACAAATACTGATGGTCTTTTCCACGGTATTGAGTTGGATGGGGGGATTAATAAATCATATTCATTGGTTTCCATGAGAGTGGCTGCATTTCTCTTTCATGAGTTATACTCAACTCTGCTAAGGAAATAAAACATTTCAGCAAGGCATCCTGTCTAACCTTAGTCAGATCCTGATAACAAATGGGTGACAAAACTGAACCACGTTTCAATTACATACACAATAGTTCAGAATAAACCTTGAACTGACCTGAATCCAACTCATTTACATCCCTAAACTGAACTATCAGGAGGATTGGTTTCTGAAACTGGAGCCATGGCACAACACGAGTGAATTGATTCCATGCATATAGATCAAAAAGGGATAAATAAACATCCAAAAGGCATGTAGATTTTACTCCCACTTAATAATTTTACAAACACTTGATGTTCAAGAAAAAAAATAGGAGGATTATAACTATCCTCACACTGCAAATTCCCCTCCCCATACATATGCAACAAATAGAAGAAGCATCATTAATATATAGGTGCGATAATTTGGATGTTGTTTCTGCACATTCTGAGCTTCTACACTTTCTCTCAAAATTTGGATTTCATGCTTAATCTCCCGCTTCATCTCTTCAAGTGATGTTTTCATTTCTTTCATTCTACTTTCAGTTTGCTCACTTCCCATATTTCGAACCGCTGTATATTCAGGTGCAACTTCATCCATCCAAATGAACAACCCACAACCTCTTTCTCCATATAAAAAAAATTCATAGCAAACGCAAAATTAATATTGGAGTAAAAAATTATTAACTCAATGAAGAGAAATGGCAACACGGATTTCATATCATATGGGTGAAATGGAAAAACACAGATTTGGGCCTAATCTCTATTTTCCCTTTTTGTTGCCAACCGAAGCTTAAGATAAGATTGTAGAGAAGTTCTGGAATAACCACTTGTGACGCCCACTTGTGATTCAATTTAAAAATCCTAGCATAAACCACTTCCGTTACTTATGATCATCCAAATTCCAATTATCCAAAGCAAATGAACGATGAAATCAGACATTGAATCAGCCAAAGACCCACCTTCTTAATCATGAAATTGCATCAGAAACCAAAAAAGAAAAAAACAGATCTTTCCAAAACTCAATGAAGAGAAATCTAGTGATTCATCCAACAGATTTCCATTCTAAAAATCTGATCTACAAACAAACTGCTATCGGTTCCAGGAAAAAAAAAAAAAACAGATTTCAAATGAAATGGGTGAAATGGAAAAAACAAGAAAACAGATTTGAATGGAAATAAGGAAGAATGGCAAGACACTTACCGGGCTGTCGACAGACTAGACGTGGTGCGGGTCTGCGAAAGAGGATGAGCAACGCAGCGTCTTCCCATCCTTCTCTGGCCTGGCTGTGGAGAGAGAGCTGCGAAAGAGGAGGAGATGTGCGGCGTCTTTTACTGGGCTGGCGAAAGAGGACGAGATGCGCAGTGGAGAGAGAGAGACGCACATCGTCTTGTGAAAGAGGAGGAGATGAGGTCGCCGTGCCTGACTGTCAATCGAGAGAGAGAGAGATCGTTGTGCCTAACTGTAAGGAGAGAGAGAGAGAGGTGCGAAAGAGGAGTGAGAGAGAGAGAGAGAGCGCGCGCCAGGAAGGGAGGAATGGTTTCGATTAGGGCAGGGCATTAGAATGAAAGGGGGGAAATTTTGGGCTGGGCGGGCTCCACAAAAATGTTGGGTTTTCATTCACTCAAACGCGGCACGTTGGAAATGGCACGCTCGAGCTTAGGGGAGCTGCTCTTAATCTATATATTTGGGTCAACAGACATAGGGGATGGACATGCCCGTGCTAAGCATAGTGTGCTGGTGGAGAATTAAGCAGCAACTTATCTACTGTACATGAAAACAGAGTTTTTAGTAATTTCGTAATTTCCTCTTTTTCCCTTTTAATGAGCAAGAGAAAAACGTTGTTCAGCAGCACGTGCAGAAGGCACGTGGTACCAATGCAGATGAGAATATTGCGAGCAATCCTCTCTCCTTCCCATGTGCGAACACTGCAAATGTGAGAGGCACAACATGGCAACATTTCCCACGTGCCGTAGCAGCATCAGCAGAAGCAGCAGGGCCTTGTTGAGCAGAAGGAGCTCACTCTCCTCAGCGTCTGCTCTGGCAATTCGTATATCTCTGGTTGGAGCTTTTTGCATCGGAAGCTTGGGTCTTGCCTCCAAGACGCCCTTTGCTCGTTCTCATCCTCTCCTTCCTCTCTTAAGGTATTACTATTCCCCTCTCTCTCTCTCTCTCTATCTCTCTTGTGGGGATAAAAAAATGGATAGTGGATTGTAAAATTGAGATTTTGTGCGTTTGGATGTGACCCCAGATTGCAAACGTTCTTTTGATGCTTTTGGGGACATCTATTTGAAACCACACGATCTGGGGTACTGTTAGTTTCTTGTTATTTGTTGCCCCCATGTCAGTGGCAGTACCAATTGGCAATATTGAGTTTGGGGCTGCTATGTATTATGGTGTCTGTGACAGGATAGATGACTTCCCAGTCTGGCAAGTGCCAAGATGTAAAATTGGTTGGATTTGGTTTACATGTGAACAGAAGGGAAAAAATTAGGATCAAAAGCATGGGGTTGAATGTTGGGGTGGGAAGATACAAGAAGCAAAAGACATGGATGGGAAGGATAGAATTAGGAATGAGTGAGGGAAAGGAAACATATGAGTTGCCCAGATAGAAGAAAAAGATGGAGTTTGCATAACTGGAAAATGATACATTAGATAAATTAATCAAATGAAATCAAAGCTGGAAGAAGGAAGATGAGTCCCAGTTCCAGAGATAGTTACATGTGTGAGGGAGGGGGCACACGTGTGAGGGGCCGCTTCCCACATGTGAGATCACCACTCACCACCATAACTACCTCCTTAGAGCCAAACTGCCTGAGCATGGAGAGATACCTTATCTCCAATTTGCAGGTAGGACAAAAAAAAAAAAAAAAAACCATTCTTCCCTTCACAAGCATGAAGAGAAGCAAAACCATTTAAACTCTTAGCAAGCAAAGGGGGTTTTTTCTTTCCAAGTAAAATAACAACAAAAAAAGGACAAGGGAATGTCACTTGAGATGATTGCCTTCAAATAGGGCAGAATGGAAAAGTAAAACTCAAAAGGCTGTCTGGAGATATATGGAATGAGGCTTTGGTGATGATGATCATGACAAACTTAAACCCCATTTCTCTATCCCTAATTAATCCTTCTCTACGACATATTGACAAACTCAGAGCCTTGGATTCTCTTTTGTATATAACATATCTTGATGGAACTGGAAATTAGCAACTGAGTTAACTGTTGGTTTTAGTGTGATTAGGATTAATGAATTTTATGCTATAGTAATCCATTCTTTCTATTGCTGTTGGTAAATTATCAGGTCAAAGTTTACCAGCCAATCATCTGCCAAGAGCATTCACTCCACGGGAATGGAAGGCAATAGTAACACTGTACCAAGTATTGTTGTATATGTTACTGTGCCAAACAAAGAAGCAGGTCAGTCACTGTACTTACGTCCTTATAAATGTAATGATGAGTATGCGAGTTTTATGGTTTATTCATGTTGAGGTTTTTAAGTTTATTTTTACTTTACAAGTTACCATTCTCATTTTAAGGAATAAATTATCCAGTCAGATCATGTATCAGCCAGTTCAAAAATGCATACTTCTTTTTCTTGCTTCCGGGACTGATACCATCATCTGTTTCTCAAAATTGAGACAAAAGGGTAAAATGAATTGGTTGTTGAATGGATTTGGAGATAAATGAACTCCTGTATAAACAAGCTTTCTCACTGTCTCAACTTGTCTCCCCCCAAAGATTCCATCAAAAATTTGGGAGTTAGCTAGTTCTTCTCTGGATAAAATAGCCTATGTGAGTTATATCCTAGATCAAATATTTTGCAACAAACATACCCTTAAATGGTTAGCCACGTGGCTCTTTTTAACCTTAACAAATAGATAACCCACTACTCCTCGTGCATATCATCTCAGACATTTAAACTTTGTTAATGATTTAGCTCAATATGATAGGATAGCAAATGTGTTGAAGATCTTAACATGTGAATTATGTTTTGGGGTCTGATTTGTGGTTTAACAATAAAAACTTGTAAAGCTCTTTGTTTGTTTCAACCTCTATTTGCTTCTTCCTATTTTTGATGCAGGCACATGCATTCAAAAACATGCTACTGTTTTCCTGCATGTTGCTATATATGATAATATTTGTTCTAACATTGGACTGGATAGAAAATCGACAATTTGCACTTTTATTAGGACATCTGATAAGATTAATGCAACTTTTAATTAACAAGAACTATATCAAATTGTTGTTGAATGTCATTATATCCAGTGCCGATATTTTTTTTTCTTTTTTTTAAACAAAATTATATCATATGCAGGCAAGAAGCTGGCTGAAAGCATCCTCAAAGAAAAGCTTGCAGCATGCGTTAACCGAGTACCAGGCATGTACCTTATGCTTTAATTCACTATAGCTCTATGTATTAATCCTCGTATCCAACTTTTAGTTTTGACACAATTCTTTGCCCCACTCTCTTTCTTAGTTTCTCTTTTATGAGACATTAGGTTGAATTATAGTTTTTTAACCCTGTGATTCAACCAGACTCACCCATTAAATGGTCAAGAAGACTGAGGATCCTGGTGGGTTGACCAGGCAGATTAATAAATTAATTTTGAAATATTTTTATAATAATCCTTGTAAAAAAATCAAATGGTATAAAATTTTCTTGAGAAATCTGCATAAATTTCACGAGTCGTGATTTTCATCTTCATTTGTTACTAAGAGTATTTAACTCTACCATTCAATTGGTATAAAGCTTATTTACAATTTTCACTTGTTATTTTGATGTGTAAAAGGGCGAGATGCCCTTACATCAATCTAGACAATTTCCCCAAACGAAGATGTGGTAAACTGAGTCGCCATTGACCTGGTGGGTCATTCATGTCTAAAGAAAGAACTTAAAAAGACTCAAAAGGATATTTTATTAAAGAAAGTTTTGAAGATAGTGCATGATTTACTCTTTGTTTGTAAGTCTTTGTACTTGGAACTTGGAAGTGAATGTGAGTGTGAACTGACATGACTATTTATTTGATTTTCAAGATTTAGGAATTAGATATTTATAGTAGTTATTCTCATGGTAATTGACAATGGAGTTGTTGAGATGTTGAATTTCTCTCTTCATCACTCTCAGATAGCTAAAAGAAATTAAAGGAAGTAAAACTCTAAAAAAAAAAAAAAAAACTTTTACAAGAAGAGCATGCTTCCTTATGAGTTCTTCATCAGTTGTCATTCCCAAGTCATTGATAAAGGAAGGGTTCCATTGATAAGGATTTTGGACATAGCTTATTTTAGAGTTCGAGTCTAAAAACTTTTAAAATCTAATCTCTAATTGATGGGATAAGGCTCCAATGAAGAGGTGTGCAATAGGTGACATGACTGAAGCAAATGAGACTCACCGAATTTGGACTAGTCGGGACTGAGACATGCAGTTTTGAGTATGGGAGATGGACATATATTAGTTAGGACCAAACTTAAAATTGACTCTTGACCAGTGTTTCATTCTTTGATCATCTATCTCTCTCTCCCTAATTAATCTTGTCTTACTTAAGAGTTTTACCAAAGTTTTGTATCACTGAAAATTGGGTTTGCATTGATATGATTGCCAAAAAAAAAAGCAATCTGCTATCCTACCAGTATAAGTACATATTCTCAGGGCCGAAGGGAGGGGAGGGAGAGGATATAATGATGAGATACTTAAATGCAACTTTGAAGAATATCCATTGGTACACACTTTTCAAGAAGTGATCACTTGTCATGGAAACTGCAAGGATGAGATCTTTGCTCATGGAAACTGCAAGAGTTTAAATATGAAAAAGGATTTCAAATTCAATTAGATCCATATATCAAATGAGAGAAATGGGTTTTGTTTATTTATTTATTTATTGGTATCAAATGAGATAGCTCCTATTTCTATCGTTGTGTATATCTAAATCTGCCAGCCAGTTACAATTTCCATAAGTATCAGCTTTTGGGGTGTTAACCTTCACTAACACCCACACCACACAAAACTGGGTGCTTTAGGGGAAAACATTGTTGAGCATTTTTTATTCAGCCTCTCTGTATTTTGTTTTTATTAGGGATTCTTTTGGGGTTATCTGGTGCATTGCTTGCTTTGAGTCAGATGTTTTTCCTCTTCTTATGAGGAAGTACAAATATATTATTTTCCAATCTTACTGTCCTAGTCTTGATGAGCACATATTGCATTTTGTGATTGCAGGCATCGAGTCTATGTATTTCTGGGAGGGTAAGGTGAGGATTGCATGCCTATATGTTATAAATACGGAAGTGCTCGGGACAGGATCTCCCTTTCTTTTTCTTCTTTATAATCCCAACCTTTTCCTTTTTCAGAATTTTGAAGGTGTTACATTATGTCTTCTTCACTCTTTTTAAGGGTTTGGGTTTCGGGCAGGAGTTGGGTTTGGGTGATGGAGGAGAGGGGATGTGGTGAGGCCATGAGGAAGGGTGATTGGTGAGGCCATGAGGCCGTGAGGTGGAGCCATGGAGTTGGATGTGGTAGTCACAAGGAGAGGAGGAGATGGTGGTGGGGAGAGGGGAGATGGTGGTGATACTATGGAGGAAGAGAGAGGAGAGGAGAGAAGAGGAGAATTAAAGTGGAGCTTGGTGGGGCGGAATGATGTTGAGTTTCAGTGCTGGAGTAGAGGGAATGTGGTGAGGTCATAAAGGAGATGAAGGTGGTTGTGGTGGTGGTAGGGAGAGGAGGAGGTGGTGGTGGAGGAAGATAGAGGAGAGAGGGGAAGGAGAGGAGAGGAGAAGCGGGGTGCAACTCATTGGGGTGGGGGTGGAGGGTGGAGGAGGTGGTGGTGGGGGAAGGGAGAGGAGGAGAGGAGAAAGGGGCAGACTCGATCGGGGCAACTCAGCCAACTCGACTTGACTCAACTCGACTCGAGGGGGACCGAGTCCCCCCCCAAGTTTGGTTTTAAAATGCTGTTGGTGTGGCAATCAAGCAGATGATTTGCGGCACCTTGTGATAATATATACAGCAATTTAGCATTAGTGTCCTTTGCCTTCGTAGATCACATGGGCCATTTGCAAACAGAAGTGCTCATGCATAAAATAGTTACCCTGTACTATGATCATCAGAATGAATCATGCATCTAGAAACAAATATTTATAAATTGTTTTCCCTCTGATTTCAGATTCAGACAGATTCAGAGGAACTACTTATAATCAAGACCAGGGAGTCCCTCCTGAAGGATTTGACAGAGCATGTTAAGTCCAACCATGAATATGAGTAAGCTTTCACCCCGTGTAGTTTCCCAACATTTTTGAAGTATCATTCTATTCCTTTTAGTGGTTGACATGATCGATGCATTGTAGAACAAGGTTAAGATAATCTTTAGTTAGTGTTTTAGGGAGGATTATACATTTGATATGTTGGTTTCTTAATTGGCTAATGCCGTATGATTTCACCTAAATTTTACATTGATTATCTGAGTAATGTACTCCATCCATGTTCAATGTATGTGCCCTAGAACTGATGGTGCTACCACAAGAACAGCACCAGGAAGATGATACTGGCCTCTACCTGTTGGAGTAAATTCAAGTATTACAAATGGGCAATTATAGAAAAGTTCAATGAATTTTTTACGTCAGGGGTGCATAGTTGGCTAGGATCATAGGATAATTGTAGTTTTTGGAACAATAGGCGCAGTGGGAAAACGGTAATGATTTATAGATGTGAGACAATGCATAGGGATAAGAGTTAACATGGGTTTTCTATGGCCCATATGATCGATCGATCAAAAAAAAAAAGAGCCCAGTGTTTGAACTTTGAACACTTATTTTAGCATGACCTACTAGCGATGATCATCCTAGTATAGAAGGCACGTGTACTAGACTGTGATGATCATCCTAGCAACAGCTCCCATAACTCTTTTTTGCTCGGACTGTCCTACCATTCTGGGAAATTTTCAGTTGGCTATTTCCTTAATTCCCATTTTCTTATTTGAAAAATAGGAAACCTTTAAACAAATTGTTGGAGTCATCCAATTGCTGTGACTTTTGGGCTCAGGGTCATCTGATATAGGCAACACTGCATGTGATCTGTTTAAATAACTTCAGATATTTGTGTTTGGCACACTAGCCTTTCCCTAGGAGATGTGCATCTAAATTTTCTGAAATGGAGATTTTTCTAATGCCTTGCAGGGTTCCAGAAGTCATTTCCATGCCCATCACTGGTGGTAACCTCAAGTATCTGGAATGGATCAAAAACAGCACAAGGGACTGAACTACAAGAGCCAATTGTTCCCTTCAAATAATGATTCCATCCAGTATCAGTTTGAATAATAGAGTAGTATTTTATCTGTTTTGTAAATAATACTAGCTTGTCATACTCCTGAAGATTATAGGCTCTTTGGAGACATCCAATAAAATTGGAACAATACTACTGAAGATTATAGACCGATAACAGCAAACTCTCTTTTAAGTACAATCAACTTTTTTTTTTCCTTGAGAAAGACACCAAACTGTGCCTCAATAAGAATGCAGTGTGTAGTAGTGATTCTTTTCCACGGATCCACAAATGAACAGGGACATTGATCCCTTTCTGCCCTTACTCTCTGTTCATGCAGAAGCACCTGCACAACATGGCCAACCATTACAAGGAGATTCATGTATGCTGGGACTCTCTAATCCTTTCTTCTCTGTCTGTTGGATGGAGCAAGATGTTAATCTTAAACTATTGTGGTTACTTTTTCCTTTGTTGTTTGGACTCAAAACAAATGATTATTTATTCAGTGAATTGATTTGTAGCTAATGATGCAAAAGATGTGTTAGGAGCAATCTGAAAAAGTGGGGGTGAATTTTTTTTATCTAGAGACTCATAAATTGTATATTAATGGAAAGTTGAGATATGGCTAAGAAACCAAGAAGATGTTAACGAGGTGCTTGTACTGTGAAACTGGAGTGTATTTTGCTTCGATGGTGTGGAAAAAAAAAAGGTTTTAGGCTGTGTTTGACAGTGACTATTATGTTTCATGGAAATGTACTTTATTTTTATACATAAAGTAAGCTCTATTTGGTCCTTTTTTTTCATAATTTGTGAAAGGAAATAACTCTTTATTATTATTTTTCTTTGAAAATGCACCTTATTTTTTCAGATAGTAATAATAAAAAAAAGGCACATTTGCATCCAACCACATCTTTTTATTATTATTATCAACTCTGGCTTATTTGTCAAATAAGGCAAATATGCTCCTACAAGCATATCACACTCTGTCATATGCAGCCCATATTGTGGGGCACATTTGGATGCATTTCTATCATTGCGGAGATGAGGATCACGCCCAAAAAAAAAAAAACCTTTATTAGATTATCCCAGCCCGTAGATTTCACACTTCTAAAGTTTAATGCCCTATCGACCATAGTTTTTTTTTTCCTTTTTTATTTCTTTTTTTAGATTCAATCTGATGGTGAGTAAATGTTCGATTGTGGGTGAGTTTGAGCCACTAATTGGATTGCCACTGCTAAATATCTACTTTAAACGATCATTTTTCCCCTAATGCGAGCCTGGATCTTCTATCACTCTTAGAGAAGTGAAAGTGTGAAACTCCCCATTGGAATTCATCTATTAAAAATCGTAATCACTCAAAATAAATGCTTTTTAGATACTTGGTGTTGCAAAAATTTATAAAAATTAGCCCCACAACCAGTGTAGGTTAAAACATATGAATAAAAAATTAAAAAGTCTACATGGACTAACTCATGATATGACATGATATCCCCATGGATACCATGGGGTTAGTCCATGGACTAACTCACTCCATGTAGCAGGACTCATAAAAAATTTTAAAAATATATACTCTAATAAAAGTTTTAAATTTTCAATTAGCCCCCGCTATGCACTATGAGTTTCACTTTCCCCAAATGAGACAGGAAGACCCATCTCATCCTCAGTGGCCATACCTCCTACAGTGCACTTTATATATAAAAGCAAAGCATGCTCCTCCGCGCTCACAAATAGCAGTAGCTCGAAAATGGCGCTAATGAACGCCCCACGCTTCCTTTCCATCATCCCCAATCGCAGATCCTTCAATTCCAACCACCCTTTTTTTCTTCCTCCTCCCTCAACACCAACACCCAACATAACCCAAATCTCACTCATAAAACCAGGTATTTCATTCTCTTTTTCCTTTTCACCTTTACTAACTCTCCCTTTTTTCTCTCTCTCTCTCTGTTACAGAATACACAAAATCCTACATATTTCATTTGAATATTTATGTAGAATGTACTTCTCATGCACCCTTTACTTCAATTTTTGCGCTTATTGCTCCCTCCTTGAATCATGTTTTTTTTTCCCCAGTAACTTTTCTGTGGTGAGAGTCCAAAACCCTAATAGCTTTGATGCTGAAATCTCATCATATAGCTCCATTTGGTTGCACCCCAAATCACAATCTGGTTTAATGCGTAAAATAAAGCTTTGGTTTTCTATCAATTGTGCCGTCTCTTGGAGTGCTGGCGTTAGAAATTGCAAGGATTGGATGATTTTATTTTTTCCCCCCCTCTGAGGCTTTTCCTCTGGGGATGATGATAATGTGGTAATGTTCTGAAAACAAGAAGGATAGTTATTCTTATAAGTTTCTAGCTTATCATTTACTTGATTTCTTGTGTAACTAGTGTTAAGTAGTTAGTTTGCTGCGCCTTTAACGCCTAGGCATTTTGGGTGTATTGGTTAGCAACTTGAGAACCAGTTAGTACCATGCCATCTATGAATAACACATGCCAAGGTGCTTCATCTTGGATTCTTTCTGTTCAGTCGTTCGAGATTACAAATGTTTATAGTTGTAAACATTGGGTTAGATGTTCCTAAGTCAAAAGAAGTTAGGAATTAGAATAATTTTTAACAGCAAATGTTTATAATTGTGACTGGAAATTACAAATCACTATCAGGTTTGCCACTTTTTCCTCCCTATTCCCTGTCCATTTTTTTTTTAATGGTAAAGGTTGTATTGTGTTCAATAAAATAAAAATTTTACAGTATACAAGAGCTTACAGGCAGGGCTGGCCAGACAAACCTAAACCAGGCCACTCTAAACACCCAGAAGCAAAATGTACAGCTCTATTTCCCTACGCAAAGAGTTCAAAATAAAAAAAAGGCTACATCACTAAACATCATATTGGTCTGCTGTATTGCTTGTTTTGCAGTGGTATTTGCGTCTACTGCCTATTCCCCTTCAGTTATTATTAGCACCAACAGCCAGTGTTGATTTGGAACTGAAAAGTAGTATTTTTACCATTTAACATGATTTACATTTTTTCTTTTGTTCCCACGCTAATTGCATTAGACATACTGCAAGAGATAAACATCCATTCGGCCAAAATATTTCAATCAATTGTGAACATTCGAACACAATATTTGCTATATTCTATGATTTATCTTTTATAGATGTTTTCATAGGTAAGAAAATATCTTCAAGTCTTGACTCGTGGCAAGCTTTCACCATGATATAGTGCTCTATGAGTGCCACTTCGAAGATTCATAAATCACTATTAGGTGAGTGATTTGGTGATAAGGTGTTTTCCTTTATTCATGGAAATATTGTTGTTCCTTTCAGGTTTGATATGTTTTGCCGGGCACTTGCCTAAAGCTACATCTGAAGAGACTTCTACTACGATATTAGAGAAGTTCGATAATGTATATGATGAAGAGAGAAATGATAAAGAAGCTTCCTTTGATGCACGTGCAGAAGCCATTGAAGTTTTAGATAAACTCAAGATGAAGGTAGCTTTGAGATAAATTTGAATTCCCCATTCCATTATTATCATGGAGAACAACTATAAGGATATCACTGCACTACTTTTAAAAAAAGGCCTATTAAATGAGCAAATGTTCAATAAGTCGTTACCGTCGTTGTTGCTGCTTCTGTCATTGTTATGTCATTGTCGCCCTTGTTATAAACTGCACATTTTTTTCTTTTTTGTTTGGAATAAATTACAAATGTTGTTTGTGACATTGCGTTACATTGTTTCAATGTTGCTCTCACATAGTTTCAATGTTACTCTTAAAATGGCAGAAATGTCTCTTTGCTTTCATTTTCTTTTAAAACATGCTCTAGTCATATCTGGAGGTATGCTTTTAGTATAACGAGAACTTCATACTATTATTTAACTTTACTTTATGACGTGAATCAGGATTCAGAGAGATCATGACCCATCCAATAACGGTGCAGACCACTCTGGCCCACGCCTGACCTAGGCCAATAAATTTTCGAACACCAAATTGGGCACGATCCAATGAAAATTGAGAAAGTTTAAAGTAAATTCCAGCAACTTATAAAACCCAACCACTTTATAAAGACTCAAGAATAAGTCAAACCACATGCACATATTTGATACCGAGACAATAACTAATCCCACCAATGTCATAATGTATATATGTATATAATAAAGATTTAGCAGCGAGAACCATTGCAATCTGATTCTATATGGCTTATGTCAAGCCAAATATGATCTAATTGATGCAACTGTCAACTCATGACCAGTAGGCCCAAAGGCCAGTCCAAATCCAGTCCATCCATCTTCGGTTTCAGGGCCTAAGGTGCCTGCACCATATGGACCCACTTGAAGACAGGTGACCCTTTTTCTTAGAAGATATAATTTTTACTTGCTTTGAGATTTTAATGCAAGTATCATATGGATTAAGCCATTTTTCCCCTTAATTGGTAAGATGAAGGGTTGAGATGAGAATTTCATTAGGGCTTCTTTAAGTTGGACAATGTATTTAAAGACTTTATTGAAATGGAATGAGCGCTGCTTTTTAATTTGCACCAGCAATTTGTGAAGTTTGTCTTCTAAATTTCAGTGAGTGTGAGGTTCACTGCAGAGGTTGGAAACAGCCTAAGATGCTGATATAGCCCCTAGATCTAGAGGCATGAACCAGTCCACATATCGTGACTGCTTTTGGTATATTTGATGCAGCAAATTCCCAACATTATAAACCTTTGTGCTGCTCATTTGAGGCCTGAAAGTGGTCTTGGTTTATGGTTTTCTGCTATTGTTGAAGTGAGCGACAGTAACAACGACCATTCAGGTTGGTTTCTCATGTGATCTGAAGTTTGTAGCAAGGCTGCTATTCTCATGTAAAAGGAAGCACGTTATTGTTTGGTTGTTTTGTGTTTGGCTAAACTAGATTTGAAACGAGAAGACAGTTGGACGTGCAGATAGGCAGATGGTGGTTTCAAATCATTAAGATCTCATCCTATATCAGACTTGAATGAACAAATTAAAGTGCAAAGAAATAGCTTATGTGCACCTTGTGATATGGACTGTCATGCAATTAATAGCAGACGAATCAGACAAAATAGTGTATAAACCAGGCCTTTCAGCGTTTGGATCACTTGAGCACAAGATGTATCTTCCAAGGCCAAAACTGGGACTACACATCCAAAGAAGAAGAATGCTCACATCTGTTTCAGGGTTTTAGTCAATGACGATCCCAACAATAATTAGAGTCTCCCATGTTCTTTGATTATATAACTTTAATTGCATGTTCTTTTATGAAGCTTGTATTCCATTTAACCAATAAATTGAAATAGAAACTCCTAATCCAACTCAAATCACCCAATGAAAAAGTTCTAACAAATATGAGAGAGAGCAGTTGTTTATAACCCAAGTTGTTTTGTTTCTGCATGCCTTACTAAGATCTTCCAACTTCCTATCTGTAGTTGGGCTCGGTTGATCCATATCCTGTTCTTGTATATGGAAGTGGTGCTTTGGCAGCTCTGTGGATATCAGCAGCGATTGTTGGAGCACTAGATTCCATTCCTTTGGTAATTTTTCCATATTTTTCAGTGAAAACAAACATGTTTGAAATATCAAGATGTATTTCCCTTAGCTTTTTGTTTGCTGCTGTTCTTTAATTTGTAAAACAGTTGCCTAAGGTGCTGGAAGTTGTTGGTCTTGGCTTCACAGTCTGGTTCAGCTATCACTATGTAATCTTTAAGGTAGTATGTGTTACTGTTATAGTGTTATTTTTTAGTGCTATACTTGTTAATAATGTGCACACTTATAAGTTGGACTACTTGTATTTTGCAGAAAGACAGGAAAAAATTGTCAGAAAATTTTGAAAAAATCAAGCAGGAGATTATTGGGTCAAATGAGGACTGATGATGTTGAGGTATCTACGATATTTTCCGTGGTCATTTTTGCTTCAATCTATATGTTGACTGTGCGGAGTTTATCATGTAGCCGGCTGTGAGATTAAACTTCACCAAGTTGTGATAATAGATAATTATCTTAGAGTGGATTGTGCTGTTCAAACTCTCAAGAATGTTTCAGTAAAACCATCTAGGTTGTAACCTCCCATTTTTCGAGACATACGTCAGCCAAAATAGCCTCTGATAGGAGGCCAATTGCTCTTAATAGAAATGTCAGCCTGCTTGCTTGTTGCTGGAAATTTCAAGTTTTAAATTTAACAGATGAGAAACGATGTCCCCTAATAGGGTTGTCTGTTAATAGGATGGTGAGTATTGCCACATTGGTAAGAGTTTTTTTTGTAAGTGGGCCGTCCATGGTAGGTTATGCCAAATGGGAAGTCACAGATTTTAATGGTAAAGCTCTTGTCATTGGTAAAAGGACGGGCTTGTCACAACAAACATTAAAATTCTCTTGACTCTGCATTTCACCATATATGAGTAGTGTTATCATGGCTAATCTAGGTGCATGCCATACTCAGCTCAAACTTTGCACTGTGACACATAATTAGGACAGAGCTTTTCACCTACGATCAGTTGTGAAAGGGGGACCATTAGGGTCTGTTTATTTGATCGGGTATTGAAGTCATAGGAATTCCCAGCAATGCCTTCCTATATGAAGGGCTAAAGTTGAAGTAGAGGTGAAGATTTACAACTCACCAGCGAATAGTCATTCTTATGCTAGGTAATGATTACCCAGCCATCATTCTTTCCTCAGCTCTTTATCACTCCTTTGCTATGCCTAATTTACCATGAATTCCAAGCCAACAAAGAGGCCTCAAAGAAGAATTCTCCTTTTCATTATTTTGGTAAATGACAGCTGGCTCGTCATTGTTGAAGCTTTCCTGTGAATGATAAGAATGTGGAGAATTATTTCGTGTACTTTTACATGTATCTTAAATTGCATTTTGATTTCCATGGTAGCTAAACTAGCGTCCAAAGAATACCAGAAGAGATGTTTAGTCTGACATCATTACCAAAGCTTTGTCCCAACTATGCTGGGTTGGCTATATGAATTTATTTTTTTCATTCCGATCCATGATTAGCCAAAGCTTCAAATATGCTGTACTTCAGATCTATTGCTACTTTCATCCATATCCTCTTCAGCCTATCCATTTCCCTTGGCAAGCCATCAATTTGCAAAAAAAAAAAGACTTTTCAGTAGTGGATATGTCCAAACTGTCTCAATTGAATTTATGTTATTTTATCACATTAATGTTACCCCCAAATGCTCTTGAAAGCGCTCATTTTGTAATTCTATCTTTCCTACTGTGATATTCTCATCCCTTCTACACTCATTTTGTGCATGTGTTACTTCTTGATTGGCCAATATTCTGCACCATAGGTCATAATTGGTCTAATCATTGTCCTGTAAAAGTTTTCCGCCAATCTTGTTGGTATATGCCAGTCACAAAGCATTTTAGATGCAAGTCTCGACTTCACAATCATCTCGCTTTTATCCTATGTTCGATATCTTTAATATTTTCATCCTTCTTAATTATCGAGCCAAGGTATCAAAATGAATCTTTTTGTGGAACTTTTGAGATTTGATTTCTTATAAAAAATTTCGCTCTTTTTACATCCTCACTGAAGTTTATTATATTTTTGTACGACTTATTTTAAAGCCTTTGATTTTAAAGATTTTTTGTCATCTTTCAAGTGTCACATTCATATCATCTACCCATTTATTGACCAACACCATATATCATTTTCAAATAACATATATCAAGGTACCTCTTGAATATATGCATCAATTAACCCATCCATAATCAGTGTAAGAAATATGTTAAGTCTCTGGAAAAAAAAAAGGGTTTTGCTATTCTAGAAAACATGAACAGAGCCCTTAAACAACAATTTTCCATAGATATGGCAACATCACAGTATTCACGGCATGCTGTGCAGTAGTAACTGGTGATGCAAAAGTGTAATGGTCCATGCATTACATTGATCAATGTCAATCTGATTTCTCCAAAGAGTATAATGAACAATCATGAAGTTACAAATATTGGGTCTTCTGAAGACTAAACAAAATTTGTTGGGCGTGTGGGCCCACGGAAGAGCCTCAGCGGTTCTGTTTTGATTGAATCTACAAGTAACTAAGTCGTTACTTATGCAAGGGCATTTGAGGAGAGCCCGGTCACTGACCGTTTGGGATGTTAGGAAACCATATATTTGCAACCTCTTATGTAGAGGTGTGTGATTATAATTACAGAGGAGAAAAACAGACTCAACAGGAGATTACCAGCCTCGAGACGTAGCTCTCCGTTGTGTTCCTGAGCAAAACTTACCCCAAATAGATGGGCGAGTTTAGAGCCGTGGATCAGGCATCAAAAAAAAAAAAAAAAGCAATCAGTAATGTATTGTGACGTATTGTATCTGATATTTCATTTTCTTTTTATATAAAATCTATATCCCTGACATGTCCATACTATCAGGCATCTCTATGTGGTATGCCGTGTGTCTGGGCATGTTAGTAACTGCTCTCTCCTTTTATTCTTCTTTCTAAAAAAAAGACAGTTCAATTAGCATTTATTTTAGAGATATTGTCCGTATAGCTGTCTTTAGACCTGATATTTGCTCATGAACTCTTGAAGTTTACTATTTCTCATAGAAGCGTTCATGTGATGTCCCATGCATCAAAGAGCAACTTAACTGGAAATTTTCAAATTTCACCAATTATGGAGCAAATGTCAGATTTAAGGACCATTATTTGTGCAATATCCCTTTATATTATCCTTTACATCTCGAAATTTCATGCATCCATTTCATCTCGTTCCATTGGATGGATAACAATAATGAATGTCTTTTAGATGCCTAATCTGTGGCCATTAGCGCATCAACATTTCACATGTCCACTATAAATTTCGAAGTTGAGTTGTGCTGGTCCCAGCTTGTCATATATTGCTGACCCCAAGAGGGCAAGACCCAAGTAGACCAAAAAAGGGCTTCAATGAGGATGACGATCATGATGTGAATTTACAAAAAATGATACCATCACGCCTTGATCCCCTCAAAATCCTTCACATTGATCAGTCCAATGGGATATATCATCCACTGCAAAGTAGTGACAACTGCAGAGCACAAAATTTTTTTTGGATGGTGTGAGGTTCGAATAAGAATAGACCAAACAAAATTGAGCACAGCAAGGATAACCCCACCAACCCCAGCCCCCCCACCCAAGGCCGGCTAAACCGGAAGGCATCAAAGCAATTGCTTTAAACCTCAAAAAATAAGGCCAAAAAAAAAAAGCGCTCATAATAGTAACTGACATCTTTTGAAATTCCAAAATAGAAAATTTGTTAACTGTCACCCCTTTTTTTTCTCCCCAAGATATTTTCATGGAACCTTTAAAGTGTCATTTATGCCCATTATATTTTCAAATCTACCCCTTATATTTCTATGGCTAAGATTCCAATTGATTTTAGCACACCATTATATTTCTAGCAGTCAATGTGTATCAAATCTCAACCATACATTCAATCATGAACTTGTTTCACAAGCGTTTCTCATTGTTTTTGTGCATCCTATTTTAATAGGGACCAATTCAAATTTGATCCATGATGTGGTTGTAATAGATCTATAGCTTGGAGTTTCAATCTTAATAATAGATCTTAAAATTTAAGATAAACAATGAGACCCCGCCAGAATTTATTTACTTGTCCACGGTGCATATGAGTACCGTGTATCTAGAACATCAGCACACCTCTGAAGTCCATCTCGGATGGTCCTGACTCCTGGTGCGGGGGGTTGAAGCCAAATAGGTAGTTGGATTTTATGACCCAAGATTTTCATGTGAATTTTGGATATGGGCCCAAAATCCTCATGTGGGTTTTGGAGGTGGACTTAAAATAGGTTAGCAAAACTTGAATATAAAAACTTAATAAGTAATTTCGCATTATAAAAAAGCAAGAAAAATAAATTTTAAATAAAATATTTATAATAATATTAAAATATAGAAAAGACCTAATTTATGATTGTCGCTTGAGGCCTCGAATTGTCTGGAGCCGGCCTGGCCCCCATCCCCACCCAAGGTTCAAGCAAGGCCCAACCCTCTAGAAGTCAGCCGTGCCAGCAGGTATTAAGCAAACAGGGTGGTTATTGCTTCAATACTTTTAATATACAAAAATGGTCTGAAGGAGCTCCATGCAGATGCCACGGCACAATGTCATGACAAAGAGATCAGCACAAGTACACGAAGCTAATTGATATTGATGTAAATAACCCTATGTGATCTATACATATATCCAACAATACATCCAAGCTGCTATAGTCCCGCAAGATAGCTCCGGCTTGCTCATCTTGTCAGCATGAAACCCTTCTCATATAATGTTTCATCACTCTTCACCCTGCTAATCCCTGTTATGGGGTGCAGAAATCTCTACAAGCCAGCAATTTACCATATTGAATGTCTCGTCCCAAGGCCATTGCAAGTCAATATCAGGCCCTTGAAACAATGAAGGTACTTCTGGAAAACAGTAGAAAGAATCTTCAGGAGAGCACAAACAGAACGGTTCAAACTAAAATACATGGAATAGAGGAAAAAAAAATTTATAACATGGAATAGAGAATTTTCTCACCATCATATAGTAATCTTGGGATTTCGGAATCCCATTTCTGTCATATTCTTCCCTTTTGACAGGATCGCTTAAAACTGCAGACAAGGAAAACATTGAGGTCAGTTTCAGATCAGTTACATCAATAATGCTGCTAGCTTTTACAACCAACAAGAGCCTGTAGCAAAGTTTGAAGGTGCTCAGTGTCACTTTGATGATGATGATGATGATATATTTTATAAATTGGAAGTTGTGCCTATTTCAAAAATAGTCCCATACTGAGAGCTGTTTATAAACCACTTGTTCATATTGGAAGCTCAACCATCAAAAGAAAAAGAAAGCAAGCAAAATGAAGTGAAAATACCATTCAAAAGAAGAAAAAAAAGTAACATGAAATGAAAATGTGTCTGGCACATGTGAATCAAGCATTTTCTTCTTTCTTTCCTTTAAACCTGTAAAAAGACAACTGAATACTGAAACATAGAAGCAATTTTGTATCTTTGCCAAGTCTTCAGCTTCAGCCACTTGTGGCATATGAACAACTGCTGAGAAGTCCCTTAAGAGCCCATTTGTTTCGCGTTTGAATTCCTAGGAATTTTTAGTCTTGTATTTCTAAAAGTGGTTAAAATTGAAGAAACAAAGGTGAGTATCCAAAAATTATAACCAAATAGTCTCCCCTTTAATGGAAAATGAATCAAGGGGGGATAAGAAATTAATACCCAGCAATCACCCTAGTAATTCAAATCCTAGGAAAGTCAGTGTCCCATCCATATCTCTACCTTATATCCTTCATCCCCATAGTTAGACCGTGTCGCACTTGAGACCCAAAACCTTGAAATTCTTGCAATAATGATAAAAATATATAGGGAGGAGAGCATCCGCTCACCACGTGTGTAACCCAGCTATATTGACAAAATTTCAAGTGTTCCATGCGTGGAGCTCGCCTATCCCATTTTCGTTTCCCCGCTCTCCATCAGAGGCCAAAATCAAATCCCACATTTGAAAAGAGCAGTAGAACTAGAACCCATTTCCATCGCTGGAGCATTGGCTCTCCTCTCTCTCTCTCTCTCCATTTCGCCCAGGAACCCATTTCTTTTGCTTGAGGCACAGATCCTCTTCCTCGCGCGATCGATTCTCTCCGGCGAGACTATCCTCTCTCCTGCGAGGCTCCTCTCCTCAGGCCTGAGCTTTTCTCTCCATTGCCCTTTCCCCATTTCCATCTTTCTTTTCATTCCTTCTCCCAGACACGGACACGATCGATTCTCTCCAGCAACCCATTTCCTTCGCCGGCTCTTTTCTCTCTCCATTTCGCACGGACGCCCCTTTCACCCGTCTCCTTTCCAAATATCGAAAGAAAAAACAGGTGGCGGTCAAATGAAAAGGAACGAGATTTCCTTTCTTTCGTTGGTCCCCCAAAAAATCCCGCCTTAGCATTTGCATATTAAAGACAAAGAAAAGGGAGGAGAATGAGAAGAGAGAGAGGATGAGGAAGGTGCCGGTCCCTACAGTACTGTCTCCCACTATTTCAACCTACAGGTTTGGGGGTTTTCACTTCTATTTGAAATGGAGGTTAAAGAGTTGGTGATCTTGACGGTGTGGGTAGAGGATTTTGAAGTTTTGAGCCTCTCGCTTATCCACTCTCTATCTTTCTCTCCTTCCATATCTCCTGCCCTCTCATCTCTCTCGGCCCTTTTATTTATTTATTTTTGTGAAGATTTTTTTTTATGGGCAGGAAAAAAATTATTTGTTTTTGGAGAAAAATCTGTGTGGCCGTGGCCACTGGCAGAACTTCTTCTTTTTGTTTTTTTTTTATTTCCTGAATGACACCCGTGATTGTTCGTTCATCTATAATCTGTTTTGATATATAAATTTTTTTTTTTGTGTGGGCAGATTAATTGATAATATTGGGTGTTGAAATGGCATGCTTTGAGCGATTGTTGGAGGGAAATGTTCTTAAAATGACGTTATTTGAGTGACTGTTTGAGTCATCGTATCGTTGGATGTTGGGAAAAGGCATGTTTGAGTCATTGTATCTTGGGCTTTAAAGAGGCCTCAATCCTGGAAAATTTTAAATCGCCATCAAGTGTGAAAATCCTACTCTGGATATTATTTTTTGATTGATCATAATGTAATGGGAACCACAAAGTTTGTATGTGCAAGTAGCAGACCATTGTATTGTTATCTGGCAACAATGGATTGTTTTCAGTTTGATGGATTGTTACCAATTTGTAGTTAGACATTGCTGAAATGTTGAAATCGATTCATATGTTCAATGATAAGATGAAGCCAAGTGTAGAACAGTCTAAGTCATTGCTGAAACATTGAGTGGTCTGAAACTAGCAATAGAATAGTCTAAAACTAGTGATGGTTAACAGTCTGATATATTGATTGCTCAAATGTTGAATGGGTATGTGAATGTTTATGTCGTGTTGTGTCATTGATGTATCCAACAACAGGTTGAAACTATTTGAAATGGTGTTTTGAATGTTGTAAGAAATAAAATGCACGCCCAAAATATGAATGTTGTATCCAATCTTTGGGATGATGCAGCCATTTGAGAATTAAAATTCACTAACAGGTTATTTGGGATGATCCATACATGATGTTATCTGAGAAATAAAATTCAATTTCTTCCAAAGACTTTGAAGGAAGTCATTCTGGTAACAGTTGTGCACTCAGGTGCAACAGTCTCTATGCTTTTGAACAATTTCTGCATGTGCATTCAGAATGGTTATGCAATTGGACAAGTTTGGATGTGGATTCATCTATACAATTTGCTGGCCATCCTGGTAATTGCATGACCTCTCACAAGGCCCAGTTTTCCACTTATGGACAGAAAATTATTACGTCTCAGTTTTTTCTGGACTATGAACTATAACCTCCATTTTTGTTTAATCATCTGGGCACAGGTGATGTATACTGTGCTGAACGTTGATAGCTGCGTGGAGTAGTTTGATTATTTATGAATTATTAATATTTGAGAGTATAACATGGCCATGAAACTGGTTTCAGCTCTTCTTTAAGTTGGGCATATACAAGTTTTCTCTTGACTTTAATGAGTATGAAAACCATTGTGCTTCACCTAAATCTCTTTCATCATTTCAAGGTTTCATTCATGTCTCAGACCTTTCAACATTCAAATATTCAACACGACATGCAACACATTCACATGTTCAAGACTTAAGTTAAATCAACTTTAATGCATTCAACCTGTCCACTTAAATACCCAAACACCTCTGTTCCAAATGCATCATATTAATTTCAAAATGAAATGATTTCATTTCAACTGGAATGTTTAATAACATCATAGAAACAAATACTGTGACTCAAAACACCCAAAAATATAGACACCAGTCACCACTTCGATAGCACTAGATCTGTTACACCATAAGAAAAATGCATCAAACTCTTCTCCCTATCCATGTGAAAGTAGCAGCAGCACCTTTTGGAAAAAAAAAAAGGCAACCGAGTTTCTTCTAGTCTAACCAAGGCTCCAACCTAGCTAGTTACCCTGCCTCCCCTGTATACTTTGATGTTCTACTGTTAGTGACAGCAGACAGCTCAGGCCTTTCTTAAATCTTTTGATCAAACAATACTAAACTCACCAATCAATTTGTCTCTTTTTTTTATATAGAAAATCGGTCTCATTAATTTGATCTGATAAACACTATAACCATAAGTCAATATTCTTCTTCTGGAACATCCTAAAAGGTTTCGTTCAACTAAACGGGAATGTGGGAAACCATAAAAGTGAACAGTCAAACATAAACAGAAAATGATCGAGTTTTTGAATGGTTCAGATTCAAGTAGGAAAAAAGAAAAACAAAATCGCTGATGGTGTCCACCAAATGTAAACACTCATGAGAGAGATATGAGAGGTGAGAAACATAGAAAGGGATCCCCAAAAACTTCGAAATCCCCAACACCATAACCTCCATTTCAATCCAAAAAAACTCAAAATCCCCAACTCCTTACCCTTCATTGAAATCCCGAAACCCTAGAAAAATCTGGAGAGAGACTACTAGTAGTAGGTGTCGGCCAGACGCACAAAGAGAGAATCAACTGTGGAGGAGAGCAGATTGCAGAGATAGAGAGAGGGATAGAGAAAGAGAGAAAAAGGAAGAAAAAAAAGATATAGATAGATTGGGGAGGGGCAGGTCGCAGAGAGAGAGGGAGACAGAACTACCCATAGAAGTCGAGCGGCTGGGTTTCTTCTCCTCTGTTGTCTTTTCTGTTCCTCTTTTTTCTTTCGTTATTTGGAAACGAGACGGGCGAAAGGGGCGCAGCGGATGAAATTTTCTTTTTCATTTTTGGGCCCAAACTTCTTTTCGTTTTGTCAATTAGATCGCGTCCTTTGTGAAATGGAGAGAGAGGAGAGCCAGCGAAGGAAATGGGTTGCCGGAGACAATCGATCGCGTCCGTGTCTGGCAGAAGGAATGGAGAGAGAGATGGAAATGGGGAAAGGGCAATGGAGAGAAAAGCTTAGGCCTGAGGAGAGAAGAGTCGCCGGAGAGAGGACAGTCTCGCCGGAGAGAATAAATCGCGCGAGGAAGAGGATCCGTGCCTCAAGCGAAGGAAATGGGTTCCTGGGCGAAATGGAGAGAGAGGAGAGCCAGTGCTCCAGCAAAGGAAATGGATTCTACTGCTCTTTTCGAAGGTGGGATTTGATTTTGGCCTCTGATGGAGAGCGGGGAAACAAAAATGGGATGGGCGGGCTCCACGCACGAAACACTTGAAATCTGTCAATATGGCTGGGTTATGCACGTGGTGAGCGGATGCTCTCCTCAGCGTTAGCTGAGGAGAGGGGCTCCCATATATATATATATATATATATTTAAAAATATAAAATGACATCTTATGAATCTAAGATTTTGAGACACATGTTTTAACTATTAAGAATGAGCTTTAGTAGAGTAGGTGGCTGTATTTGTTTTTTTTTTTTTTTTTCCCAAGTCAAACGAATAGTACCTCTGATCTTTACAATGCTAAAATCTTCTACATAATATGATTTTCATCTTCCATCATCAGTGCAAAAGGGCTTTAAAAACTGCCACATCTTTCAATATTATATTGGAAAAAATTAAAAAATTTACCCTTTTCCATAGGACTCAGCAGGGGGTTGAATGGGGTTGCCGAATCATAGTCAACTTGATTGGAGTAAGTTCATAGTCGTCAATTTTATTTACCCACACTTAAATTGTTTGAGCAGTTAGAAGTCCAATAATGAGCTGGAGATCCTGGCTTCGAAACGTCTGGGGCCTTACACAATACACAGTGTTAGTGGTGGTGTTGTGTATCCGGGGTTTTACCAATGATCAACCGTAAGGGGGTCAGCGGGTTCCTCGTCATTAAAAAAAAATCGTTCTGGTGAGAATATTCAAAATGTTCAATTCTGGAGTACATAACAGCACCAAACACCCTCCTTAAAGATTCCATCCAGAAATTTTGTCTTGTTTCAGTCCTCGCCAGAACAAAACCTGTTGCAGCAATTTTTTGCCCAGTTTACGCCCAAACAACAGTTCTTTTTCCTCAACATTTTGAACACACAAATAAGAAGGGGAAAAATCCCTTCTTAGATAACACTCAAATAAGAGGTACAATCCCCTTTCAAAACAGAGGCATCCTTTTTAAAGATCCTAGACAACCACTAGAGAATTGTGCCATAAGGGAAGCACTTAGGTGGTGTTCAAGGCGTCTTTCTTCAGCATGCTTATCATGGATAGCGAGCAGTCCAACACACTTCTAAAATCTCGCTTTATCTTGAACGAAACTAAAGTCCTAGTGGCTTATATTGAGGTATAGTTTAGTCACACTTTCAAAATGCTAATCCAATGGCAAACTCTTTGGCCAAACGGGGAACTGATAGGTCCTTTATGTATTTAGGTTCAATGTTGTAGCCCTTTGCAGTCTTATTTTTCATTTTTCTTCCTTTGCTTTTTGCTGTTACATCAGTATAGTTCTATGATACCAAATTGTTTGGTTGTTCTTTGCTCTATTTTTCTTTTAATGATATTCCTTGTTCTATTCTTAAAAAAAGGGGAAAGTTTCCTTCCTGCCAGGAAACAGAAACATTCTTAAGCACCACCTGGGCAGGAGGGCCTACAAGGTGCAGCTCCATAAACACAACCTGTTGGCCCACCAATTCACAATAATCATTGATTTTAACTGAAGAAAATACAGCCAGGAGAGCGGAGTAATTAAAAAACTAGAAGGATAGGCCCTTTTTGCACCTTGTTGCCTCAGAATCAAAAGTCTACCCATCCCTAATAAGAATCATCCTTCAAGTTGTCAGGCTCAAACCCTATTTGTCCAAGCAAAACACCACACGGCTTAGGCCAAGAGCTCTACATAAATACCTAAAGAACAGAATCCAAAGTCCCTTTCTTTAAAGTTTTTGCCCCTTTTCTATCTTCTTCTAAAATAGCATCATTGACATTTTGGTTTCAAGGAACAATTCATAGAGTAGTAAGCCTACACAGTACACGAAGTGCACCAATTTAATCTTCTTCTAAGACAATTAACAAAATTAATTGAGAATGCAGTTCATAGAATTGTAAGCCAACATTAACAGCAAAAAATGTACCTGGTAATAAGGTTTTATAAAGTGGATGGAGACAGGAAATCCTCATCAAAGTACACCATCAGAACAAGCATGTGCTCTATGAATGTGCGGCAAGTGCAACAAATCTATCAAATGCTAAAAGGTCTTTGTTCAAAACTTACCTTGGTAAGCCTCATTGATCTCCTGAAATCTTGTAGTTGCACTTTCCTCATTTTTCCTCTTATCAGGGTGCCATTTCTGTATCAAATAGGTAACCATAAAAACAGCTCTCTATATTCCAAAAAATTATCCATATAATAAGTTACAAGTTTTGCCAATGAACGCCAAGAAAAAAAAAAAGTTTTTTGTCTGTTGATTCCTAACTCAGCTAGAGCTTCAGAAAAAAAAAATGACATGAGAATGTACAGAACCAAAAAAAGCCTTATGATCTTGACAGAAATAAAGAGCAAGTTTATACAATTTTTAATGGTTTTTTTTATGGATGAATGCAAAAGTCCGAATTTTTCTTACTATGATAAAACACAATAATGCTGAATTAAAGAAACATGAGCCTAGAGATACTTGTTTGCATACGCACACGCACGCACACAGAGAAAGAGGCAAAAAGGCAGCTACATCAAAAGTTCAAAACATGTGAACAAATACAATGAAAGGCTCGAAAGTTGAAGAGACAAAGCAAGTGATGTGGATTCCAGAAAAACAGGTGGAGAACCCTACCATTGCAAGACGGATATAGTTGGATCGGATGGTCTCATCTGTAGCATCATAATCAACCTCCAATATTTTATAGTGATCCTACATAAGAGACAAAAAGGAAAAAAAAAGGTCAGAATCTGCAAGTAGAAAGTATAATGGGAGTTTCTTTAAACTCCAAACACATAATTATAAACGTAACACAAGAAATAAATTTATTATAAATAAGTAGGAACTCAACAAGAAAATTAAAAAATAAAATTTTCTGTTATTTAAGATTTTTCAAGGACATTGTGATGACCTTTAAACTAAAATAATACAGTCAAGGCTCTCATGCAACCAATTCCATATTCACATATACAGAAAATGAACAACCTAAATTCTCCAAATTTTTTTCTTGGTGAGAGTGTAAGCGAGGCTATGCAAACATCAAGTTTAATGCCTATTTTACCATCATAAACAAGTGCAAAGCATTTGTGCAGGGAATGAAGAATGGTTTAATGTATGATTCAGTGATAAATTTAGAGGGGAAATAGAGCTTCCAGGGTAACACTTTATACTGATTCTTCCAAGTTAGCAAGGTTTTTATATCAAAACCTCCCGCGTTCTATTGCAATGCTCACTTTTCATAGGCACTCCCCATTGCATTATTCAATACTAAATCCCGCAACAATTCTATTATCTCCTCTGGATTGAAAACAATATATAAGAGTACAAATTGAGGCATTACAATATTAATGTTGCCCGGATACTTCTAAATGGGCAACGTAACATAGCATATGGTGTTGTACTGTATTGTATCCAATACTTCACTTTTTATGTGTAAAATACATGTCCCATATCCATGACCATGGCATTTCCCCACCATAACCATGCTGTATCTGGGCATCATAAAATATTGAGCTTCTCCAAATGCAGCCATACCTGCAAATCACTAAAACATTATATTGTATGATAATTGCATTAACTCTGTCGAAGGTAGTTTTCTCCACCTCCATTTTCCCTAACTTTCTATCCACAACCAAACATACGAAATGGAGCATTTTCAACACGAAATAGTGAAAAAAGATTTCCAGACGGAGATGATTTTCCATCTTTCCGCGGATTTTACTTTCCAATTGAGACTATTTTCCGCAGTTTCTCATTGCAGAAATCAGATTTCAGGCATACAAGAGGTCGACAACCATTTTCTGCAGCCATACACAAGATGCAAAAAAAACACATCTCCCTGCAGAAGATTCTTCACCTTTCCAAACAACCAGAAACCGAAAACCATAGAAAATGAATACTTCCAAAGCAAAATTCCACATAAGAGCTCTTCTGGATTGGGAGAAATCTCAACCTTTTCTCCTCATCCAAACAGACTAAAACCGAACAAAGAAGACTAAAACAATGAACGAACGAGAGGGATCGAATGGAGGAGTTAGGGTTTACTACCTTTGGCGCAGATATGAGGGAAAGGAAATCGAAGTCGAACGGAATGCCTTGTTCCCGTTCTTCTTCTTCTCGTTCTTCTTCTTCCCAAAGCATTCTCGTTACAGAATGAGAAGGAATCAATTTCCTCCTCCAATGGTATTTGTAGGGGTGAGTCAAGGGCGTCTGGAATCTTATGATATTGGAATACGTGGCAATGCTCTGGCGTCCCGATCTCCGAGTTTCTCCGACACGCATCCGTTAATTGGGATGTGTGACGCGGCATGGGGCTCACCATAGATAAATAATTCTAGAGGGCACATTATTGATATGTAATTAATGCTTAAGATTAAGTTAATCCTGTTATGATGATGTGTCTAATTTTATGGTGTAATCAACTCTGATTGAAGTAAAATTCGAAAATATAACATTGATGGGATGGTTTTCATTTTTAATGGTTCGAATTATTAATTGACGGGCCCACTGCATGTGTATTTCCATATATCTCTCTTTTCTTTTCAAATTTTTCTTTTTTGAGTTTTTCATCCGGCATGACTCAATCTCACTCCAGCTTATTTATATGGGTATGGTAAAATTCCTAATATTAAATATTTATAAATCTTGAGAAAATATGTAAAATTGTTTAAAGATTCCATGCATGATAATCTAATTTTTTACGCCTATACAAACCCCACAAATTTATGATCCAAACTGGTCAATTTTTTTTTTGTAGGATTAAAAAATAGTTATGAGATAAAATCTATTGTTATAATTATTCATGAATTATGAAAATTTTGTGAAAAAACTTTTTAAAAAAAGGACCATGGCACATTTAAAACTGTTGGATATGCTCGTATCCACCAAACCACGAGTTCAGATTCTGTACTTTGTTGAAATAATGAAACACTGTTTCAACCAATCTACATTCGACACCCGTATAAAATGCACATATTAACTATATATTATCGACATATGAAAAATGGCGAGCACATATGAAAATGGAGACTTTTACATATGTACTAGTGGAGCACAGCACGTGCGCTGAACAAACAGTTTTATTAATAAAATCTTAAAAAAATAAAATTTTTAAAAAATTTAGTAGAAGCTTCAATACATTTAAAAATAAAATTTCAACGAAAAATTAGTGATTGTAAATTGCAAGGCCCGTGCAATCTCCAAATAAAGCTGACACTACTTTTGTCCTATGCATTTGAAAACAATAAGACAATGATATAGTGAGAAAAATGAAATCTCAAAAGACAATCGATATGGAATTTATATAACTTTTTGAGAATATAAATCACATATTTCTAAATATTTTATCATGAAAGTGTACAAATAAATTTAAATTACTTTTTTTAACATGTCAGGTCGACTTATCAATTTTCAGGTAGACTTGACCTGCTAAAGTTGGAGTCTAATCGAAAGCATAGTCAAATTGATAACCTACAATTTTATAAATTAAAAATAAAAATAAAAACTAAGAACCATATGAGCTTATTGTTCTAACTAATTACCATGAACTATCAATGGGCCTAACTTTGGCCCAAACAGGAATGAGAAAGAAAAAACCAACTCCTCATCATCATTTTCTTAACTCTGGTTGCACCCATTTTTCTTAATATGAAGATTTTATTGCAAAATTAAAAAATATTGAAGAAAAAGACACAATCAAACGATAATAATTTCAGTAGACAGTGCTCACTTACATGTATGAAAACTCCCTCCATTCCAAAAGAAGCTAAGAGTCAATGAATAATCTGTTAAAATGCCATGTTTTTCCTTACATAATTACTCACGGAGGAAAAACCTTATACCCACAAAATTCCCTGCATTGAAAATCTTGTAGTATCTGAATAAGAAGAATGTTAAAAGAAAATTGAAAAAAGAAGAGGGAAAAAAACAACATTTGAGAAAGATTCCAATCTTATCCATATTTTCATTTTCTTTTCTCCACCACCTTTAAAAAAAACAAAGAAATTGAAAAAAATTTACTCGATTTATTGGAATGTATTAAAACAAAATTTTATTACATTTAAAATATCAGCATCTACTCAATAGAAGAGATTAAAAAATTTATTAGGATTGTGTGTGCCAAGTTTGGTCTAGATCCGGGTTCATTTGGGTATAGTATGGGGTAGTTAGCAATTTTTTAGAGAATTTAGGGGGCTTTTTTCGTAATTTTAGATTTTTGAGATTATGGTACCCTTGGGTAGATATTTATAATTCCTAAACTTTAGTCTTCTAGCTCATCTTGATCCGGATCCTTAAAACCCCTCTAAGTCCAAGCCTGACCCAAAGTCTATTTAGACAAATTGAAAAATTTTCCATTATGTCCCCATCTTTATCCATCCGATTCACTATTTCTTATCTAGAGGTGTACAAAATTAACCGTGACCCGACCCGTCGTCAATGGGTGGGTCATGGTGGTAAATTTCAGGTGCTCGACCCGATACGTGACCGTCGGTATCGATTAACGGGTCTCACGGGTTGGGTTATCAGGTGACCCGTGAACCCTTTTTTTTTTTTTTTTCATGTAGAAGACCAAATTGTACAATTAACACTCCAATCCTAATTATGATTAATTAAGTCCTTATAGTGGGTAGGAATATCCCATAAAAGGAAAGGGAAGTGCAGAAGAAGCCCTAAGCAAAGCATCAAAATCTGTGGTGGCTTGCTTGGGCACATTCCCTTTAACTCAGTGAGGATAAACACCAAGATGGTTTAGTGATTGAGGATCCTTGGGACATGACAATATCAAAGGGACAACCCTAAACACAACTTTTCTATGTCTCCCTGCTAAATAATTCAAGGCCACCCATTTGTTTATTTCATGACATAGACACTCACTAAGGTCGAATTCTCTTTAAAATGTCAGGAGTCTTCATTTCCTTTAACACCCTTCTTACATTATGCTATTAAAATAGGTAATTGTTGTTAACAGTAAAACGGTATAGAAATGTATTTCTTACTATTTCTCTTTCCAATAAGGAACCATTGTCCTCCTCCAACTCCACTGAGCTTGTCAAAGAAAGGTCTCGAAGGACAAAGATGGTTCTTAAAATAACATATTCTTTCCTTTACTGTTTTGTTCAATGCAACAGATTAATGTTGTATAGTTAATTAGTTGTGGTGCAATTAGTTTAATAGATCTTCAATCAGAGACAATCAATCCATCATGTCAAAACAAACGAGTTCATATTAAGAAACTGATAAGAAATTAATTGAGCAATTAGATTAGTCATTTTAGAAAGAGTTTGTTCAATGGGAAAGATCCATCTTGTTTACAAACTTTGCATCTGGATCATAAATAATGTCCTGCACCGTGGCCTTTTCCTGTTTGGCATCACCCCACATAGATATGTGGACCAAATTCAATGAGTTTTTTTTTTTTTTTTTTGTGTTATGTAAATATTTACAAACAACCGCAACTACTTTTTAATTTTACATTTAATTACTTTTAGTTCTCTAACAATTATCTGAAAGTTGTTTTCATAAATAATTTGGTCTTCTACATAAAAAAAAGAAAAGAAAAGGAACCGAACCCGACTCGTGACCCGTTGACCCGACTAACCCGTGACCCAAACGGGTCGAGTTCGAATGGGTTTTCACTTTTCACCCATATAATTTTTTTCGGGTTGGGTCGATTTACCCGTTGAACACCCCTACTCTTACTCTTTTCTTTCTCTTTCCTTTATCTCATTCTATTTCCTCCCTTACTACATCTTACTCTCTTTTTATTGAGCATGTGTGTAGTGAAACCGTACTATATCTTACTATCTCTTATAATAAATAAAAATAAAAATAAATATATAGTGAAACCAAATATCATTTTGTTTCTTTTTTCGTAAGAGTAGATAGAAGTGGGCCCCGATGGTGTAGTGAAACCAAATGTCATTTTGTTCTCTTTTTTTATAAGAGTAGATAGAAGTGGGCCGAGGTGGTGTAGTGAAACCAAATGTCATTTTGTTCTCTTTTTTTATAAGAGTAGATAGAAGTGGGCCCAGGGGGTATAGTGAAAGCAAATGTCATTTTGTTCTCTTATATAAAAGTGGGTCCAGGTGGTGTATATAAAAGTGGGCCCAGGTGGTGTAGTGAAACCAAATGTCATTTTGTTATCTTTAATAAGAGAAGATAGATAGAGATAGTATATAGTAGATAAATGTGGGCCCAGGTGGTGTAGTGAAACCAAATGTCATTTTGTTCCTTTTTTTTTTTATAAGAGTAGATAGAAGTGGGCCGAGGTGGTGTAGTGAAAGCAAATGTCATTTTGTTCTCTTTATTTATAAGAGTAAATAGAAGTGGGCCCAGGTGGTATAGTGAAAGCAGATGTCATTTTGTTCTCTTATATAAAAGTGGGTCCAAGTGGTGTATATAAAAGTGGGCTCAGGTAGTGTAGTGAAACCAAATGTCATTTTGTTATCTTTAATAAGAGTAGATATATAGAGATAGTATATAGTAGATAAATGTGGGCCCAGGTGGTGTAGTCAAATCAAATGTCATTTTGTTATCTTTTTTTATAAGAGTATAGATATTATAAGAGTAGATAGAAGCGGGCCCAGGAGGTGTAGTGAAACCAAATGTCATTTTGTTCTCTTATATAAAAGTGGGCCTAGGTGGTGTAGTTACACCAAATGTTATTTTGTTCTCTTTTATAAGAGTAGATATTATAAGAGTGGATAGAAGTGGGCCCAGGTGGTGTAGTGAAACCAAATGTCATTTTGTTCTCTGATATAAAAGTGGGCCCAGGTGGTGGTGTAGTGAGACCAACTATCATTTTGTTTTTTTTTTATAAGAGTAGATATAGATATAGATAGTATATAGTAGATAGATATAGATAGAAATAAATTATATATAAAAGTAAAAAGTAAGTAGGGCCCACATCTTGCATTTGATTGGGCAGGAGTGTAGTGAAAAAAATAAAAGTATAAAAAGCAAGTGGGGCCCACATCTTGCATTTGATTGGACAGGCGTGTAGTTAAAAAAAGAGTAAAAAGCTCTGCATCTTGCTCTCTTTTATAATAGTATATAGTAGTAGATAGATACTAGATAGTAGAGATGGTTCGAATGTATTATAAAGTGAATCCTACTATATTGTCCCTCACCATAATATGGTGAGGGATAGATGCACATGAATATTTTTCATAGATACAATAGATATACATTTTGTACCCATATGTATTTGAAAAAGTATATTTTATATTTAAAATTTTTTAAAAAGGGAAGTGTCCCTTACCCTATAGTGAGGGAAAGATGCATGTGAATGTTTCCCATGATATAAATATGAGTAATGCTTTCTGGACGTACTTTTTGACATAAATCTTGGACAAATCCCTATGTTACCCCTTGAATATCAGTGATAAAAAAGTCTACATGAACATACTTTTTGGCATGAATTTTGGACAAACCCCTATGTTAAGTAACATAGGGGTTTGTCCAAGATTCATGCCAAAAAGTATGTCCAGGTAGCATTTGATATTTAAGGGGTAACATAGGAGTTTATCCAACATTCATGTTAAAAAGTACGTCGAAGTATACTTTTTGTATAAGGGGGGGCTCTATTGGCATCACGAAAACCTCTCTTCCCACCGCAAAAAAAAAAAAAAGTTTTCCTAAACTACCCTTCCCCCCTCCTCCTCCTCCTTTTCTTCCCTTCCTTTCCCACCCTCCACCCTCTTCCCTCATCTTCCCCCCAACACACACACCCCCCCCCCCCCCCAGTCTCCGGCGGGGAGGGAGACCGGCCGGCCCCCTCTTTCTTCCTCCCTCCCCTTTCATTTTCTTTCCCTCTCTCCCTCTCTCCCTCCCTCTCCTTCCCTCTCCTTCCCTCCCTCACTCCCCCTCCCCCTCCCCCTCCCCTTCCCCCTCCAGTCGCCGGTGACTAGGAGGGGGAGGGGGAGGGGGAGGGGGAAGGAGAGGTAGGGAGAGAGGGAAAGAAAATGGAAGGGGAGGGAGGAAGAAAGAGGGAGAGGGGGAGAGGAAGGGAGACCGGCCAGCCGGTCGGGGCTCCCGCCACGGGCTGCCGACCGGGGCTCCCTCCCCGTCGGAGACTGGGGGGGGGGGGGGTGGGGGAGATGAGGGCGGAGGGTGGGAGAGGAAGGGAAGAGGAGGGAGGGAGGGAGGAGGAGGAGGAGGGAGGAAGAAAGAGGGAGAGGGGGAGGTAGCCCGCCACGGGCTGCCGGCGACGCGGGGGGGGGGGGGGGGGGGGGGGGGGGGGGGGAGAGGAAGGGAAGAGGGTGGAGGGTGGGAGAGGAAGGGAAGAGGAGGGAGGGAGGAGGGGAGGGGTAGTTTAGGATTTTTTTTTATTATCTTCTAGTGCGGTGGGGAGAGAAAAATATGCGGTGCCAATAGCACTCCCCTTTGTATAAATAGAGTATGTACACTAGTTTACACTTATATGTGTAGCCGTGTAGGTAGAGGTGGCGATCGGGTCGGGTTGTACTAAATGGGTCGGACCCGTTTATTAAACGGGTTACACAAGTCTAACCCGCATCCGACCCGTTTATTAAACGGGTCAGAAACCCCTAACCCGCACCCACCACGGGTCAACCCGACTCGACCTGCTTAACCCACATAACCATTGCGGGTTATACGGGTCAGGTCGACCCGCATAACCCACATCCATCTAGTAAATAAATCGACTCAACTATGGTTCCATGCTTGACCAAAACTGATTTTTAAGATCAAATTTGGTCTAATCTCATTTAAAAAATCATTTGATGCGCATTACCTTGCTTTTCATTAATAAAAAGCGTGGGGTTGAATTGGTTAAGGTCCATTTATTATTTTTTAGCCTATGTATTAAAATATTCAAATTCAATTTTGGCTTAAATAAGCGGGTTATGCGGGTTAAGCGGGTCAACCCTAACCCGACCCGCTTAATGGCGGGTCATGAATACTTGACCCGTGACCGACTCGTCTATTAAACGGGTCTGGTTAAGCGGGTAATACGCGGGTCGGATCGGGTCGGGTTAGCAGGTCGGGTCATATTTTGCCACCTCTAGGGGACGAAACAGCGGTCACGTGCAAACCCTCCTCACCCTCCCTCACACGTGCCTCATCGTCGGAATTTCTTCCTCAGCAATATCGAAGGCTCGACCCACACAGACATCACCTTCTCCATCCACACACCATGGACTAAACCAGGAATCGACCAAGACCAGACCATACCAGACTCTTCTCCCTCCCTCTTCCATGGCTTCAATCTCCAGCAGCAGCAGCATCTGCTCTTCGTCTTCCACCATCAGACGCTTCAAACACTCTCCCTTCTCCACTCCCCACCACCACCACCACCTGCCCATCCGACCCAACCCATCTCACCTCCGACTCACCCAATCCATCGCCCGAGAAACCCCATCAAACCTAAACCAGTTCCAATCCCTCTCTCTGCACAAAAACAGCCTCCAAAAAGACCCATTGCCCCTCTGGAACCGCTACGTCGACTGGCTCTACCAGCACAAAGACCTAGGCCTCTTCCGTCGACGTCAGCCGAATTGGGTTCACGGACGAGTTCCTGACCCAGATGGAACCCAGACTCCAAAAGGCCTTCCTCGCCATGCAGGAGCTTGACAAGGGTGCCATCGCGAACCCCGACGAGGGAAGGATGGTTGGGCATTACTGGCTGAGGAACCCACAGTTGGCTCCCAACTCGTTCCTGCGGTCGCAGATCGAGAGGACGCTTGATGGGGTCTGTAGGTTTGCTGAGGATGTTATTGGCGGTAAGGTTAGTTTGCGCGGATTTTGAATTTGAAAGGGAATGGATTTGGAATTGTGTTGTTGTTTATGATTGATGGTTTTTGAGAAAGATGTGAAATTTTATAGAAATGGTTGTGTTTTAGGAAATTTTAACTGATTGCTAGTTTGAATCGTGCTGTAGCTTCTTGTAATGTGGTGGAATTGTATCTTGAATTGCTGGTATGGATTGAAATGAGGGATGAGGCTAGGACATGATTTTCTTAAGAGGCTTTGATGTTGTGCTTGATACTAGTGATTAATTAGGGGCAAGTGACAGCTCTATCTGCCTGCATCAATCCTGGCCCTCCAAAACTGTTGCTTCTTCCATGGATATGATTATAGCGAAAAATTATAGTGATTAGATGGATTATGGATGATTGGATGTTTAATTTGGCCGCTAAATTATGGTTTGTGCTTGATCTCAATGGGGGCCTATGATTTGGATGATTGTGATTGAGGAGCATGTATGTTGCCATGTATGCAGTTGTTTTGTTGTTGTACCCTGGGAAGCTGTGGAAAGGGCTCATCATTGTTGAGCCCTTTATCATCTGCTGTGTGTTTTTGTTTAAGTCAACTGATTGAAGGACTCCTAGGCGAACATCCTTAGTGGAATTGACTCATACAATTTATGGGATGGTCACATAAACATTCTTAATTAATAATCATATCTTTCGGTTACCATTGTTTTATGAGGAATTTTATGATCTTGTATTGAGGATATTTGATCTCATCTGGCCTTTAGTCTGCAAAGTGTGGATCATAAGTATATATGATCAATCTCACAGTGGCCTTGTCTCCTATTAGAGTGAAATTTAGCCCAGGCCCATACAAGAGGAGGGGGGATTTAATTTGAACAGTTTAGATTTTTAATAGGTGGTTATGGGTCTATAGAATTCTTGTGATTCAAAGCCTTTTAGGCTTGAGCATCCTGACTTTATTCTTTTCTTTTTACTCGTACCCTCTAGTAGTCCAAGTTAAAAGAAATCTAAACCATTAAACATTATTCATTTGGCATGCACTAATAATATATTTCATTATTGATTTAGTATCACAAATTAATGATATTATTTTGAATATTAATATGTTTGTATTTTTCTACATTTAAAGAGAACTGCAAAGTGTTTCACTGTCATTCCAAATCAGCTGAAACATCTCAGTTTGGAGCCAACCCAAAATGGGGTCCAAAAAACGTAATTGACAGCTATAATATGCATTCAAACATATGGATGAGAATTTTACTAAAAAAAAAAAACATATGGATGAGAAGGATTGTTGTGAGCTTGTATGAATTAGTTTGGTTCTTTCATAAGTTAGCTTCATGTGAATATCTAGCATTTTATAAATTACCACTTCTTGAGAATTCTCTGACTTTCTATGAACTTGTTTTAAGTTTCCTAAGATTTATTTCCATTTTATTATATTCTAACATTTAAAAAATGAAACAGATTAAGCCCCCATCTTCTTCACTTGGTCGCTTCACTCAAGTGCTCTCTGTTGGGATTGGAGGTTCTGCTTTGGGTCCGCAGTTCGTTGCAGAAGCATTGGCTCCTGATAATCCTCCCCTCAAAGTATGTTAGTGGTTTTCTAACTGCATTAATTGCAATCCAACTACTGTTGGATGATGTATATTTTCCTTCTCTTTTCTTTTCTCATTTCTTTTTTCAGCCGAGTCCGACTAAGTTATTAACCGGGGAGCTCTTTCAGAGGTCCTTTCTGTTATGCTATTCACATGAAATAAATGATTTCCACTCGTAAATATTCCACATATACATTGTATCCTTTTTTATAATAAATTAACTCTTACATTATCATCTTTCTCTATATGTATTTGTTTTGTATATCTATCTATACATTCATTTTTGCATGTATGTATACTACCATCGTCATCATTATTGTAGTTTTATCCCATTAATAATGGGTCAGGGTGAACCGTTGAAGAGTGTTACGATTTAAGTATAAAAGCTAACCTATCTTCTTATCATATTAATATAGGGTCAGGTTGAAGAATTACTATTGAACAACAAAAGCTAACATCATATAACCTAAATTCAAAGGTGCAATAAAGTTGGGGGTCCTCTCTCTCTCTCTCTATATATATATATATATATATTGCACTACGCTCCCTATTTGTAGTTTCAGGAAGCTATGTGTACTTACTTCTAAGTTGAGTGTTTGCATCTCTCTCTTTATTGATACGTCATAGTTACAGAAATTGCAAATGTCATTGTCATATTTTTGAAGCTGACATCTGATTTATGGTCTTTTGTTGCTATGTTTTATTTATGGCAAAGCAGATAAGATTTATTGACAATACAGATCCAGGTGGAATTGATCACCAAATTGCACAGCTTGGAGATGAGCTGGCTTCTACACTTGTAATTGTGATTTCTAAGGTCTGTATGGAGGTTTCCACTTCTGCTTGTGTTGTGATTTTACATATTATTTTCTCTTGTTCCATGCTAAGGTCATATTTGTTACCTCTTCTTGTTCAGAGTGGTGGTACGCCTGAAACTCGAAATGGCTTATTGGAAGTGCAGAAAGCTTTCCGTGAAGCTGGCTTGGTTTTCTCGAAACAGGTTTTGGTCTCAGGTTTTTGTTTCTTTCTCTATCAAAGTCATATTTTTCTTTTGTGATTGAAATCATCAAGGGGTATTTTCTGGAGCAATGTGGTTGCTGTTTCCCACTGCTGTGTTCGTCGTTTACGATGAAAATGGGATATTGCAAACTGCAAACTTGAAGCTATTTTTCCCCATGCTTCCCCCTTCCTTATCTTATTTTAAAACCTTATCGATGTCCTTTTTCAAATACCTCTTTTCATTTTCAACTCTAACATGTGCCTGCCTCTTAACATAGCCACATTGCAATGCATGTATTCTGGCACGTGTCAGTGTACAAGTTATTTTGGGTGTGTGATCTGTCATCTGAGACATTATCAAGTGGTACCTAAGACATTTATGACTTAGTGAGATGTTTATGTGTTCTTTCTTTTATCTTATATATGTAAGTTATTGTTGTTCCGTTGGATACTTGGATGGTTAGGTTCTACTTTTCAAGATCTCAATAAATAGTTTACTTTTTTTAAACTCATTTGGTATTTTAGAATTTGTTCAAACAACATTCAAGTTTCATAGATCAATTCCATTGCAAAGTTGGTCATCAATTTGTATAAGTTACTGGCTTGGTTTTCTTCTTTTATGTTTGGGTGGTTACATGTCATTTATCTAATGAATCGAGGAGTACGAAATAATTATCATGGAAGAAGACTGGATAAACATGATCTTGATCTTCATACTTCTTCCTTGGTGACGGTTCAAAGATTTGATGGAATTATATACGCACTATATTGGTGTTCAAACTGAATTTTATGGTTTATCATATATGTATCCTTTTGATATTAAAGAATATTTTCGGCTTTGCTCCTATATGCTGTTTCATGTGTGTAAGTAAATGCATCTTATGACCTCTTTTTTTTTTCCTTGCTACAACACATTGTGGTTGATTACTTAGATTTTTGCGTCTACTGATAATAGGATTTTTATACAGGGTGTTGCTATTACCCAAGAAAATTCTTTATTAGATAATACGGCAAGAATTGAAGGGTGGTTAGCAAGATTCCCAATGTTTGACTGGGTGGGCGGAAGAACTTCTGAAATGTCTGCTGTTGGCTTACTTCCAGCGGCGCTCCAGGCATGTTAACCTTTAATGTCAGTTGGCTTTATTATCTTCACGATGTTGACCGTACCAATTGCTATGTATTCTAACTTCAGGGAATTGATGTCAAAGAAATGCTAGCTGGTGCATCACTCATGGATGAGGCAAACCGGACAACTGTGGTAAGGTTATGCCTCTTTTAAAATGCCAGGGTTTCAAATGGTCTCTCCGGATTCTGAACGGATGGCAAAAATAAGTGACTAGGAGGTGTGTGACAAGTGACAACTTCTTGCTGTAGTCTATATTAGGCTTTGGCTTGCTCTATAGCCTCTATGTGATGCCTTCATTATATGTTGGCATATATTTCTGGTACCTTATTTTGCCACTTAGTTTATATGCCGCTCTTTTAGGGTCTAAACAAACTTAGGTTGTCAAATAATTGGTCCAGTTGAATGACTTATTACTTTTCTGTCCAACCTGCTCATGATTAATGATTCTTAAGTGAAATGAAGAAGCTAAAGATATAAAATTAGGTGGAAGTTTTGTTTGGATGTTCTGTCTTCTTCTCATGTTCCTTAGATACTTTTCTGTTCTATTTTTCCTCAGTTTACATATAGGCAAAGCAGATTTTGGCAATTATGAGGAATGTGTTGCTTTCCTTATTTATTTATTTATTAATTCCAAGGAATCTATTAGACAGGTCTGCATATGACTTAAGATTAGGTTGTTCATGTTTTTAATAAAATATTACATAAAAGTTATCCAGGAGGCTTGATGTTGTTGACTTGTTCTAGATAGATTATATTAGGGGATTTTATAGGGGTTTGTTGCCTTTTACACATGTGATAGGAAAATGGGTTTTACATATTTAAATATTACATATGTAAATGTCACACATGCAAATGTTACACATGAGAAACACATTACCATGTTTGTCAAAATCACCATTTTCACTTGATTAGATGAGTACATCCAAGGGTTTTAGATGTATTTGGACTTTTTGGATGTTTTTCACAATTTCTCAAGATCCATGAAGAATTAAGATATGAAACTAAATGTTCTAATGTTTACTATTAATGCAAGAATATTAAACGGTCCGGATCATGAATTGGGGCCCACAGAAGTGTAGAAAATAGAAGTATAGTTGGGGCTTTTTCACATTAAGATAATCAGCTTCAAGATCATGGGGTTTATTAGTCCACTAAACAAATTGAATGGCTTGGATTTCAAATATGGGGGCAGGGATCAAAATAGCGGTTACAGCGGGCATAACAGCCAATGGCCAAAATGCTAATTAGGGGTGATACTTAGTTGCATAGCGGTGTGAATTTTTGAAGTAGTAAAAAAAAAATTGAGTTTTTTGTAGCAGCCAATCTTGTATCTTTTTAGTGATTTGGAACCATATAAGGGTAAAGACAACTTTAGGAAAGGGTAAAGACAACTTTTCGAAAGGCTATTAATGAGAAAATAAAAACAGTGTTTTAAATTAAAACTGTTTGGCTCTACTAGGTTTTAGACTGTAGCACCGCTATTTTTTGAAAATAGCGTAGTAGCCTCAATTGCTATGGTTGATAATGTGGCCGCTACGTGACCCATGATATGGGCCCACAAGAATGAGGAATAATAAAGGTAGTTGATGGGGGCCCATAAGAATGCAATTTCTGTGTAAGAGACTGTACTGGTGCCTTTTTGTTGGAGTGAATGTTATTTTCACACTTATTTGGGTGTGAAAATTTTGGTGTGCAAAGGGTCTTATTCACACACCTCATTTACGCACCACATGCATATATGAGCGAAAACAAATATGATGGTGCATACCATTACACATGGGAATGATTTGCATATGTAAATGATTCCAAACAAGCGACCCCTTAGATTTTTGGGATGAGGAAGTTGCTTCAGTTCTTTATGGTATTTTTTTTAATGCTTTCTACACGGATGATACCTGAATTTAATTTATCAGTAACAGCAACAAACTTTTTTTTTTTTCATTGCAAAGTTGCTAATTATTTAAAATCCACTTTCATGTTTTGTTAGCTTCTCATATTGGATGAAACCTTTGGATTTCTATTTTTTTTAAATTTCCCTCGGTCAGCATTAAGAGATGAGGTACTTGATGGAAGTTATGTATATGCTTTGCTTGTTTCCTTTAACTGGAATTTTGTATTCAGGTGAAAAATAATCCTGCAGCCTTACTGGCTTTATGTTGGTATTGGGCTTCTGATGGAGTGGGATCCAAGGTCTGAATTTTCAGTTACAAGGGCTAAACTGGTATTGTATTGTTTAAAAAAAAAAACCAAGTATGATGGGCCTGTGATTTTCTTTGTTTTCCCCCAGGATATGGTTGTGCTTCCATACAAGGACAGCCTGCTACTGTTTAGTAGGTATTTGCAGCAGTTGGTCATGGAGTCACTTGGGAAGGAATTTGACCTTACTGGGAATCGGGTATGCATGCAAGTTTGAAAGTAGCATAAATCTCATTTAGCTTTTGTAAAATTAAAAGTGAATGAATTCTCAGTTGAATAACTCCACCAAAAAATAACCATTAAAAAAAAGGAAAAAAAAATATATCTATTTGGCTACAACTTGATGAGCCTGGAAACAAAGGACTTTTGACTGGTTTGTCTATTATACTAATGAATGATAAGAAAGATGTATGCTAGTTTCACATATCTATTAAAAGGAAAAAAGAACGGTAATGGAGAACGAAAATCATCTACATGCACATATATGCATTTCTGTATGGTTAAAGAAGTTTTCAGAGAGAGAAGACCCCCCTTAAAAGCAGTCTGGTTCAGGCCTGTGGGCCTTCTTAAAATGCATGCCAATCACGGGATTTTTTTCTTGGAGGTGTGGGGTGGCTTAGAAATTTTAACCTTCAGATAATGTGTATATCTTTGTGATTCTAACCAATGATGAGTAACAGTTGGATGAGTGTCGATTTGAGGTGGGTGCCAATCATGGTCTGAAATTTTCCTACCCAAATTGACTTGGTGCCTGTCAGTACTGGTACGAGTCTAGGATTGGGATTCCAAAAAAGTCACAAGGTTGAGTCAGGAGGGCACAGACCGACATGAGCTAATACGGATTGGCTCAGGACTCATACAGACTGGCACGAGACTAGTAGACTAGTAAGGATTGATATAGACTCATTCACACAGTTACTCAACCAAAAACATATGTAGGAACTTATTTTTTGAATTTTTATCCTTTGATTTTGAACTTTGAAGTGAAAAGGACAAGTACAAATATGGTATCTAAATCCTTATATTTGTCAATATAGAAAACGGACCTGCATATAGTATTAGTGGAAGTATGGTGTTGAACAGTACGAGATTGATGATTAATCTCACAAGTATCATGATGGAGCCAGAGGAGTTGTTTGATAATTTAGCTCTTTTATCCATTTGGTCCCTAATTATCGAATAATGCATAGAGATATGGTAATGATGATCAAGATAGGCTTGAACCAGCTTGAAACTTAATCTGGTATTGAATTGGTTGGCCCACAGCCACATGACCCACCCCAGTTAATGTTATGGTTTGTGTTAGTTATTTTAATATTACTGAGAGGTATTAAGTTATAGATAGTTATTATCGGTAACTTGGTGCTCTTTATGTGGTAAATGATCTTCCGTTAGCTACAAGAAGTGATGACCACCATTGCATTAGTCTTCAGAAGAACTAAGCATTTCTATAATAGATTCAATTAAATCACCATACTCACATTTTAGCCATTTTCTAATAATTATTTATTTTTTGATTTTTGGAGTATATTTTAATATCGACATGCCTGTACCGGTTAGACATGTTGATATACATTGTTATGCTGTTCACCAACAGCTTGAGCTTTTGGTGTTACTGGTTATTAACATGTATCAGAGCCAAATGTTACGAGTTCGAAACCCCTCGGAGGCATGTTACCTCCGTGTGTCTGTCTGGTCTTTTCCGTTCTGTCTGTCTGTTGGGTTTCGAATTCGAACGACTTCTTGTTCGAGGGGGCATGTTGATATACATTGTTACGTTGTTCACTAACAGCTCGAGCTTTTGGTGTTACTGGTTATTAACAAGACCCACATGGGCAATACCTACTCATCTTAGTCCCAACAGGTTCCGAGACAAGCACCGAGACATAAAACCTTGGTTCCTATCAACAGATTCTCTTCTTTTGTATGTGCGTGTCTGTTCACGCGCGTGCGTGCCTGCACGCGGGTCGTGGTTGGTTGGTTGGTCTGTGGTTTGTCTGGTGAGGGGAAGAGGAGGGTGCAGGATTGATCATACATGCCCCCTAGGAATATCCATTTTTTTTTCATTTTTAATAATCTAAAAAGAGGTATATTCCATTTGGATTTTTTTTTTCACACATACAGAGAGGAGAAAATGCAACTGCATTTACAATATGGTGCAACGGTGTCGTGGGTCTCACCTAGATGCATCTTGGTTCATGGAGTCTTGGTTCATGGAGAGAGCAAAGAAGAGGGAGGAGGAGGAAGAGGGGAAAAGGGAAAGAGAGGATGGGGGGTGGGGGGAATGTAACTGCATTTGCAATATGTTGCCATGGTCATTGTGGGTCCCACCTAGATTCATTTCAGTTCATGGGTGGGGTTGTTGTTCTGGACACTTCTTTTATGGCTTTCTACTGAAGGCCCAGTAGTGGTTTTATTCAGAAAGTAGTTTCTTATCATATATAAGGCGGTTTATCATTCTACACAACACCAGTTTTACTTAGGGACTATGTAAGGACTCTGCATACGGACAGTATGCAATGACCATGACAACATATTGCAAATGTAGTTTATCATATTTAACAAGGACCACTTCTAAAAAAATTCAAATGCAATGTAACCTGTAGAACAAAATATGCACCCACCCAACCCACCCCCACACAGACAGTATACATGTTTGTGTTCACACACACCTATTACACATAAATAGCTTCTTTTTTCGATGGTGCGAAACAGATATTGTGATTTCATTTCTAAGTGATATAATAATTTATCATATGCGACAGGTGATTTGTATAAAAATTATTTGAGTGAAGCAGGAACAGTAGATGAAATCATGAAACATACGAATGTGTGATAGAAATTACATCCCGTTACCATCGCTATCTAACAAGGATCACTATTGGGATTGGAAATGCATATGCTAAAATGTTAACGAAAAGTGCTTGTTCTTTGATGATATTGCATAGTGCTAACCATTTTATGGGCAACATACACATAAGATTTACCAGTCCAGAAAAAGAAAACAGATGAAAATGACATGGTAATACATACAGAAGCTAGTTGATGTTAATGTATTGAAAGAAGGATCGGATTTCTACTAAGAGAAATTGCAGTGATGTGTAGTCCGCTTAGAAAATGGCTGATGATCAACTCATTTACTTAAGTAAATTTGTCCTATGTTTCAATATTTTGTTACTAATATTGGTTTGAGTGTGTATAGTAATGTAATATTTAAATATCCAATTATATTTGTTCAATCACCAATGGAGATTTGACTGTATATGTGTACGACTGGCTCCTTTTGTCTCAGACCAACATGGTTCATGCCCATAGCATCTTGAAAAGATTTCAAATTAAGTAGAAGCACACATTTTTTAGCTCCCTGAACTTGTATCATTTAGCATCCCTATATGAGTTTATTCAATGTCAATTAGATGCATCTTGTGCAAGAGTTTCTTTCCCTTGATTAACCATTCAAAAAGGAAAAAAAAATAATTTCTTTCCCTTTATTTGCAGAACTGGATTAAAGTAAAAGGTATACAAGATGTAATATGCTTTATTTTTGCTGGCAACTACCTATTATTAAGGCTTCTGCAGCTGTTCTTCTTATGCAACCTGCCTTAAAGCTTTAGAAGCATTTTATTAACTGGAAGCATTTCAATATGAAGGCTTGAGAGGAAAACTAGTAAATATGACGCTCATTATGGTGGGATGATGTGGTGATGATGTTTTGTTTGCGAAACTTGCACCTGTTCTTCATAAGTTAATGAGTTACATATTTCTGGGAAATGTTTGTTACACACGAATATTTACATGGATGCTGTGGCTTGAGCCTAATTAGGGAAATCATTCAACAATTGAAGTGTGTTATTTGAGTTCTCTATCCCACATCATGATGTGTAGTCCCTCATAGTTATTATTTATTTCCCCACAGGTCAATCAAGGTCTTACGGTCTATGGAAATAAAGGAAGCACAGATCAACATGCGTGGGTTTAGCTCATCCCTTATTCCTTATGTTCACATTCAAATTTGAAGATGGTTAAACCTTACTCTATGTTGCTCCTGGACAGATACATTCAACAGCTGAGAGAGGGTGTGCACAACTTTTTTGTTACTTTCATTGAAGTGTTACGCGACAGGCCTCCTGGCCATGATTGGGAGCTTGAGCCTGGGGTTACATGTGGTGACTATCTGTTTGGAATGCTGCAGGTTAGCTTTCTGGTTTTGTTTCTATCCAAGTCTGATCATGAAATTCTTAGTGATGTTGTGCTGCGATGGACATTATATATAAAAATGTAAGGGTAATTAAAAGCAGCAGCTGTCATCTATCTTCTAAGCGGTCTTCTCAAATATGTACAGACAAGTGATCCAGTCATGCACGGATCTTATAGTGCACACCTCCTAGGGTGCCACACTTGATCATCAATCCAAATGAACCGCCACCCCTCCCCCCCCCCCCCCCCCCAACCCCCCCCAATCTATCTTCTAAGCAGTCTTCTCAAATATGTACAGAGAAGTGATCCAGTCCACGGACCCCCCCCCCATCTATCTTCTAAGCAGTCTTCTCAAATATGTACAGAGAAGTGATCCAGTCATGCACGGATCTTATAGTGCACACCTCCTAGGGTGCCACACTTGATCATCAATCCAAATGCCGCCCCCCCCCCCAAAAAAAAAAAAAAAAATGTCCCCGGATCCCATGGGTTTGCACTGCCCCGTTTGGGACTTGAATTGGATCGAGGGTAAAGAAAAAAAAATCTTTTTTTTTTTTTGGGATTTTAAGGACCTCAGATTCAAGGGGTGGTTACGATGATATGATGCGCCTAAAATTTTTTATGCAGAGGTAGGGCCCATCCAAGCCTTTGGATCCCCCACCTTCCCCTCGACTGGTGGGGCCCAGGTGGGTCCCACGGTGAGGTGCATAGGTGATCAGCCATATATATGTGCTCTTGTAAGGACTCTTATGACCCATCCGAATGGACCACAAATACACAACCTGCCCCTCTATAGTCATCTATCCCATGGATTTTGCATGGATCTGAATGGATTGGACCGCTTGATTGAGGGTCAATTTTTTGTTGTTTTATATATAGCCGTTAAACTTGTGGACCACAGATGAAGGGGTTTGAGGTATTAGATTGATTTCAAATTTGATATCTAGTGGCCTCACTTGGATGTTTCGATCCCCACTGTCTCATGATCTGTGGGGCCATAAGATGGGCCCCACTAGGTGGTCCTCACTGTAAGACGGTAAGGACGGTCCTTACAAGCTTACTAGTAGAATTCCTCTTTCTCTCTATATATATTGATGCAGGCCCGAGGGTTAGGGCTTGCGTAGATGCCAAAGCACGTGTCAAAGACACCTCAAATTATCTCCGCAGAGATTTCAACACGAGGAAAAACCTCTCCAAGGGAAAATCCCAATTTTACTCAATTCCAATTCTGAGATTATCATCTCTACAATGTAATATAAATAGGCAAAGTAAACTTAGGGCCTAAGAAAACCTAATCTAATAATAGAAACTATCCTAATCAAACTAGGAAACCAAATAAATCAGAATACTAATCCTAATTACAATAAAATTAGGAAGCTACTAAAAAAATAAATATCCTAAAACTATGTTGGGTGGGACCAGTGGTGAAGTGGTAGCCTGTTCTGCATCATTCCCCCCAGGTTGAAAGAAGAGTTCGACCTCGAACTCGGGTCTTCTTCAAGTTGCCTCTGTATATATGATGTACGTGAAGCACTTCCTTTGTAGCATGAGCCCTTGATTTCTTCTTCGGCGATTCGGGCTTCTTTGGATAGAGTGTAACTTCCTTCTCGCCGTGCCTGAATGTGTACGTGTTGTCGCGCATCCCATGAGTTCCATTCTTGTCATACATCCACGGGCGACCCAATAAAATATCTCCACTATCCATTGGTAACACGTCACACCAAATTGTATCTTGATAATCATCACCAACTGCAAAAGTAACTTGACATGTATGTCGCACTTGCGCTTCATCACCTGTCATGAGCCATTTAACAAAGTAGGGACGATTGTGCTTGTAAACCTTCAACTTCAAGCGATCAACAAGAGTTTGAGAGATAATATTCTCACAACTTCCACCATCAATCACAGCTGTACAATTTTGCACATGTATTGTACCTGTGGAACGAAAAATATTTTTCCGCAACCATTTCTTTTCAACAGTGGGTATAGACTCTTGTTGCACCAAGAGAAGTGCACCATCTGTTTCAGCTGCTATTTCCTCCACTTCATCGGATTCTTCACTTTTAGGATCATCTTTTGTTTCCGGTTCTTCTTGTGCACCTTCCATTAAATTTATTCTTTTTGGGCATTCAAACGCACGATGACCCTTTTGCTTATAATGAAAACATGTGAATCTGTTCTGATCTTCAAACTTGGAAGAAAACTTTTATGAGGAACTAGCATTCGGATTAAAATCTGACTTTGATGGAGGCTTTTGCGCAGACCATTTAAACGAATTAAGTTTTCTGGCTTGATGATTTGCAATCCCCTCAGCTTTGATAGCATGTTGAACAATCTCATCAACATTGTCAAAATGCTTGAATGTGAGGATATGTTGTATGTCAAGTGTAAGCCCATTAAAGTATCTGTCAACTAATACATCATCATCTTCATTCAAACCACAACGAGCTTGCATGGTCATAAACTCCTCTAAATACTCAACAACCGTCTTAGATCCTTGTTTCAAATATTGAAAACTTGAACGCAGATCTCTGGAGTAATTGACCGGAAGGAATTTTTGCTTCAACAGATTTTTCATCTCGGTCCATGTGTCAACGGGATCAATTTGTTGGTTTCTTCTTTTCTTTTGCAACTCGGCCCACCATATTGCAGCATAATTGCGAAATCGAGTTGCCACCAGTGTAATTTTATGACCGTTCGTCATTGGCTTGTGTAAAAATATTTTCAATACACACTAACCAATCTATGAATTCATCCGGTTTTAATTTTCCATCATATTCAGGAATCACGAGTTTAATACCCAAATCACGATGGCATGTGGATCTCGTTGATTCCGATGATGTCCTCCATCATCTTGATGATTATCCTCACGCCGATTAGTTTTCAAATTGGTTAATCGGGTTTCAATCCTTGCAATAGTCTCTTGTATTTGAACCATCGTTGCGGATAGGTGATTAACAGTTACCGATAATTTCACAACGGTTCCCCTCAAATCATCATCATTATTGGAGGAAGACTCCACTTCTACATGCTTCTTGGGAGGCATTTTGTTTTTAATGCAAATATAAAATTTTTTGACTGACCTAATGTCAAGCAGAGTTGGACCCCAAACAAGACAGGCAAGGCCCAGATGTAAAAATTAGGTCCAAACGAACGTGGATACGTGGAAGACTGGAATGGTCTTGGTAATAGGGCCCAAGAAGATGAAAAGGGTGAAAGCCCCTTTTGTTCTGTTCGTCACGAGGAGTAAGGAAACCCCTTTTTCCTTGGTGGCTTTGCTCTACAAAGATGAAGAGAAGAGGATGGCGCTGGCGGCTGGAGTCAAGGCAGAATGCGACGACGACAGAGATGCAGCGCGGCATGACTCGGGTGGCAGGTACACACCTCGTGTCTGCTTCTCTATCTTCTCTGTTCTTCTGTCTTTCTTGCTGCTTTCGGCTTCAACGAAGTGATGAGCGATGAGAGGATGGGGTGATGAGGTGATGCGGATGGACGACGATTTGTCGATGTAGGTGGAACCCGCTGCTGAAGCCGACGACGATGTTGCTCTCTTGGTGCACGGTATGCTCCTTTGTCCTTCCTTCTTCTTCTTTCTCCTCTGCTCTTCTTCTTCTCTCTCTCTGTCTCTCTCTCTCTCTCTCTCTCTCTCTCTCTCTCTCTCTCTCTCTCTTTGGCTGTGGTGAGTGCTGGGATGGGAGGCGATTGGGTGTGGGGTCCGTGCAGGTATGGTGGGATTTGGAGGTTTCGGCTGGGATGTGGGTTGCTAGTGGGGTGGGCGTTCCGAGATGACAGTGGGGTGTGACGGATGGAGATGGACAATGGGTATGCTCCGATTGGTGACCGGAAACGGATCGGGGCAACGTGGATGTGGATCTTCGCTCTGATACCAAACTGATGCAGGCCCGAGGGTTAGGGCTTGCGTAGATGCCGAAGCACGTGTCAAAAACACCTCAAGTTATCTTCGCAGAGATTTCAACACGAGGAAAAACCTCTCCAAGGGAAAATCCCAATTTTACTCAATTCCAATTCTGAGATTATCATCTCTATAATGTAATATAAATAGGCAAAGCAAACTTGGGGCCTAAGAAAACCTAATCTAATAATAGAAACTATCCTAATCAAACTAGGAAACCAAATAAATCAGAATGCTAATCCTAATTACAATAAAATTAGGAAGCTACTAAAAAAATAAATATCTTAAAACTATGTTAGGTGGGACCAGTGGTGGAGTGGTAGCCTGTTCTGCATCATATATATATTCGTATATATATATATGAGAGGGAGAGAGAAAGAGGAATTCTACAAAACACCCCCATTTTTAAGGGCGTTTCTGCACTTTTAAAACATCCAATGAAATCGTTCCACAGTTTAAAAATCTCTTAAATGCTTTGATGCCTTAAATAGTTGTAATGCCTTATCCTCTTAAATGTTATTACTTGCCTAGACATCATATACGTTGAAACTTGCGGAACGCCTTATGCAACATGGTGAAATCATGTTAAATGCAACACCCACACCCTATTTACATTTCATTTGGAGCGAATGAGGAACATATGCGATCCACTTATGAAAAATCCACACATAATAATTCATCAATGCGATCCTCTTAACAAATTTGATGGTAGGCTTACTAAGATCCTTAATTCATCTTTTGAATAACTATGATGGACCAACAAATTATACTCCTATATGGTCTTTTTTTTAGTGGGTCCTATAAAAATTATTTACAAATTCTTAGGAGTCGAGAGAATTTTTTGGAGATGGGCCCACGGCTAATCACTTAGCCTCTCAGAGAGAGAGAGAGAGAGAGAGTAATTACATTAGCCAAATTTGATTTCCTTTGTAACAATGCCATTCGGATGTGTGCCAATCCTTGGGATTCGTGACTATTAGAGGGTTCCCTATTGGTTGCTAGGTTTGGATGGGTTGCTAGTTGGGCCCCGCAAAAAAGTTCTCATGTAATAGGTGAGAACTGGTTCTCACTTGAATATTTTCCATATATATATATATATTACTACTTCCATCCATGCCCTCTTTGATCTACCCCTTCTTCTTGGTGAGCCATCAACCTGGATAGAAAAAATTCTCCTCAACGACGTCGTTGCTGGCGTACGTCGTTCTCTCAAACAAGTTTCTCTTAATTTATCACCGATTGATGTTACCCTTGAATGATCTAGAAAGCGCTCGTTTCTGATTCTGATTCTTTCTTATTTTTACTACACATCCATCTCAATATTCTCATGTCTGCTATATCCATTTTGTTCATGTGTTACTTCTTAATTGGCCAACATTTTGCTCCATAGGTCATAATTGGTCTAATTGCTTTCCTTTAAAAAATTTCCTTCAATCTTGTTGGTATATGTTGATCACAAAGTACCCTAGAAGTAAGTATACACTTAAACCATCCCGCTCTTATCTTATGTTTGATATCTTCTTCGGTCTCTCCGTCCTCACTAATTTTTGAGCCAAGGTGTCAAAATGATTCTCTGTGGTATTCTATTGAACTTCAATTCTAATAGGAGTTTCATCTCTTTGCACATCCTTACTGAAGTTATGATCCATATATTTTATCCTTGCATGACTTATTATTATTATTATTTGATGATGGGGTATCTGTAACCCATGAGACCGATCCTAGCAAAAGAATGTTTTGAAAGTAGATGGTAACCCATGGGTACTTAAGCCCAGGCTTTGGACTTAGACGTTTCCGAAGTGGGACTTGTGCAGTCCAAGTTCATGTCTTTTCTTTGGTGGGTGATGGGCTCACCGGATTTCACTGTATCCCTGAGTTCTCTGATCCAACAAGACTATTTCCCCACGTGGTGCATACTAAACCCACACAAATGCACATCGGCCAAATCTAGGGTGGGTTTTAAACCTTATGCCACTCCACCAACATCTCCTCTAAAGTTGTGATCTATAATGTTCTTGTATGACTTATTTTAAAGCCCTTGGTTTTTGAAGCCTCTTGGCATCTCTCAAGTTTCGCATTCATGCCATTTCTTGATTCATCCAGTAGCACTTTATCATCTACAAAACAAACACCAAGGTATCTCTTGAAAATGAGTAATTAACTTATCCACAATCAGTGTAAGGAGATAAGGGCTTAAAGCTAACCCCTGATGCAAACCTATGGTCACTAGAAACTCACCTATCGCTCTATAGATAGTCCTCACACTCGTTACCGCTATCTCATACATATCTTTATTGATTTCAATGTAATCTTTTGGAATACTTCTTTTATTTAAAATCACCTAAGTAAATCTCTAGGTACATTGTCATAGGCTTTCTCTAGATTTCATAAAGATTTTCATATGAAGATTTTTCCACTTTTCTCGGTATTTTCTCATTATTTGCCTAAGTGAGAAGATAGGTTCTGTAGTTGACCTTCTTGGCATGAAACCAAATTGATTTTCAGATATCTTGGTCTTTTGTCTAACTTTTTTGCTCCATTACTCTCTTTCCCATATATTCATAGTGCGAATAATAAGTTCAATCCCAAGATACTTGGTGCAACTTTGTATATCTCCATTGTTCTTGTATATAGGTTCTACAATACTTCTTATCCATTTATCTCGGAATTGTACATACACACACATGCACGTATGTATGTATGTACAATTAGAAATATTCAAATGGGAGGTACCTCTCACATTTTCAATGAGATGTAGTAATTTTTCACCTCATGGGACCAATCTATCATCAACCTAACCCCTTCTCACGCACTAACCAGCCATTAATTGGCACTTACCTTAATTTGAGAATAATCTAAATTATACTCACCACTGGGTTGAATTTCATAGAAAGTGTAACTTGTGAAATCATTAAACTGAAAGTGCCTAAATCAATAGTTCTTATGATTCAATTAAGATGATGTTTTGCTCAAAATTAGTCCAAAATGATATCTTTCCATTCCCACCATATGCTTAGATTTTACCTATCAAAATTTTCGTGGACGGTGTAGGGTGAAAATAACCTATATAGTGGAATTCTATAGATAACTCAGTTTTCCAACTCCCTTGTTTTGAGGGCTTCGAGCTCACCTTTAATCAATTTGATCCATTCACACACATCAGCCTCCCTTGAATTGGCACAAGCCCAAGAGTTTCACTGTTCAAGACATTATTCACTTTTGGATTTTATAAAAAAAAAAAAAAATACAACAACAACAACAGTGTATGGCCATTAAACTTTGAGGACTTAAAACTAAGGGCTAAGATCATTTGATTGGCCTTATGTCTGATATTCCTCTTATCTAGGACCAAATGTTTCTATCACATCACCTTCCTTGATTGTCATGCGTCTAGGTGGGCACTTGTAGGGGCATTGCTTGTCACTAAAAACGCCCGAGCGTTTTTGTAGCCAAGCCTATACATATATATGTTTTATGCGTGTATATAAAATGCCACATCCTGTGAGGCCCACTGAATGCATGGTAATCAAGACAAGGGGATGGACAGATTTGGACGTGGATTAGGGGTGGGCACAATTTCAATCCCGATCAAATGATCCTAGCTCTTAATTTTAGGTCCTAAAAGTTTTATGACTATAGTTATAAAAAAAAGAAGGTTTTATGACGATATGTCATGACAATTTATAATAATAAAATCCAGCAAAGAATAATGTCCAAATCAGTGGCAAATTAGGATCGATGCCAATTGAAAGGAGTAGGTGTATGTGAAGGGATTGGATTGATTATAGGTTACTCCTATATGAATATATTAGAAAGAGCAGAGGGGGTTGTTACCAAAAATTTGTCACATATATAGGAGAATTTTCTCCTCAGTGAAGGCCAGTCGGTACCTTGTTTGATGCCCTTCACCCCACCCCAACAAACCCCCACAAAAACAAAACCCACCCACCCACTCTCCCTCCCATTAATTGCCACAAAACCCAATTTTTCACACATTCGAATGTTTCTAACCATTTGATTGGAGCCTAAAAAACTGTTAGTTTTTTTCCCTAACTGTTACTTGATTCGGTGGGCTTAGTTTTTTTTCCTAGCTGTTACTTGATTCGGTGGGCCCCCTGTCCATGCATATCCCTTTCCATCCTTGCCACCTCATCCTCTCAGGTGGGCTCCACTAGCATTTTCCCGGAAACCACCTCAGCAATCTTGCTCAGGTAATCTGAACTATATGCAGCATTGTGACATGGGGACTCTAACAGAGTTGAACTAGTATAGATGATGCACCCAAAATTGGCTTTGAACTGTTCTTTTTTTTTATTGTCATTTCACTATATTGCTTAATTCTATTGAATCTCAATGCCATTTTATTGAGTCGGTAGCACCAGATTTTGTTACAGGGATGTACATTACAGTAAAAAAATAATACAAGAGGCTACTTATCAATCCAATAAAGAGCAAAGATCATCACATAATTGGTGATGAATCCACAAGTAACATTTTGATCTGAACTCCCAGACTATATTTTTCACCCCAGCTTGACATGATTCGGTGTGACATCCCAGACAATAGACATACTATTGCCATAAATGAGAATGATTCACAGCCAGTGGTCTGGGGCATTAAACTCCTTGTTAGAAAAATGTAAAGAACAGAGCATATAAATGTACAGCATAAAGCATGCGTTGGTGGACAAGATCCAATAGCACAGTTTGAAGGTGCTCATTCATTCGTACAATAGCAAGGTTGTGGGGTTCAAGTCATCTTAACTATAGAAGTATGAAACATATGAATGCAGTTCTTCAGTTGCATATGCTGTGATACAGTTGAATATGCTGTGATATGTAGAATCACGACATGCTAATACATGTAGGCTACTGTAACTTATTGGAAACTAAATCATGTGGTCCTGAACTTGGGAGAAATATGCTGTTATAGTTTGTTCGATTCTAGATGAATATGACGGAACCATATAAAATCTAGTTCACACTTCACATAGTTTTCGTAAATTTTGCAAAAGGAAGCTTAAATTGCATCAGATTTGGAATCCCTTCTGAGACACTGGGCCTCAGGATCTTTGAAATGAGAAAGTGGACAATAAAATTAGTACTGTATACCAAGCATCAGTAGAACCCTCTTTCCTTGTCAAATTCTTGTTTCCCAATAATGTTGTTCTTTTGGGCAGTTACATTCTTCATATGTGACATTGTTTTAAAAAAAAAATTCTAAGTATGTTGTGAGCTACTCTATTTGGGTCGGTAGTGGATGAGAAAATCAAAGAAGTCCCGTCTCACACCCTTGATGTAGATGTTGACAACTTAGTTAAAAGTCTAATGTTCTACAAATATTTTTGTACGCTTTTCAGTGAGTGAACAGAAACATAATAGGCATCAACTTCAGTAACTTTTGTCATAAGTATCGTTATTGAGATAATATTGTTGGGTGATAATGGTGGGAACATTTCTAGTTCTAGGTCTTTGCTGAGATTGTATTGTGAAAATATCGTTGCAGATACACCATAAATTTGAAAGGGTTTTATAATCAGTACAGAGTGGATAGACTTCTAGTAAAGATCCATTTTTCAAAATCTCGTGGTTTTTCCCTTAAATAATACATTGTTTTAAAAATTGGCTGGACTCAGCACCTACCAAGCTGAATCAAACCCCTACTGATTCCTATAAAAAGGCCAAAATTGATTTTTTTTTTTTTTTGCATATTTCATGTTGTGAGAAGATGGTGGGAGGTTCTGTGTTTATTTTGCACAAATTTGGAAGATTGTAACCTCATTTTTTCGGATGATTTTAGCATTGAAGGACATGGTACCAGTCATTTGATTTAATGAAAACAAATGTGGCCACTTATTATTACCTGTATTCGTTCTTTATGGTTACAGCACAAATCTTAAAATACTCATAGGGCAGCGTTTATATTTTTCTTTCTTATTAATATTTTCAAGATTCTTGGTCTCTAGGATGCGACTTGCATGCAAATTTGCTGAGTCAGCTCAACTCAGTGGGACCGAGCTGACCCTCGAGTCCGAATTTGAAACTTACAATAATATTATAATAACTGAGATTTTAGCTATATTTGAGAGTATTGAGGTATTTGGTGAAATTTATTAAATTTCAAAACAGTGGTGATAATTTTGACACTCTCAGCGACCTTTCCTCTGGACAGCATCTGCAAGGAGGTTGAAAATAATTTTTAATACCTTTCACATTTCTCCTTGGTTATATATATCCAACACGGGTCAAAACTGGCATGCTATTTCATCAAATTTCTCTGTATGGTGATTGATTTGTATGTTAATTAGTTTCAATGTCATATGTGCTTCACTGAATGCTAAATTTGTGCTTGTATAGGGAACGCGATCTGCACTTTATGCGAACAACCGTGAGTCCATCACAGTCACAGTGCAAGATGTAACTCCTAGATCAGTGGGCGCGTTGATAGCACTATATGAAAGAGCTGTCGGCATATATGCATCTCTGGTCAACATCAATGCTTATCACCAACCTGGTATCCGTGATATTTCTCATTCCTATCAGCATTGAAGTTCTGACCTTATGCATTTCTTGCAATTTTTATTACATGTTTCTAGGACCATTTCATCTCCCTCTTTCTAGTCTTCATTCTTTGTGGTACTTTTCAGGTGTAGAAGCTGGAAAAAAGGCTGCAGGAGAGGTGTTAGCCCTTCAAAAGAGAGTTCTGGCTGTTCTTAATGAAGCCAGGCATGTAGCTATAATTCTCATTCCATTTTATTTATTTGTTTATAATTTTCCAAGGAATCCATATTCATGCTTTGATAATTATCATTTAGAAAAAATATTTCACACGCAGGACTTTTGGACATAACTAATTTTGGTATTATGACCATATTATAGTCCCCATTATGAAATCCCTCAATCCAGCTGCAACTTAAAGTCAGGCCCTGCATCTGCATCTGCATGTGCACTCTATGCAGGCAGGGTTCCTCTTCTTCTTTCTTCTTTTTTCCTTCTTGATCTTATTCAGTCCCAGATTCTTATTACATGAAGATTCTTAAGAAGTGTGACCCCTTAAACAGGGTTGAATCCTTGCTCACAAGCTCATGGAGAGGAAAAGGAAAGATAAACTTTATGTCCTATCCTCTGGCCACGAAAAGAACCCCTATAACCTTTGCTTGCATCCCAAACGGGTAGAGGTCACGTTGTTAGGACCAACTGGGTACTCTTAAGTACTTAAAATTTTTGATGCTTACATGTATAATTTCTGGATGATATTTTAGGATGTTTGTACTGAACCACAATGGTGTCTAGCTATCAGACCTTACATGTGGCACGCGCTGCACATCGGCTTAGTGATCTGGATTATCATCTGGTAATGGGGCCAAGAGAGAGGGAAATGCAGTGATCAGTTAAATGATTCTGTCCAGGCAGTGTATTTTGCTGTGTGCTATGGGACACACCCCTTTTCGGCCATCCATTCATAGGCTATGATTCTGGTGGTTAGGTTGGCTGACTGGTACAGTTTCAGATATAACCCATAATCTATTGTGAGCCTACTGGATGGTTCAAAAGCTATTGTGTGAAATGTATGGTTTCAAATACCATTGCAGTTTGTTTGATCTGAACAGTTATATCTACTCAACTCACATCATAATAAAATGCCCTTCAGGACCACCAAACTAGGTGAAGTAGTGATTGATTTAAAATTCAACACTGAAAATAACCCCCCTCCATGTTTTCTGGTTTACAGCTGCAAAGAGCCGGTGGAACCATTGACACTTAATGAAATTGCAGATCGTTGCCATGTTCCTGAAGAGGTATGCTTTTGTTGACCATGTATCACATGGCACACTATCTGTTTTGCTTGTTCTTTATCTGCATATGTTTGTCAAGATTGGATAATGTTGTTCTCTTTTTCTTTCTTTTCATTAAACAGATTGAAATGATTTACAAGATTATTGCACATATGGCTGCAAATGACAGAGCACTCATAGCGGAAGGCAGTTGTGGATCCCCTCGAAGTATCAAAGCTTTCCTCGGAGAATGTAACATTGATGAGTTGTATGTTTAAAATTTCCACAATTAGATTTGAATATATATCAAATTGCTGTTGATCAGATATAACAAATTACTGTTGATCCTTCTGTCTCAAGGATTTTGTCTATAATACAAAATGTTGCCTTCATCACACTGGGCGTTTGAGTCTGAGTGAAGCACATTGCTTGTTTTTGTTTTCCCTTTTTCAGCGATCTGTGGATGAAAGTAAGGACCTGGACTTAATTATCTTTTCAGGAATTATATTGACTTAGTCATCTTTTGCAGGAACTATATTGACTTATAGTCATCTTTTGTAGGATCATATTGATCTAAAATCGGACAGTCTGGTCAGATCCTTTTCGACTGCAACAGCCAACAGGTGCCTTCGGCACTTGAGTCCAAACCTAAACCCTTCCTAGTGTTAAAATCTGTTCAGAACCTCAGTAAAAAATCAAATCCAGTCTCAAAAATGCTTTCCAAGCTCTCACGGATATCGCATGAGAGTTTTCAACCAACAAAGCATAGTATTCGTGTATACAGGTTTAAAATTGCATGAGATGTTGATTCATGTAGACAGTTTTAGCCACAATGTTATCATTTCCTTGCAAGAGTCTTTGTGGATGGGAAAGGTAAAAAGAGGCGTGGGAATGCATGACCTTGCTGGTATGACTTGCATTGAGCGGGGCCCATTAGTGAAACTACATCTATGCTATGATTGCTAAATACTATCTGATCTGCGAACATCTAATCCTACCTTTACTTAATCTAAGCTAATCAGTGATTTAATATGGGTTTTGCCCACTTTGGCCGACAAGATTGCGACTGCATGAAGTGCAAGTGCACAGTGCTGAGCAAGCAGATGAACATGTAAATCTTCTTTAAGTAGAGCTTAAGTAATCTTCGAAAAAGATAATTGTTTAATCAAACGATTGTCAGTAAATCCATGGATGAACCTTGATAGGCTTGAATCACTTTATAAATCCTTTATTAGCTTTAAGCATCGAAGTGGCTAGACTTCTTCAACCATAGTGCAATTGTTCTTTTCATTTGGATTGAGTGTACTTGCATGCATCCATTTGGTAGTTTTTTTTTTAAATCTTTTGTGTGTGATATGAGTTGTGATAGCTAGGAAATACATAAGCCTCTAGAACCTAGAATTCGTTTAAACAAAGCAGATGGGTCGCTTTACCAGACAAGAGAGAAGCAATAAAGAAGGGAATTTCAGTCTATTCATGTGGGCTACCCCCATGCAATTATTTTAGAATATCATGGTGGTGTGCTTGGTCTTTGTTGAAACTTGAAAGACAACATAAGATGGTTTAATAGTTTAAAACAAAGAAAGAAAGCAACAAGGGAAAGCAAAAGTAGAATTTTTGAGTAGATGGGACATTGTGGGAGTGGAAAAGAAAAGAGGGGCACATGGTCCTACGTAACGTAGTCTCTCTCTCTCTCTCTCATATGTGGACATTATGTATCCCAAGTAGGACCCAGAAACCGAACCCGTCCATGTAATTTGAGCTCTGCTAAGAGGGTGAAGCCCAGTTTAATTCCAGCACTCAAATTGAAGAACAATTATTTCTGCAATCATCTTGTTTTAATTATGATTCCCATGTGAAACGTTTCTGCTTTCATTCGTTAGAAATGATTTCTCATCCATCAGAACATCTCTCTCTCTCCTTCAAACTTCAAACTACAAACATCAAACGTCTACCCTAGACATATAGTTTGTTTCACTCTTTTTGCTTTTCTTTTTTACAATCTTCGTAATTAAGGTATCATTTATTTTATGGTACCATGGGCATCTCCTGCATGCTTTTACGGTGGGTTCCATCTATTGGTAATCCAAACTGTTCAAAGTGAATGTCATCCAATCCAGCGACATATTCTCAAATTTTACATCAAAAGAAGTCGATTCCACTATAATAAGATTGAGCACATAACTCATGAATGTGCATTAATCACGTTATGATTCACTTGTTCAATCTTATGGTGGGCCCAACACCTATTGAAGTGAAATTTAAAAATATATTGCTGGAGGGGATAAAGGAGGGGATGGCATTCACTTTCAACGTTTGGGATTATCAATAGATAGGTCCCACATGAAGTGAGTGGGAGACACTCAGGGATGTGGACTCTACAAGAAAATGAGGATTCATGAGTTTGAACTAGGGGTGTACACCGGGTTTCAAAACCCGGCCCGACCCGGTGACCCGGACCTAATCGGGTGGGTGACATAGGGTCTTTTACCGGGTCGGGTCTAACCCGGCCCGATAAGTCCTTATCCGGACCGGGTTCCGGGTTAAGAAAGTGTGGTTTAATCGGGTTATCGGGTGACCCGATAACCCGGTTATACATTTATATATATTTTTATTTGCATATATATACAAATATATGCAAATAAACATTAAAAATATATATATATATATATTTATATTTACTGTATGTTTACTGTATATATATATTTATAGTATTTTTTTTCTCAATTATTGAAACTTTTAGTTGTTCTAAAAAAAATATTTTAAACTTTATAATTAACCGGGTGACCCCGTAACCCGACCCGGTTGACCCGGTAACCCGAACCCGGATAACCCAGATATAGTTTACCAGGCATTCGGGCGGATTTCTTGTGTTTATAAAATTACCGGGTCGGGTCAAACCCGGCCCGATAACCCGGGACCCGACCCGATGTACACCCCTAGTTTGAATGGCATGAGTTATCAAAAGTGCGGTATATATATATATCTCATAATCAATTACAGGAAATCAGGAATTCATATAATTAAATTCTTAAGCAACTTATTGCCTATTGAAATATTCCAATTCTTGAAACTACTTGATAATTTAGGATTTGTATTGACATTTATAACCTAATGAATAAATGAGTTGATGTCATATTTAGCCATGTTTGCCTGTTGTGAACCCCAAGGAGTAGCTCAGTTGGCCTAGGGCCACTGTTTGCACTCGGAGGTTGTGAGTTCGAAACTGCACTATCACACTGGGCTATAGGGGAGTTTACCCGGCTTCCCTCTGGGCCCAGAGGAATTAGTCCAGCCCAAAGGATTGGAACCCTCCGATAGAAAAAAAAAAAAAAAAAATCTTTGCCTGTTGTGACATGTCAGCCCAAGTACCCAACCTAATTTAGACCTGGCTTGACTAGTTGTACTGTGACTAACGAGTCAACGCCCTAATTAAGGGTTGGAGTTAACATTTTGTATTGAGTTCAAGTTAAAAATCTCAACCAAATACAGAACATGGGTCAGGATTCGAGTTTAGCCTATGTTAGCCACAGTGTTTAAACCAGACCTAAATGTAACCCCAACCCAACAGATTCACCACTCTAGCATTAATTTAAGTCTAAGAACCACCTCTTAACTCAACCGCTCAGCGGTAAGAGGTGTCCATTCTCACCTACTTGTCTAGCGTTTGAAACTTGGGCATGTCACCTTCCCTCGCATGAAGGCTCCTTCCCTCATCGGAGTGCCCCCCTTATGTCACTTGAGGCCTCTTTCCCTCGTCCGAGGGTTCTCACTTAGAGGTGGCAATCGGGTCGGGTTGTGCTAAACGGTTCGGACCCATTTATTAAACGGGTTATACAAGTCTAACCTACATCCGACCCGTTTAATAAACTGGTCGGAAACACCTAACTCGCACACACCACGGGTCAACTCGACTTGACCCACTTAAACCCGCATAATCATTGCGGAATATACAAGTCAGGTCGACCCGCATAACCCACATCCATCTAGTGATCAATCAATCGACTCAACTATGGTTTCCTGCCAGACCAAAACTGACATTTAAGCTCAAAATTTGGTCTAATCTCATTTCAACAATCATTTAATGTGCATTACCTTGTTTTCCATTAATAAAAAAGGTGGAGTTAAATTGGTTAAGGTCCATTCATTCTTTTTTAGCCTATGCATTAAAACAATCAAATTCAATTTTAGCTTAAATAAGCGGGTTCTGCGGGTCAACCCTAACTCGACCCACTTAATTGCGGGTCATGAATACTTGACCCGTGATCGACCCGCCTATCAAACGGGTCGGATCGGGTCGGGTCGGTTTGGCGGGCCGGGTTATATTTTGCCACCTCTGCTCTCACTTACGTGGGTTCAATGGATCCCCAACCCTAGCTGGGCTGGAAAAAAAAAAACACACACACACCCCTGAGTTTTCAAGGATCCAGTCAGACTTTTTGTCATTCAAACTCGACTCTCCGGACTGGTTTCTCTGTTGCTTTGCCCTTTTAGCTTGTGTCCAGATAGTGAGCTGGTGTAAGTTCCTTTTGTGCAGATGCCTTTTTTTGGCCTTTATGGCAGTTTTCCTCTCTCTTAACTGGCGTTAGATACTCTGACAAGAGGTGTGAGTGTGACCTTGTGACCTTGTAATTTTTTAAAGTCTTTTAATCCCTTTCCCTATCATTTTTTGTATTGACCTTGTTTTGCATTTGAGTTGGTCTAATGCCTCATCTTTATCTTTATTATTATTATTATTATTTTTCTGTAAGAGAGTTTTCAATTTTTTGAGCTAAACTAATTTTTCGGACTCAGAGGGAAGCCATATAAACACCCCTGTAGCTCTAAGGTGGTAGCACTAGTGGACTCAACATTCAATTCCTGAAGAAGGAAGAACCGGAGGTCGATACCAAGACGTCTAACTCCAGAAGAGGGAGGAATCATTGTCCTGACCACTCGGCCAACCCCTTGGGGTTACATGGAACTCATATAAGAGTTCAAGTTTGCGCCACAATTATCAAAACTTGAGTTAGGTATCCAACTTAACTACAAAAACATCAGGACGCTTCTAGAATAAAAACCCCTCTCCTAATTAGGTTCACTGAGATGCATGATCATCATGAAAGTTTATTTGATAGAAAAATATATATGAAATTATGAACCTTCCCATATGTAAAATTTCGAATATATAAGATCATTCCAACCTTTTGATCCATGGCCCTAAAATTTAATGATTTGGAGGCATCATTTTATTATGATTTCAACCCAATGGTGAGGAAAAGTTGGATGAGTGTCAAATTTGGACTTATGACTATTCATGAAGGGGGGACTTGATTGATTCAAGATGGGGGGAACTGGCTTGATTCAAGATGGGCCCATGACAAAAAAAAAAGGGCGGAAAAATGGGCATTTTTAAAGTGTAGCATTTTAGAGAATTCCCAATATATAATACAAAGTGTTATTGTCACTATGTGTGATAATTCAAAGAAGGGAAATATTCAAGTGAGGGATGGATGCACTTGAATATTTCCCTTCAAAGAATATATATATTTATTACGATAGATATTCAACCTGGTTCGAGTTAACTCGACCCTAATTGTCTTATGATAAAGAGCTTACACTTTAAGTCGGGTCAAGACCGGTATGTTTGGATTTTATTCGGGTTGGTTTGGGCTTGAATTAACCTACACACAATTTGGGTCAAAAAGGGGTTGATTCAATATTAGACCTAACCCGTGAGTGGAACCCCTAGTGAACCTTTTATGAGCATGTAGGGATAGCGATTATGACATGGAAATGTTTCATAACATCTTCTCTTTCACAAAATACCTGCCAAATAATTTTTTTTTTCATTCATTCATTCTCACAATTAAACGTTCTTAGAAAAACGTCAAATAGGCTGTAATCTTCTAGTTATTTTCACTTCAAATAGAGAGCAATAAATGGTAGTTTGGATCATTATAGGATAGTATGCTGCCACAACTATGGTATTTAGATTTTCTTTTTAGTTTTTTTCTTCTTCTTTATGTTAGAACCAGCTATGGTGTAGCTGGCACGTAAATATTGACTTAATCAAACTTAGCCACTTGTAGGCAAATGTTCAAATTCACTTCAGTCATACATACCATTGAATTGATCATGCAGTGAATTCACGACTAATTTCTAACAGAATCCAACAATGCATATTATTTTAGTCAAAGTGGAATTTCGTCGCGTCTCGTGAAGATGGGTGTGGTTTTCAGTAGCTTTTATAAAAGCATAGGTGAACTAGGCTAAATGAGACTTTAGCTACTTACCAAAAAAATTATGAGACTTTTAACTACCATGAGCACCATAATGACAAGAATAGATGATACATTTCTCTATATACTACACCGAATAGAAAAATAAAGATTCCTCAATATATTATGGAGACATACTATATGGATAGATAGATAAGGCAAAAGATTATTATAAGTTAGAAGTTGTTTGATTACTGGAAAGCTTAAAACATAACCATGCTTAATTTATATACAAGGGTGTATGATATCTTGGATTATCCTATGTTAAAGAAGAAGGTTTTAGATTGGGTTTTGATCAACGTTTATAAAATTTACACAATCTTTCCCCACTATTTATCTCATGCAACTATCTTCTTATTTCTTTATCTCATTAAACTACTCAAGCGCACTTTCATTTTTGGAAGTTCTACTTCTTTCCAGGGTTAGCTGGAGACAATTTGATGCCTAAAGTGACAATCTTAAATAAGGTATTTTCTATTTAAAATCTATTATTCTCTCTCTTTTTTTTTAAATACAAAATCACTAATTAAGTTTTTATATTCAAGTTTTGCTAACATATCTTTTTCAATTGATAGTATGGCTGATCCACTTAATCCTTCTTACGATATTGTCAATGATTTTATCAATTTCTTTTCGCAGAAGCAACTGTTATAGATATTGTCGATAATATTTTGAAAGTAATGTATGCATTTGAAAAATAAAATAAAATACTCTTTTTATATAATATTCTGTAAGCAATGTTTATTTGAAAATCCTTATTGGTGATGTGGTAGGGAGGTAAGAAGGATGACAATTGCTTTAATGCTTTTTAATGTGAAAAAATGACTTTAGTCGGATGTGATAATAATTACTATTACGGGCCTAAATTTTTTGGAGGAGAACAAAAAAGATGGCAGTTGCTTTAATATTTTTTAAAATTGTGAAAATATAGCTTTAGTAGGATGTGATACTAATTATTATTATAAGGCCTTATTTGAAAATGATCACTTACCTCACTAGTAAGTGGTGGCAGTTATCAACTGGCTGCTCAGGGTTCGAATCCTAGGTATGGCCACTTCTTTTCACTTGTGTGAGCTTTCTTCCTATTTGTATAGGCCGCCGATTGGGGGGCTTTTCAATTTGCAATGCATGGATTAATGGTTACATATTGTAGTTACTTTCATCAAACATCCATATCATATTATTTAGTTTTAACAACATAGCAGCATGTCTTTTAGTTGTGACTATGAAGTATACATATCATTATCATCATCCAAACCTTTTATCCCATTTAATTCATAGTTTAGTTTAGATAATTTTACCATTTCAATCAACCTTATATCTATCGTAGTTACTGACCCTTCATAGTGTTTTTCCTTGCTGCGGGTATAAAAAGTTAAAAACTATGCCTACTTCTCTCATGCCCTAGGGTGGACTGAGCTAACTTGCATTATAGGCCTGCCCTTGGCACATGAGCCTTAAAAATCATTTCCTAGCCTAGACAAACGCTCTGGCTTGGCCCATTTGTTACTGAACCAGTGAATGAGCCCATCCAGCCAAAAGCAGGCCCCATTGAGCCACTCATCTCATCAGCCACACCTCTCATTATATATGCTTCTCATAAGCGGGGCTGTACGTACCTCACCGTGGGACCTATCTACTAATGATCCAAAACGTCAAAATTGAATGCCATCTTGACCCGATTAGCACAAAATATCATGTGTCCAGATCTAAATAAAATTTGAAGATTCAATATTAGGCTATGGCTTCCAATTTTAATGATTAGGATCATCTGTAGGTGGGTCCCACTGTGAGTCTACCGTGCTGGCTGTGGAGGTATCTCAACTTTCTGCCCCCTGCTTTTAACCCGGATACTACGCGTTCTTTTTTGCCTCGGAATACTAATCAATTAAGTCGGTTGTTTGTATAGTATAAATAATTAATTAAGGAAGGATATTTTATGCTTCTGAACCACAAATTGGATCCCGGAGGGGCCACCACTATAAATCTAAACCCTAAAATTTCCCTGTGTGATCTCATTTCAGATTTCTTTACTTGCAGAATAACTGATTGTTTGTGATGATTTTTTTTTTATATTTACTTTGGTTTTAATCACAATTTTTTTATTTGATTAATTTGTGATTAATCGGATGGATGACCTTCTTTCTTGGAGAGAAATCTCATTGAGCTTTCAATGTGAGTCCCTCCATCATAATCTATCTTTTCTCGCAGGAATTGGGATCATATGAGGATTTCCCCCATTGTGACCGTGAGTGGACTAATCAAGGTTCGCTACGTCATCACGGACAGTCGTGGGGGGAAATTCTCAGAAGACCCGGACTCTTTTTGCAGACGTTCTCTTGTGCTCCTACACTTTATGGTCTAAAGGATTTGTGCCGGTCATCAGGGGCACTACGGTGAAATTCAGGAAGGTCCCGCCTTTTCTATGGATGCATGCTCTTCATAGGGATGCGCACTGGAGAATATTTAATGCTTTTTTCTTATTATAAAAATATCTAATTACTCATCTATCATTGGCATTTTTGTGTACACATTCTTCTTTTTTGGAAAAATTTGAGAAGTAAAAAAAAACCCTTTTTATGAAGGAATTAAAAGGCTAAATATTTTTTTTTCTTGGTAGCATAGTTGGTTGGGTCACTCCGTAACCACCCGGAGGTCTCAGCATCGAAACCTGCCAATGCGTTGGGACCCAGGCTATTCTAGCCCAACGTACCTGGTGAGTGAAAACATGAGGAGGCCACCACCCCGGGGGATTTAGTCAGATGCTCCAAGAGACCTTGGACACCCCGTTTATCAAAAAAATAATAATTAAAAGGCTAAATAGATTGTTCGGCTACCACAACTCCACCTAAGCCTTTTGGCACTTCACTAATTTAGTAAAAGTCAAGTAAAGCCCCCATTTTTCAGAAAATGAGTCACATCAAAAGTATATTTTTACAAAATTCTCTTATTCTTTTTTTAAAAAAGGTAAAAAAGGCAACCTCTTTTTTCCACTAAAAGACAAAAAAAAACTCCATTTAATCTTATACCAAACAATAAAAAATAAAATATTATCATAACCTACTTATATTTTATTTTCTCTTGATTTAATGCTCTACTTTAACTTTATTTTATGATAAAATTACCGAAGGACCCAAGAATTGATTCTGTATATTGAGTGCAGTTGTCTTTTTACGAGAGAAGAATGAAAAAAGTAATTGAGTTTTCTATAATTTTACAAAATAATCAATCCATATGAGGTTTCAGGGAAAACACACAAAAAAAAAAAATCTAGTTTCTAAATTCGGGTTTCTTAGCTGTACACAAATGTGCCAAACACTAACAATTGCATCACCACATCACAGCCATTATATATGTTGCCATGCTGGTCATTATCACTGTCAATCTCACTATTAATCTTAAAACACTTTTTCTGACAAGGACCCCAAGGGCATTTTCGGTCACTCTCCCACCACCAATACCAAGTACTGAAACTGAATACAGCTCTCTCCCTCTCTGCCAAGCCCACCTAAAATTCCAAGCGGGCCCCACCACCACATGTGATCACGTCTGAAATGGCGGAGGGGGCGAACCACACCAGCGTGACTGTGCTGCTGTGTGCGTTCCCACCGACCACTCCACTCTCGAGTCTCGACCGTTACAGGAGAAAAATAAAAAGCTACTCCCCTCACTGCCACGTCAGCATCCTCACTCCCATTCCCATAGCGTTCCTACGTGCCCTCTTTTTCGGTGCTCCTCCTGCTTCCCTTTCATATATCTATATTTTTTACTTTCTTTTTTAACCTTGTGTGATATTAAGACCGTGGAAATCAGTTTCTTTTACCGAAAGTGGTAGTCCTCAGGACTACACGCACTCATCCTCATTCCTCCCCTAGGTCCACTTTTTTTAATATGATTTGGGTCAGACTCAAGGCCTGAGTTCGGTTACAATTGAGGAGTCACAATTTGTGTTAAGGTCTAACATTGAATCCAAAATCACAAATCCAAATCTACTTCGTGCTCAATGGGAAATCTAGGTCAATTCATTCGACCAAGATTCAACAACATATATAAAGTTTTTTTTTTTTTTTTTAATTATTCATTCATGAAAACTTCAAAATGTTATGTATTAGCCTCATCAAAGCTTGACCTAATTGATATGGAAGTGAATTTAATCAAAATCCAACCCAAAGTCCAAAGGTCCTATTTGGTTAGAGGATATCTAAGAATCCCTGTATGGAGGGAGGGTATCTGAAATTTTCAAAAAATACCTTTTAGTTGGATTCACAAATGCTAATGTTAAAAGGGATTTTAATCAATTTAAAACCTAAAATTTAAAAAAATTTATAAGCAAAAAAATCTTTAAACAAACCAAGAAGACCCCAATAGTGTTGTAAAAAAATCAATTAAGAGCCAACAATGCTGTAAGAATCTCCAACTACGCAAATAAACAGGCCCAAGCTAAGACTCAAGATTAACTCAAATTCTATGCGGGTTTCCAAATCTACACTTTTAGGGCATGTTTGGTTATAGGCATTTCTAATAAGGAATTGTACTTGTTGGGAATTTATGACATGATGTTATATCTTTTTCCCTAGGCATTCCAAATGCTCTATTTTATGTAATAATTCATGTTCCAAGCTACTTGAAAAGGCACTTTTAGCCACCCAAATAAGAATTCCCATAGTTCTTCTAACCAAACATGCCATTCTTTGTTAAAATTTCTGCCTAAGAATTCACCATTTTGGGGATTTTTTGACATGATGTGACATTTATCCCCTGGTATTTTCAGAATGTCATTTTTTTTACTAAAATTTATGAATTCCAGCCACATGAAAGATCATAAATGACCTTTGAAAATCTAGAAATTCCAACTCCTTCTAGTTTAGGTAAAATTTCTGAATCCATAAATTCCACTATATCAGGGAATTAGAAAATCCCCATACAGGAACTCTCACAAAGAAAAATGTCAACTCAAAACCAAAAAAGCCCATACCAAATTTCACACTTTTGGCAGGTAGAACCATGTGGGCTCGGACTTGGCCAACCCAATATGCTTATGCCCACCCAAAGAGACCCGGATCCAGGCCCGTATCGGGCCCGCTAACAGCACCCGAAGTATCTATCAGAGTATCAGCTATCCGTTGTTAAAGTAGTACCGCAGACCACGTAAACCGAATCTCACAAAAGCGATGCTTTCCCTTTTAATTTATTTCCTGCCATAAGCGCAAATGCAAATTTGAACTATAAAAAGCACAAGAGAAAATCTGCAGCAGCGACAAAATCAAGCAACGAAGAAGACGAAGGGTTTTTATCGCGGAAATCTCTTCTTCCCAAGTCCATTCTTTCGATTTCTACTCTAGATCTTCTTAAAATCCACTCGGTAATCAAATGCCTGCAATTTTTCCTCTTTTTTCACAATTTTTTCCTATTTTTTTCGAGTAGATTTGAGTAAGATTTGAAGGGTTTTTGGTGAACTTGTCTTGATTTTCTTCGATTCGTTTTGTTAGCAGTTGTTTTGATAGTGATACTGAACTAAAATCCTCTGATTAGCATGTGAGTGTTTGTTTTTGCTGCGATTCTGTTGTTTTTACGGATATTTGTATGTTTGATTGCTGCATTCGTGATGTATTTAGGGTTTTGGATTACAGGTGAAGTTGGAGACGGTAGAATGTTCACAGAAGGCCTCGATCGGAACGCTCTTCGCTGGGTTCGAGAGGTGATCTTGTCAAAACCCACCCTTCAAGATTTTATGATGTTGTGCAGAGTTGCTGTTTTGATTAGGGTTTTATCCGTCAATTCTGCTGCATTCTGTTCATTTCTTGCTTATAATGTGTAGATTTGTGTTGATACTACTGCATTTTGGTTTTGAATAGAGTTTGATGCGTTGTTCGATCTTTTATCGGAGATTTTCTTTCCTTTGTGATTAGGGATCCAGAATCAATTCTATACATAATGTGCGGAGCGGGATTGGTGGCTTTGGACTCCCTCCTGCAAAATTTCAAACGGCACATATCCCCATCTCCCGCCCAATGCATGTGGATGCTGAGGACAGTGGGTTTGCATCTGATATGGATGTGTCGACTGATTCAGAGGAAGAGATTTATGGGGGAAGGTACTCTCTTGATTCGTCGCCGCAGGATGACAAAGTTAATAAGGTTCCAAATGGAAATGGAAATGCTGGTAGATTTGGGAATTCGAATTTGAGGCAGCAGAGCTACATGAATGATCCTGTCTACTCAGATTTCAGTTCATCGAGGGAAACGATAGGGAGGCAGCCGCAGGTTCGCGGGACTAACGGGGTGGGTCCTGGGGTTGGGAGGTACCCTGTTGGGGAAGATGATTATTCAGAAGATGAAACTTCAGACTCTCCCAGGAGCTCTGAGTTTCCAACGCACATGGGAAATAAGAGGGTTGAAATTCCTTCTAGAGTAAACTATCGTTCTGACGGCTACTCTTCTGGTGTTCCATTGCAGACAAATGTGCCTGCTAATGTTGAGAAGGTAAATGTTTGCTTTGGCCATTGTTCTGATTGGTTTCTCTGCAGAAGTTGTTGTTTAGCAGTTATTAATTTATAGGGAATGCCATTATGGGATATTTTGCTATGAAGTGCGGAAAGAGAATTATACAATTTTAATTGGTTTTTTATGTGCGAAAATAATGGCAACGATTAAAATTTTTGGTAACTTTGGCTGCATTGAGCTTATCTCTGGGAAGACCCAGATATGGCATGGGTACCACAGGGACAAGCTACAACACAGACATGAAACTTTTTTTGCCAATTTTGAAATATCTGGGCATCATAGGGGAGGATTGCTTTTCAGGATATGTTGAACACTGGTTTGAGATACTGAAAGTTTTTCTACAATTTTTTATATAATAAATAAAGCATTGGGTTTTTCTTATCAGCTCTATGATATATTTTCTTTTGTTGTGTGCATATGCATGAAGCTAAACACATGATATTTAGAAACACTAAGCCCCTGTTTGTTTGCACTAAAATATATAGGAATTGAATTCATAGGGTGGTTAAAAATGAAGATCAAAGGTGAATTTCCAAAATTAAGCATCAGATAATTCTTTTGATTCTATTTCCCTAAAAGAAAATGCTATTTGATGTTCAGTTTTGAAAATTCGCCTTTAATATTTATGTTTAACCACCCTATGTATTCTAATGCAAACAAACAGGCCCTAAGTATTTTGATGTGAATATATAAGCAATACTCACAATTGCATTCATGTTTCCAGTTTCAGTTGTAATCTTGACTTCGTTTCGCTGACTGTATATATATAGCTGCAGGACCCCCATGGGAGAGGCTTGCTAAATAAGAAGATTCCTGATGTTGATGTTCCCAGTGCACCTCCGTTTTGTGGCTCTCGTCAGGAAATTAACCGAGATGTTAATCAAATTCCTGCCTCTAGACCTCATGTTCAGGACTCAAGTGCTACCTCCATGAGAAATGCATCAAAAAACATGGTGTATGGGGTTGGCGTGCATCATAATACATCAAGCAAGCTACCAGATCAAAATATTAGGTCTGTTTTAGGTTTTCTTCCCCATTCCCCCCGCCCCTCATCCACCACCCCATATACACGTTATTGAACACATACATTTTTACTACTATGTACAACAAGTTGCGTTATGTGCATTATAAATTTAAAAGATGAGTTTATTTCTACTTAACAGGACTACTGCTGGTGCGGAAGCAGCTGTGCCTGCAGGATCGATACCAGTTCGTCTTCCCACTTTTCATGCAAGGTATATTGTAATCAAGTCTGTTGGAAATTGTAATTTAACTTGGTTCTGGATTTCTTCCATCTGCTTCCATAAAAAATCCCAACTGACTTAGATTACTGTTACTAAGTGTGTGGTAGATGTAGGGTTGGTTTCAATCTTACTGTCTTTCCATTGATAGTTATGTATCTTGTTTCTGGTTTCAGCGGACAAGGGACGTGGCATTCTGTGGTTGCATATGATGCATGTGTCCGTCTTTGCCTTCATTCGTGGGCCAGAGGTTGTACAGAAGAAGCTCCTCTCTTTTTGGAAAATGAATGTGCACTCTTGAGAAGTGCATTTGGGTAAGTTCCATTCCATCTTCCCTTTTTTTCTCTTTTAGTTAAATCTGAAACAATTTTTGAAAATAGAATAGAATAAACCCAGAGTTCAGTTTATGTAACTAAACATACATACAATGGATGAAACCACAGACTCCAAATTCCATTTCAAGCTTCACGCTGGGAGAAAGAAGTAATCAAATGTAAGAAGTCAAATATTGTTGAAGGTCACATTTCCAAAAATACACTCTGGTTTTTACATAATTTAGGTCATCAGAATCCAATGTTGTTCATGGGAATTGATGACAGATCTGGAGGGGAAACCAGTCCTAAAGGAAATGGGAGAGCCCTCTGCTATGATTAGGGAATAACATCATTTTGGGTTTGGTGATATGGGGCACCCAGAGGGGGCAAAAGCGAAATCTCTTTTTTATTTATGAGTATATTTTATATGTGATGGGCAGGCTAATATAAGTTGTATGTTTTATGCATTTTCCATAAAAGCCTTGTATTATCCTCTTTACCAACTTCCTTAGATTGGAACCCAAACTTGTAGATAGATCCTACCATGATTTCAGTATTTGATGTTCCTCAGTGTTTTCCATCATTAGATGATCACGCGTTTTATTGCCGATGATAGATGGGTCTACTGTGATAGCCAATATTAGAGCGAGCTCACCGAGTACATGCGAGCTTGCTTGTGGATTAGACACGGGTCAAACCATGGGTCTGTGACTGAATCTACTATTTGACAGTGGTACAGGGACAGTCCCACCCAATGCATGGCCTGACCCATCATGGGTTTATAATTTGCAATACGATACCTTCCCGTGATGAGTACGTTTGGGGTCAGGTTTGATAATAGAATTTTTAGTTTAAAAATATTGTAATGAAATTAATAATTTAATACTGCAAGTAAGTGGATATGAACCTATAACAACTCGCTCCAAATCTCTCATACGTACTTTACCTGCGGACTACGAATGATTTGTGTACTACAGCCTGTTAGAAAATATATAAAGTGATTATAAATGGAGCGAGATGGGAGTGGTTAAAACCCAAACTTGCCCCAAACATGACTCAGGTCACAATATATAAATCTATAACCAAACACGAGAAAGGCACTTCCGAACCATTCCCTAGTAGGAGTAGGTTGTGGGGGGTACTGCAGGGCACTATTTAGGTCTTCCCACTTGTTTATTATCTGGGATTCGTGAGAACTACATTTTGGTTATTTTAGAACATACTAGCAAAATAATTGGACTTTTAATATGTGGCAGAGTATGGGGCCTTAGGTTATGTGGTAATTTGGAAAGTTTATTTGCCGTTCGAGTTTGGTGTAATGCATCTTTGTAGCTTGTGTATAGTGTGTGCTGAGATGGAGAAGATGCATTTGCTGCTTGCAGAAGCATGCTTAAGTGTTGTTTGCACTGATTTTATTAAGTGTAATTCTTTAGGTTAATATATGATTTTTAAATAATTAGTATGCCAGTTACTGACATAGAGTCTTGATTTTTTACCATTCTAATCCCCTTCATTTCTTCCCTATTACTGGTGATATAGTTTGCAGCAGACCTTGTTGCAATCAGAGGAAGAGCTACTGGCAAAACGATCAACAGAGCTTGTTAGTGAAGGAACGGTGCCTAAACCCAAGAAAACCATTGGCAAAATGAAGGTCCAAGGTAGTTATATGTTTCCATAAGTCATTGTTGTTACCTATTGAAGCTCTCAATCGTAGTAATCTGATACTTTTGTTGGAAACACATACATTTCACACAACACATCGAGGAGTCCATGCATCAGGCTATTCTCAAGCCTGATTGAGGAATTTTAATCTAAGGCTTCCTTTTTTTTTTTTCCTTGGTGTGTATGTGTGTGTGGTTATGTACTTGTATTATATGATCGTTCATTTGGATTCAGGCCTAAACTTTTTCTTGTGCAGTTCGTAGAGTGAAGATGTCCATTGACATGCCTCCTGGATGCAGTTTTGCATCTCTAAAACCTCCAGCAATGAAGTTGGAATCACTTCGAACTCGTTTGTCAAATTTGCAGTCAACACTCTCATCTGGATGGGAAGCACTTCGGAATGTTCGTGTTGTGCCAAGATTACCTGCCAACAGCTCATTTTCGAGGCATAGCTTGGCATATGTGCATGCTAGTACTCAGTACATTAAACAGGTCTCTGGGCTCCTAAAAATTGGGGTGAACTCTCTCCGGAACAGCTCATCATATGAAGTAGTGCAAGGTATCTTGACAATGCAATCATCAAGTGTTAATATTTGCCTGTACAGTTTCTAACTTTAGGTAGTTTTGGTGTCTGGTTTCAGAAACTTACTCATGTCTATTGAGATTGAAAAGTTCAACTGAAGATGACGCAATTAAAATGCAACCTGGATCTGGTGAAACACATGTTTTGTAAGTATTTCTGTCCTATTTGTTGTCATGAACTATTTTACCATTTTTTGTGGCTGACATAGATTATGATATCCTATACTGCTTTACTGTTGCAAGGTCCTGTTATGGTAAATCTTGCATCCTGTGCTGATTAAACTTGTTGGCATGTTCTAATTTCCACAGCTTTCCAGATAGTCTAGGAGATGATCTGATCATCGAAGTACATGATTCTAAGGGGAAATTCTGTGGTCGTGTCCTTGCTCAGGTTGCAACTATTGCAGAGGATCCGGTAAGTATTTTTGGACTATACCGTTTGTTCTGAAAACAATAAATGGAGGTTCTTGTGTAGGGAGAGTTACAATTGCATGCAATGCAGGGTGATAAACTTCGCTGGTGGTCCATTTATTCTGAGCCAGAGCATGAACTTGTAGGACGACTGCAGCTTTATGTAAACTACACAACGTGTCCAGATGAAATTGGTTCTCTGAAGGTGTGTAACCTATTCCTTTCTTGAAGTGATACTATGAAGTGATTTTACTTTCCTGTTTATATTTTTCTATAAACTAAGAATGAGGTCTTGAAGGTGAATCCGATTCTATTAATCACTAACTAATAAAATACTCAAATTTGTTCAAGTTAATATTTGTAAACTTGACAGTAAAGCTATCTTCACACACTGATGCTTAGCGCTTGTGATTCTAGAGAAACTAGTGACCTCTACTTTGGGTTGCTGCATTGATGACTCATGTAATGACCCATCTCCTTGAGATTAAATGCATTTTTGTGCTTATGAATGAATTATACAATGCTTTATTGCTTTGGGAGCTGCTAAAGTATCAAGGAATAATTCTTAGAAGGAAACTCATAATAGATCCGCAAATGTCAAGGAATAACTTTAAAAGGAATTTCATAATAGATACTCAGTGTTATCAATGAATTTGATTGCATCCATCATTTGTTTCCTTTTTCTCATTGATATATATATATATTTATCTTCTTTTGCCCTTTTTTCATCAGAAAACTTGGGAATTATTTGGTGATGCCAATGGTCTTATGCAGCAGCCTATAAAACAAAAGAACAGAATATTTGAAGATTATTATTCTTTTCAAAAACTCTTTGGATTACCGTTTTCCTCAAAAAATTATTTTCAGCTACCATTAAAAAATCATCCTTGATTTTAATTACTCTTGTTTTGAAAAATTAGTTTTCTACTGAAGTATTTACAATCTACTGAGAGTTACACCTTCATTAATATGTGAGATATTCTTCTTTTGTTTCTAGTGTGGCTCTGTGGCTGAAACTGTGGCATATGACTTGGTTTTGGAAGTATCAATGAAGATTCAGCATTTTCAGCAAAGGAACTTATTGTTATATGGGCCATGGAAGTGGTTGGTAACAGAGTTTGCTTCCTACTATGGGGTGTCAGATGCATACACAAAACTAAGGTACTGTCACAAGTTTAGTTGAGAAATTTCTCTTGCAAAATTCGCTCCAAGGATTCTTTGCTGTTGTTGACTGATCTGTTATCTACTGCTGCTTCAGTTAATTTTCTAAGTTTATGATATCTGAAATACAAATATATGACGTTTGACAGATACCTTTCTTATGTTATGGATGTTGCAACACCAACAGCGGACTGCCTTACCTTGGTGCATGATTTGCTCTTACCCGTAAGCCTGAGGGGCCGCAGTAAGAGCACTTTGAGTCATCAAGAGGTACTGACTTTATAAATAATGTTTTTAAATTTTGTTTGCCAATGTATGCTATGTTTGGATGGAAAGTGGACCTACCATCCTGCTTAATAGTGCTATATCTTAGCATTCAGGATTAAATATTTAGAAGACATTATTGCCAAATCTTGGAATACTTCTTTACATCCTGATAGTGACTGTTATGACAACATAAAGAAATCACTATATTAATATTTTGTATCATTTGGCTTTTATGTACTTATCCTCATTGCTTTTGCTGTAGATTGGTCTATTTCAACTGAAGTTTTCAGGGTTAGGTTATAGTGATTTTATTTTCTTATGTTTTTTGGACTCATACGCAGTGCAACGTCTTTATGTTTCATCTTACCAATGTTTAGTAATCTTTTGATGGTTTTTCAGCTTAGGATTTGCTTTCCTTTTCTTTTCCATATTCAAGGGCAAAGATATAGTATTTTATTGTTCCCTGGTTTTTTCTTGTTTTAGTATGTTTGTCAAATATTAACCCTTCTAATATATACTATCAATGGTTGGGGTTTGTTGGACCAGAATCGCATCTTAGGTGAAATCGAGGAGCAGATCGTGCAAATTCTTGCACTGGTTTTTGAGAATTATAAGTCATTAGACGAATCTTCACCATCGGGAATGGTAGAAGTTTTCAGGCCTGCAACTGGATCATCCAGCTCCAGCTTTGTTACCTGCTATAAAGCTGTACTCTCTTCTTCATGATGTACTATCTCCAGAGGCACAGTTAAAACTATGTAGTTATTTCCAGGTTTGAAGCTGACTTTCTATTTCTTTCAGATTTTATTTATTTATTTTTGTATATGCCCTTTTTTCCATTTTTCCTTTTTAATCTCTGTTTATCCAGGCCGCTGCAAAAAAGAGGTCAAGAAGGCACCTGTTAGAAACTGATGAGTATGTTGCTAGCAATTCTGAAGGCATGCTGACAGATCCTGTGACACTCTCCACTGCATACCAGAAGATGAAGGCACTCTGCTTGAGTATCAGAAATGAAGTTTATACGGACATTGAGATTCACAATCAAAATGTTTTGCCAAGGTAGACTTTTCCAGCCCGACTCTTGTCGGATTTAGATTCATGGTGGTATGATGTAGATGTCTGTAGTTAAATTGTTCATTTTGATTATTTTTTTGCTGGCACCCATGCTGTTGCTAAAATTAAACATTTGGTAGATGCATGTGTCTAATTTGTATTATGGAAACATGGTATTCTATTTTCTTTTCCCTTTCTTTTAGAATACTAACCTAGGAGCCAAAACGATTAATTTTAAGTGAAGCGTAAGGATTTTTTAATTTAGTAGTTAAATCTGGAGTCTCAATTTCATATATAGATGGCTCTTCTTGGGAGCGCCTACATCCCATTGGATAGGAGAGGTAGGAGTGTCTCATCTCCCTCAATTGCAAGATTTTTCTCTTGCTGCTATCTTATGGAAGTGGAAAGCGGCAGTTTTTTCATCTCGGACTGAGTCTTCTATCCATCCTACCTTAATAATTTATTTTGTGCAGAATGCCTCTTTCATACCTTTTTGTTAAATTTTTAAGGAAAAAACATTGTAAAAAATCAGATGTACCAAACTTGCTTGTTTAAACTCATTTTTCAAGGATGGAAACATACCTCATGAGACAAATTAATTGCACTTATGTGGGCATGTGCTTCACTATATAAATTTGTGTAGTCAGTGATTTTGTTCATTAACGTTCTCATATATTTGGTTTCTTTGGTGCCATTGTTTCCATTGAGAATGTGTGCTCATCTGTTGTTTTCTTCATGTGCTTGTAGTTTTATAGATCTCCCAAATACATCAGCCTCCATATACAGTGCAGAGCTTTGCAATAGGTTGCGTGCATTCCTTATTGCATGCCCTCCCTCAAGCCCCTCACCTCCTGTTGCCGATCTTCTAATTGCAACTGCAGATTTTCAAAGGGATCTCGATAGTTGGAATATTTGGTAACTCATCCATTATGAATGTTGTAGTCCTTTTTCTTCTCTTATATTTATCTTTGTTCTTTTGCTCATCTCTCGTGAATTTTCAGTGCCATCAAAGGTGGTGTTGATGCGAAAGAGTTGTTCCATTTGTATATTATTCTTTGGATTCAAGATAAGCGACTTGCATTGCTTGAGTCATGCAAATTAGATAAGGTATGTAATTGTTTTCATTAGACTTTGTATAGACTTCATTGACATATAAAAAACGTATGGAGTAACACAGACTAATTAAAAGCTAGTTGTTGGATATAATTTAGAATAATACCATCACCCTGTCATCATACTATTTTTCTGATACTTCCAGTGCATTTGGATTTAAATTAGTGCATTTGAATTTAAATTAGGGCCCGTTGCATGGAATTGAATACATGGGAATTCATGGTCAAATGGGCTCCAACAAAGGAAATTAGAGAGGTGAGGTGTGAAGAGGATATAAGGTGGAGATGATGTAGATGGGACCTTGACTTTCCTTGGAATTGAATTTCCAAGGTGATGGATGGATATTCATTTCCCATCTCCTACTGATTTCTTTTTCTTGAAAGTGGAGATTGTTTAATGGTCATTTTTTATTTTCACCTTTTTCCCTTCAGTTTTAACTACTTTTAGAAATACAAGTCCCAAAATTCCTAGGAATTCAGTCAACTACAAGAAACATCATCATCATCATAATAATCAAAGCATTGTCCCAACTATGTTGGGGTCGGCTACATAAATTTTGTTTCTCCATTCTGATATATCTTGAGCCAAATCCTCAGATAAATTAAGTTGCACTTCTTCAAATCTATCTTTACTACTTCTCCTTAGTGGGCCTTCAACTTGCGTACCCAAACTTTTCCTTCTCAGCACCGTTGCGGGCTTGTGTTAGACATGCCCAAACCATTTCAAATGAGTTTCTCTAATTTTATCCCCTATTGATGCTACCCCTAAATGCTTTTGGAAGCACTCTTTTCTAATTTGATTTTTTCTAGTTTTACCACGCGTCCACCAACTACAGGAAACATACTGGCCATTGAAAAGAAGAAGAAATGGTTCCTAGGAAGGGGGTTTTCTCAAAGTGGGCGGACAATCTATACAAGTGTGAAAGTGCTGCTAGGGGGAAGCTACAAGTCCTGGGGGGCGGCGAATAGGACTATTTAAAGTTCTTTGCCAAGTTTTAACAACTTAAACAAGATTCCACATGTGTTCAAGTGAGATGCTTGTAATGGTGTGTGCGTAACAATACCCAATATAGAGAATTGATAAAGATGAAGAGCTCAAAATTGGAACAAGCAAGATGAACAACCAGGATAAAAATGGATGCACACCAGGATAAAAATGGATGCACAGATTTATAGTGGTTCGGACCTCTTGTCCTACATCCACTCACAAGGGATCACAAAGCCCCTGGTTCCACTATGATGAATCAAACCACACATGAATGATTCCAACCACAAATACAACTTGATTTTGATAAGGAGGTTCAATCACACAAACTTAATCCCCCATGTACAAATTTTTAAAGTGGTTAGATCACTAAGTCCTAATCCACTCTTGCAATACACAAGGATATGAAATTCAATTGAAAGGGAACACTTGCCTCTTGACGAAGTCTTGAGAGTGTTCTTGAAGCTTGAACCGTAGTTGAAGCTTTGACCTCTTGAAGATTGCTTGGTGTAGATGGTGCACAACCAAGTTGAAGAGGTTTAGGTTCTAGGGTGAAATGGATTTCGATGTTGAAGAACAAGATCCCTTAGGTAATCTCACACTCTTTGAGCTAAGTAATCTCTTGGATTTGCCTAGATGAGGTCTTGGTGTGTTGGGAAGAAGTTTAGAGAGCTTAGAATTGATTGGCAAGTTGTAGGGATGAAGTCTCTTCAAGAATGCATATCTTCAAGGTAAAAATGAGCTCTTGATATTTAAAAACAGGGCTCAACGGCTAGTTGTTGGTTAACCTTCTTCAAAATTCGGTTAACCGAAATTCCAACGAATATTCCCAACGGTCGAAATTTTGAAAAAGCTGCAATTCTGTTGAAATTCGGTCAACAGTTTGGTTGACCAAGTTCCAATTTGGTTAACCGAAATGTTGACCGACAGCTGACCGAAATTGAAGATTTTGGTTCTGTCAATTTTCGGTTGACCGAATAGTTGACTGAATTTTGGCAGAAGCTTTGCCAATTTTCTGGACAGATTTCGGTTAACTCATTTCCAGTTTGGTTGACCGAATTTTGAGGAGACTTGAACGTAAGTCTGATAGCTCAAAACAATTTTAAACCCTAAAATGTTTATCAAACAATCTAAGGGCACGTTTGTGTACAAGCCTTTTCCATGGAATGAGGAAATTGCCACATCAGCTAATTCTTTGGTAAATGAATACCACAGAAAATGGTTTCAATGGAAGTTAAAAAATCATGTTTGGTGCAGTTTTTCTTTTCCACAGTGAATTGGTCTGGATTATGTTTGGTGTGCTCATGGATTCCTTAGTTTGGACCACATATCCTGCCCGGCCACGTTCTTGAGTCCCACTGCAATACTCATCGATAAATCTGTGATCTCCTCTTGCTCATTAATTATGGGCCTCATCGTCATCATCATAGATGCCCATTACACAACCTATCATCAAATTTGTGTCATCAATTATGGGCCACCATCATCATCAAAATAGATGCTCACTGCACAACTCATCGCCAAATCCATCATCTGATATGGGCCCAAATTAATCCCTGATCCTGAGAGATGATCATCAACCCGGCCATGATCACCATCGACCCAGCCATCATCACCATCACTGTCCGTCTCTACTCCACCATCATCACCATTGTTGTAGCCCTTTACATGCACCACCATCACCTAATTCGCTCCACCATCATCACTATCATTGTAGTCCTCTTCAAAAGCCACCACCGTCTCTACTCCACCATCACCTGAACCAAACCCTGTTTTAGACCCTTGCCATTTTTCAAATCTCAATCAGAAAGGAGCCCAGAGAGAGGGAGATAGGGAGAGAACAAACTAGAGAGGAGGATCGAGATCCCATCATCGTCTCTACTCCACGCATCACATGAACCAAGCCCTGTTCAGAACCCTTTCCATTTTTCGAATCTCAATCAAAGAGAAGAGCCCAGAGAGAGGGGGAAAGGGAGAGAAGAAACTGGAGAGGAAGATCGAGATCTATTGCCATTTAGAGACGAGGAAGATGGAGCAGATAGAGATCAATGTGCTATAGTTTCGGACCCATTTTTCGTTTCAGAAGCTCTCGATGGTGGTTCCTCAAGGAAATGAGCCTTATAAAGTGGGGGTGATTTTTCTACTGAAATAGAAGTTCGATCCCCCCCCCCCCCCCCCAATGGGAACTCCATTTCCACACTTATAAAGGAAGGTGATGACGTGGCGGAAATGCGATTCCGCGGAATTGTGCTGCACCAAACGCAGGAAACCGTCTCCTTTTCTGCATACACAAACATGCCTTGAGGGTTATACGGTCCATTCAACGGTCTGGTTTTGGTCTAAGATACCTGAATAGGTTGGCACAACCTTGAAGTTCCTCTTTGACGAGTCCGGCCTTCCTAAACTTGATCGTCTGCCTTCAAACTTTATCTTTCTTGAAGAACTCTGAGAAGCAATGTCTTCGGGATTCTTTGGCACGGAATTGACAAGACATAAACAGTGCTCATGTAAATGTGGCACTAACAAAGTGAAGCATGTATCATCTATGGATGATTAAAAGAAAAGGGGTATTTCACCATCTTCACCTTTGGAAAACAGACCCAATGTAACACCCCACCCTACACGCATGCCTGATAGTGTCTGCTTTGGCCCACGGGCCTCACGTTTTTGTTTCTGGTGGGTCTCAAACCACCAAAAGGCCTCATGCAAGATAAGAATGTAGGGCCTCACGTTTTTATTTCTGGTGGGCCTCAAGCCACCAAAAGGCCTCATGCAAGATAAGAATGTAAGCTCCACCTATAATACCATTCACTTTCCTCTCTATAGTCGATGTGGGACGCTCGATGTGGGCCTCCGGGGCGTCACAATCCACCCCCCTTAGGGCTGCACGTCCCTATGCAGTATAGCTTGCCAGTCTCTTGTAGCCCACATGGAGATGTGCCCACTTACACCAGACCACGGCAGGGGTCCACACTCGAACTAGTCGCGAGTCGGCTCTGATACCATTTGTAATGCCCCATCCTACACGCATGCCTGATAGTGTCCTGCTTTGGCCCATGGGCCTCACGGTTTTGTTTCTGGTGGGTCTCAAGCCACTAAAAGGCCTCATGCAAGATAAGGGTGTAAGCTCCACCTATAATACCATTCACTTTCCTCTCTATAGTCGATGTGGGACGCTCGATGTGGGACTCCGGGGCATCATCCACCCCCCTTAGGGCTGCACGTCCATGTGCAGTAGCTTGCCAGTCTCTTGTAGCCCACGTGGAGACCTGCCCACTTGCACCAGACCACGGCAGGGGCCCACACTCGAACTAGTCGCGAGTCGGCTCTGATACCATTTGTAATGCCCCACCCTACATGCATGCATGATATTGTCCGCTTTGGCCCACGGGCCTCGCGGTTTTATTTCTGGTGGGCCTCAACCCACCAAAAGGCCTCATGCAAGGTAAGGGTGTAAGCTTTACCTATAATCCCATTCACTTTCCTCTTTATAGTCGATGTGGGACTCCAGGGCGTTACACCCCCAACATATGATGAACAACTGGGTGTGGTTGCTTGTACATTTCCAAGTTGATTTATTCACTGCTGACCCCTTTGATGAAAGCCCCCTTCTGGGAATCCATTTTCATTTTTAGAAGCAACAAATTTCCCAAGAAAAAACTCATTTTTTTTTTTACTACATTTCATGTAAGTTCTTGCCTTGGAAGCCATGTTTTTTTGTACAATTCCCCTGTTAAGCCAGCATGTGCATTAACGAAGTTTCAGACTCTAAAACTATAAATCTGTGTTTGCTCCATGGATTAAAAAATCGGCCAAGGAACGATTTGGGTCCTATGGGACTCAGCCGAGTTGGATGTGACTAGGTCATGTTACTCGGCCGAGTCCCATCTGCCAAGTCGGACTTGGCCAACTATTTTTATTTTAAATTGGGACTTGGCGGTCAGCCGAGTCGGGTCCCGAGTCCAATTTTTTTCCCTTGGTGCTTGCTCTTTCTGCATGATGTTGCTTTAGGAATTTTGAATATTTTGATCCCCTTTGAATGATTTAGGCTTTTGGATTTTATAAGCATTTTTCTCAAAAGAAGAAACCATTAATTTGCATTTGTGAAAATTCTCTAGAACTGTTTGTGCATTTTCTTAAGCTTTCAAGTTGGTACCATATAGAACAATGATTTCAAAGTTTCCAGTTATTTCAATGAACTTTATATTTTTAACTATATGTAGAATGGTTAATTTGCAGGTAAAATGGTCAGGGGTTAAAACACAGCATTCCACAACTCCGTTTGTTGATGATATGTACGATCGACTGAGAGACACGTTGAATGAGTATGAGATCATCGTTTGTCGTTGGCCTGAGTACACATTCGTTCTAGAGAATGTATGTTTAAGATAGGTTCATCTATCCCTGAAGTAATCTATTTCTGAATTTGTCTCCTTAAACCTGAGATCTGATGTATTTGACTGTTTGATATGTTATGGTTGTATGGCAATGAAGGCTATTGCTGATGTTGAGAAAGCAGTGTTGGAGGCTTTGGACAGGCAGTATGCAGATGTGTTGGCACCATTGAAGGATGCTCTAGCTCCAAAAAAATTTGGTCTCAAATATGTTCAGAAGATCACTAAGCGGAATTCTGATCCCTACATAGTCCCTGAGGAGGTAAAATTTGTCTTTTGATTAAAATGCTCTTCCTTTAAATTCTCTGGATCTGAAATAATTTCTCTTTCAGCTAGGGATTCTTTTGAACACCATGAAGAGGTTGCTTGATGTGTTGCGACCTAAAATTGAATTGATGCTGAAGTCATGGGGTTCTTGCATGCCTGATGGTGGAACTTCGGCTTCTGGAGAGCGCCTTAGTGAAGTGACGGTGATGCTGAGAGCCAAGTTCAGAAACTACCTGCAGGCAGTCGTAGAAAAACTTTCAGAGAATGTGGGTTGTGGCACTATTTCCATTCTAGTTTATTTTTGTCTCCATCATTATTGCTTTCCATTCTACAAGTATTTTAATGTTACTCTTAAAATGATAGTGTGAAAGGATCACCTGAAATAAATAGTAGAACTGATAAAGACTGGGAAGGGCATTGATCCTCGGGAAAAGTTAGAAATGGCTGTATCATTGTGCCTGTCTTTTAATAAGAAATTATTCTCCTGCGCACTGCCGCACTGTGCTCTGTGCTCCCGTGCATCGGGACCGTAAAAAGAGGACCACCTCTGAATTTCATGAGTTACACGTGACTTGCGGCATGGGTGTGTGTGAGTGCAGAGCGCAGGAGCACAGGTGGATATTTTGTTTTTTATTATGTTGTAGAATATGTGGATACAAATATCTGTGGATGTTCATGCACATATTGTGAAGTACCAGTGTTGTACACTTTTGGTCTCAGAGTTCACCAAGTCCAGTGTTTTCATATTTCGTTGTTAAAGTTTTTAGATTAATATGAATGTTACTCTTAAAATGATAGCGTGAAAGGATCACCTGAAATAAATAATAGAACTGATAAAGCCTGGGAAGGGCATTGATCCTCGGGAAAAGTTAGAAATGGCTGTATCATTGTGCCTGTCTTTTAATAAGAAATTATTCTCCTGCGCACTGCCGCACTGTGCTCTGTGCTCCCGTGCATCGGGACCGAAGAGGACCACCTCTGAATTTCATGAGTTACACGTGACTTGCGGCATGGGTGTGTGTGAGTGCAGAGCGCAGGAGCACAGGTGGATATTTTCGTTTTTTATTATGTTTGTAGAATATGTGGATACAAATATCTGTGGATGTTCATGCACAATATTGTGAAGTACCAGTGTTGTACACTTTTGGTCTCAGAGTTCACCAAGTCCAGTGTTTTCATATTTGGTTGTTAAAGTTTTTAGATTAATATGAATGTTAAGTTTTTAGATTAATATGAATTTATTTACTTGCCAGTTCTGAGCCCCATACCCTTGTCAACAGAGAATTGTTTTGTATTGAAAATAAAAACTTCCAGATCTGTTATATGTTTATTATATTCCTGATATTATGTATTATTATTAACTTTCTAAATTCGGATTGATATATTCTGCCAAGACCTGAATGCTTTTCTCTGAGGTACACCAAATTAGACTCTGTTTCTGGTACTTGTTTGTACATCATCATCATCATCATCAAAACCTTATCAGTTGTCCCAACTATATTGGGGTTGGCTACATGCATTATATTTCTCCATTCCTAGCCATCCTGAGCCAAATCCTCGGATAGGTTGTGCTTCATATCTATCCTCACTACTTTCATCCATGCCCTCTTCTGCATAGGGCTCTTTGGTGAGTCATCCACATGCATAAAAAAACTATTCCTCAATGGTGGCGTTGTGGTCCTGCGTTGGACATGTCCAAACCATCTCAAACAAGTCTATCTTAATTCATCACCTATTGATGCTACCCTTAAATGCTCTCAAACCAGTCTCTCATAAAAAAACTAGTCCTCAATGGTGGCAGTTGTGGTCCTGCGTTGGACATGTCCAAACCATCTCAAACAAGTCTCTCTTAATTCATCACCTATTGATGCTACCCTTAAATGCTCCCGAAAGTGCTCACTTCGGAGCTATCTTATATAGTTTTACCACACATCCATCTCTGCAGTCTTATATGTGCTATACTCATTTTGTTCATGTGTTGGTTCTTGATTGGCCAACAATATTTGGTGGTGCTTGTCTGTATTGAATTATAATTCATCACTTAAATACATGAGAATACTGAATAGTTATTTGCACTAGTTTCTTAGAAGTAAATACAGTTGTTTTTAATTAATAGATTTCTTTTCAAATGCCATTTCAAGAAAGAAAAGGAAAACGATATCTTGCAAATCATTTGGTATATTATCTGATCCTAGTGATGAGTCATGTTTCTTATTTTCAGACTCAGGTGCAGAGTTCCACGAAGATAAAGAAAATTATCCAAGACTCAAAAGAAACAGTGATCGAGTCTGACATACGGAACAGAATGCAGCCTTTGAAGGATCAGCTTGTAAAGACAGTTGATCATCTTCATTCTATCTTTGAAACTCATGTATTTTTACCAGTATGCAGAGGCTATTGGGACCGCATGGGGCAGGTCTGTTTATGTGTAACTTTTCTATTTTTTTTAATGTATGGAATAGCAATAATTACAACATAAACTCAAAACAGAGGCTGCTTTTTTGTCTGGCAATGAATTGTCAGATTAGATGTGGCATTGTAGTGAAATTGCCTTAAATCATTTAGTAGTCTATATGATTGCCTCAGATTAGAGTGCTAAAAATATCAAGTCCATTTGACTCCGTCACCATGCCACATTTCACAAGCCTTTTTTTTTTTTGCAAGGTGAAAATGCACTTTTTTTCTGGCTAAATGAAGTTTATGTTTCATTTTATCTGTTTTGCAGGATGTACTGAGTTTCTTGGAGAATCGGAAAGAGAATCGGTCGTGGTATAAGAGTTGTCGAGTTGCGGTGGCTGTAAGCATTGTGCTTTCTACATTACTTGCATGCCACCATGCCCATCTCAAGTTTCTTGCTTTGATGTCCATATGATTTGCAATTTTCAGGTTCTGGACGACACTTTTGCATCACAGATGCAACAGTTAGTTGGAAATTCACTGCAAGAGAAGGATTTGGAGCCACCCAGATCAATCATGGAAGTGCGGTCAATGCTTTGCAAGGATGCCCCGAATTGCAAGGACTCGAATTACTATATTTAATTTGGGCCCGTGTATATACTTGTTAGAAGTGGCGGTTCTTGTTTTAATCTTATTTTGCTACAAGAGAGCCTGGAGAAGCCAATGCAGTGACAAGATCCGATCTGGTATTATACTGAGATTGGAGATTTGAATGAGCCCTTCGTTTCTCTGCACGCTCGATTAACCTGCAACAGGGTGGATGTGCATCCAGGTGTGACGGATGTTGGCGATTTTGTTGTACAGGAATCAAGGCCAACGACGCTGGTTGATGAAAGATTGCTTGCCTTGTCAGAAAGAAATGTAGAGTTCTAGATTATAAGTGGTTAAATATGTTTTATAAGTTTTTCTTATTGAATTTTCAAATGACTAGTTTTCTTTGTATTTATTACCTGCTTCAGTGTTGTGCAACTGTTGTCCTATATCGTATTTAATGGATTGAAAGTGCACTGATTCATTCTTTTGAATAGAGGATTCCTCCCATTGTTAAAATGCAATTGTTCCAGTACAATATAGAATTGTGGACAGGGAATCAAGATGCCTAACTTTCCTTTTTTTTTTTACTCGGTTGGCCCAATGGGCAGGACAATAGGAAGTAAAGGGCTCCCACCAGGGTTCGAAACCTGAAGGGAGCTATGGGAGCGGGCACCTTATCTACAAGTCCAGCCCTCTATTCCCCCTAACTTTCCTAATTTATTGTATAATGTGACATTCTTATTCATGTGCGCATGTCCTATTGGCAAAATTTTAGAGTAAACCACATCCTTTTAAGACTCAGACCAATCTGTATTGGGGTGCATATTTACTGGGGCCAAATCATCCTATAAGACTCAGACCAATCTGTATCGGGGTGCAAATTTACTGGGGCCAAATTATTTTGAACGGTTTAGAATTTTAATGAGTTGGCTCCTTTGATGAGTCTATTGAGTATGAAACTCTAATGGTTCCCTGCTTTTCTTCATATGTATCTTTCTAAATGTGTACACTGTTACAAATCGACATGAGTCCCCAGCAACGTTCAACATTCAGATTAAAAATTCCACCAGTTGAATTGGAACGTGGTTAGGGCCTGTTCTGAACTTGGCTTTTACACATGTATGTGAAGGTTCATCTATTTGGATATCCTGAGTCACCGATAAGTTCCAGCTGTTTGGTCTTTGCAATATCCAGTTACAGGTAACCTGAATTCAAGGCAACTGATTTCCTTTGGGACCATCTGCGTGTTCTGTTAAAGGATTGCTGGAAACATGGACGAAAGTGAAACAGGCTAAGCCGGGTTCAGCACGCACCTAACTAGTTCAAATGAAAATGATTAACAGGACCCAATACATCATCAACAGTTAAAAAGTGTGATCTCCACATCAAGACCAGAGTGGCAGTGTCATCAACTCCATCATCCCGAAGGTGAGAAATTATCTTCAAATTTCGGATTACACTCCCATATGTATGAAGCCCACTTGTGCCTGCCTTCACATCGGTGTCCCCTGGGCACCACTCCATCTGTATGATGTCCACTTGGGGCCACCTTCTATCGCTGTACCTGTACAGTCACCATCTCCCCCCACACAGCAGGCCCGATGTTACACTCATCTGATCACTTGCCATTAGATTGAATCGCTAAGAAAAAGTCTTTTGAGTTGAAAAGACAGTTTAAACTTGTCTCTCCAGAAGACATTCAGTAAAAGACATTTTTGGGCTGTTAAATAAAAGGTCAGGTAATCCAATGGGGAGATTTTTCGCCTGATCCAAAATAAGAGCTTTCTATTCCCCTTAGCCTCACCGATAGGCACACATCTAGGTGGACCCAACAATCTGGACTGCATATTAACAATATGCAGCCCACTTGTGGGTGATAATTCCCCCATCAAGGTATTAATTCCCATAAATTTTAAGAGTTATAGCCAGTCTTGGAGTCTTGGAATATCTTTAAATTGTAAGGAAAATGCCTCAAATTCTATGCCATACAATTACTTGCAGATCATCATTACTCCAGAAAACGCAGACAACAACAGTCCATGGGAAGACCAAAATAGTGTGACGGAAAAAGCTTGTCAAATTGCACAATGAAATGTTTCAAGAGAATGAGACAATAAAAATAGTTTCAAGAGAATAAAAGAATATATACAAACACATGCATAATTGAACAACCAATTAATCTGTTAGCACAACCACACCCCTCAGAATACTGTTACACATTTGAGGATCCCATGAAAGCTTCCAGCTTCCAAAAAGCACCAAGTTCCCATGAAGTTGACCTTTCTCAGGAACAGCACTTTAGAAAATCACAAGAGCTTTGATACAACATGACAAGATGTCCAGAAGGCCACAGATGCTGCCTTGAACAATGCTGGGTTCTGGTATATCCTACCAAAGTACAAAGAAAGATGCTTTGAGATCAATAAAACCGTTTTTATAAAAAAAGAAAGTTCGGTATGTGAGCTATGATAAAAAAAAAATGGCCACTTTTTTACTTCTTCACTGCAGAGTGAAAATAAAACAAATGGCAAGGGCATCACAGAAAGCATTAAATTAGGTAAAGTTACTGGGGTATTGAAATGATTATCTACAACTTCGAAAAGCTAAAACAGGCAAGCATTAGTAATAAGGCCATGGATGTTTCATGAAATAAAAGCAGTGATCATTTTACTATAATCAAAATTCAAAAGTCTAGGCAGAGAAACCTACCCGATTGCAGTGGCGCTCCAAGAGGCCACATTGTAAATAATTTTGCTTCCATCCCATGCCTTTCGAAGCTTTCCCCTTTTCTTTTTCTGAGAGAAAGTTTTGCTAAGAGCTGGAAGGGGCACACGGAAATGAGAACACAGCTTCAGATCCTTACCAAGCTGTTCATAGCTAAACTTGGGTATAATCAATAATTGGCAATATAGATAAGAGCTTAACACCACTACACATCTCAATCAAGTACAATATTAAGATGGATGGTTACACTCTAAACTTCTAATACCAGTTGAAAAGGCTCACCTTCTTGGAGTTGATTAGGAGTTAATTCCTGCATAACCAAAGTCTAAGAATCAAATCCCAGACAAAAAATGACAATAAACCATAGTTTCAATTTTCAAAGCATGGTTTTGGACACCATCTCAGTTATAGGTTAAACCATTAGTGGCCGATATCAGTCCAGAACAGTATATCAATCCCTTTTTTTCTAATCTTACTCTTTTTTTTAATGGTACATAATATCAATATATTTGTCAACTTTTGAGGCACATGTGGAAATGAGATGCCCAGTAATGGACCATTTTGGAGAGGGGACTCATGTATTGCCCAGGGCCTTCCAAGAACATGGATTGATTGGGTTATGTGTCGCCAGTTTCGATGAATGGAGATGATGGTGTACAAACTCATGCTCTTTTCCTATGGAAGTTTCAATGCATGTTTCTAAAGAAATGGTTTTTCCTATTTGGCATTTAGACTGATATTTGGCACAAGGATGAAAAGAGAAGAAAATGTTTTTGAGACCTTTTTTTCGGATAGATTTTTTATAAAGTGGGCCAGAAGGGCCTAACCATGGGTTTCTAAAAGAAAGGAAGGAAGAAAGAAAGAAAGCTCCCTACATCCTACATTTTGGCATAAGAGGATTGACTGATAAGGTGGGCCAGAAGGGCCTAACCATGGGTTTTAAAAGAAAGGAAGGAAGAAAGAAAGAAAGCTCCCTTCATCCTACATTTTGTCATAAGAGGATTGACCCCCCGAAAGGGGTCGGCCCATTAGTTGCCACTCTCCTTTGTCCCAAAAGGAATTGAAGAAACTAGGGAAGATGCAAGGCTGAGCTACATGCGACTTAAATTGATATCTAAAATGCGACAAAATAGATGATGGATGAGGTGGTATGCATGATTTCCTAATCTAATGAAAACTGAAAAGAATTGAGATGATGATATGGAACAAAGTTCACCCTCATTCATGGCCCGAACACTTGTTTACTTTTAACAGTGATCGTTTGCTTCTCCTGGAGCCCTTGAATGTTTCTATTAGGCTAGCAATTTATCTCAAAGGAAACCTCTACTTAGTGTGAAAACCTCTACTAAGTGCTTCCCCCTTTATCTCAGGAACGGCCTTTTCCAAAGATCAAAGCCCTCTTGCAGATAATGGATCAAAGAATCTGATGTTTTCCTTATATTGTTAGCAATAAATATGTGCCGTAACAGCAGGCATGTTGTCTTTGTGTGCCTTGCAACTCTCATGCAGAAATGTTTGGTGTGAAAGTAGTTCCATCTCATTCTCCCAATTCTGAGCAGATGGGAGCCTGAGTTTAGGCATTGACATCTACAGGGTCAAAACAGGGGCATCACTAATCAAGATATCCTCCCGGTGCCAAAAAAAATGGTGCCAAAACAGGGTGTCTACAATGTCATGCATCTGTTTCGAAGTTACATAGCTTACCAATGTCAAAATAGGGTAGTGAACAAGGTAGCAATCCCTTTTAAAACCTATAGAGGTTTTTCGCATGACTAACTTATATCATAGGTTTCACCAACAATATATTACATAAGAGCATTATATGGCATGAAAGAAAATCCGACCAGCATTTCCAACAAAAAATCTAACAATTTTTAACTTACAGTGGTAGGTAAACCTATCACTAGCTATTTATAAAAATAACCTACCACTACCATTGAGAAACCTCCTTTTTAATGAGAGGGTGCACCACCAATGCATCAGAAGGCAAAATGATGAAATGATCCTAGTGATTAACTGATTATGGGCATCAACTCCCAATGTAATTATGTAAGAGCATTACATGACATGAAAGAAAATTCGACTAGCATTTCCAACCAAAAAAAAAATCTACCAAATTTTAACAAACAGCAATATATAAACCTATCATTAACTGTTTATAAAAACAACCCACCACTACCACTGAGAAATCTAATTTTTAACAAGTGGATGCACAGCCAAAACATCCAAAGGCAAAATGCTGAAATAATCCTAGTGATTATCGGCATCAACTACCAATGTAATAGATTACGCAATTAATTCTTCTGAAAAGGAAAGACTTACTCTAACAGAAGCTTCGAGGTGAGGAGGAAAAAGGAAACATTACATACCTTACTTTGTTTTAATGACAATAGATATGCCGCCATGAAGCATGCAATACCATCCACTATATCTTCTTGTCCAACAAGAACATAACCATCTTGATCTGATTCATTATCACCATCAATATATCCTTCCCATAAATCAGTTTCACTAACCATGTCCCATGAACTACCTTCTTCTACAATAAAAACACATACTATGATCAGCAAATGCCACCAACAATGACCCCCCATATAAGACTTTAAATAACATCATCATCATCATCATCATTACCGTCGTCATGATTCAAGAGTTTATCCTTATCCCATCAATCTGAAGGGTCGAATTAATGAGCTTTACTATTTAATTAGTCAAGATAGACTTTAATAAGGAAACATGAATATTTCTATGGAAATTGCAGAAATATCTCAAAATTGCACTTAAAATTATTATTTATAAACTATAAAAAAGGCAACTATAGAAGTAATATATTCTTATTGAATATCAACAACTGGCGATTTTTTTATCTACAAGCACCATACCATTCATATTGTTGGGAACTGACATGTGTATGCTCCCAAGCTTTTCAAGAAAATTAGGTGACTCTACTCTAGACTTGAGAAGATCACAGAGCTGCAAAAACAATGAGAACACGCGTTAGATCTCATGCTTCCAAATCTCAATTTATTAGATAAAACTACAAAGTCTACTGCTTTTGAGGGCAAAAGGGGATCAATTTCTCCCGTTGAAGAGATCATCTGAAAGGTCACGACGATCCAAAAGTAAGGATTTGAGCTATACAAGGATTTTGAGCTATACACTATCCATTCTATGGCCCCACTGATAACGGCTAGGATCTCTCACACGTGTGACTCTTGTACAAGGGCAGAATCACAGAGAGCTCCAATTATATAGAAAATGTCAATCAACGAAAAAACCCCACAAACCCTACATTTCAAAACATCAATCGAAAAAAAAAAAAAAAAAAAACCAGACTTTTCCCCAAAACAGCAGAGAATTCAATAGATCGAACGATCGAAGACAGAGAAAGAAAAGAACGCAATCAATTCAAAGAGATTAAACACCAAACCACTAACAAATCCACTCCCACACCCACAAAAAAAACTAGATCCAATCAATTAAAAACAAAGTCAACAGCTCAATCAAGAACAAGATCTAGATTTAGAGCAGAAATGCGGAGATCTGTTACAAAACCTCGGCCGTTTCGGAGTCGCCGCCTTGAGAAGACGACACGGAGGCCGAATCTTCGCCGTTATCGCTCTCATAGGAATCATCGCCGCCGTCGGCGCTTCTGATCGATTCGAGGGCTCTCTGGCATTGCTCGAGGAGGGATTGCAGAGTCTCCTTCTTCAGCTTCAGCTCCTTCTCCGCCTCTCTCCGGCTCGAACCAGAGATCTCAGCCTCCATGAAAGATAGAAATTTCAGACTCTTTCTTCTGCTTCTTCTTTCTCTTTTTCCTGCCCCTGTTCTTCTCAGCTTGCGCTGCGTGCGTATCGGGTCAGTGTTTTTTTTTTTTAACATGAACTCCAGTTTATTTATATGAGGCTTCCACCAAAATAGGGCTTGTGAGCTTGTGAGTTGTGAATTGTGATGGAAAGAACAACAACGGTCTTGCTATTTGGACCGTTTGATCAAAGTGGGATATAATATCACCAATACACTTATGGCTGAGTGGTGTAACCACCCTAATTTCACACACATTAGGACACACTGCATAGGATGTGAAAACATTATTTTGACTTTTGTGGACTCAGATTAATGGTTTGAGCCGTCTATCTTCTTTTTTTGTGTTTTAATTTTAGGGATTTGTGGTATCCTGTGGTGGAGCAGGAGTAGGGAAAATTCATTAGTCTAGTGTAAAATTAGGTAATTGATATTGGCACTCACTTTTTCCCCTTTTTTGATGGAGGCACTCCAAAAATTTGTGAAGGAAAATGAGTGCATCCATAAAAAAAAGGAGTGCCAAAATCACTTCCCTAAAATTAAGATAGTTTACTATTCCTTCCATGTACTAGGAAAAAAAAGGAAAAAGCGGAGCCCATCTCGTAAACTAAGTTTGCTCAAAGTAAAGCAGTTGCACGAATCTTTTAATCAGCCAAATTTGACACTAATAGCTTCTTTTTATTTTTTTTTTTTTTTTAGAACGAAGGGTGTCTCAGTCCTTTGGGCTGAACTAATAGCCGGAACAATTGTTTATTGATAATGTTTTTCTTTTTTTTTTTTCGTTTCCATTCTAATAATTAATTTCCCACACTATTAATTTTGGGGGTGAGTCATTTTATAGGTCAATTGTAACTTGGTCTATAGATATCACGAACGGAGCACGGGGGGCAGCCCACATGATGAATTATTTAAGGGTTGCCATCTGAGAATCATCATTGGATCTATCGCACAAGTTTAGCTGCTTTTCTTCATAAAATAGCCAACAAGAGTTTGTGTGCTTTACTAAGGACTTGTTTGTGCAGAGAGAGAGGGGTAAGGTACCTGACTAAAGTGGAATCCTTAATTGGACCCTTATTTTCTATAGCACTTGAAAGCCATGGAAACAGAAGTTCTTTGTGATGATTTTTAGGCATTTGGTGCAGGACAGGAAATAGGCCTAAACTAGGGGTCTGTTTAGTTCAACCAAAAAATTCCTCAAATGATTCCAATGTGTTGCTTTTTGGTGCAACTATGGATTCCCAGATGATTCTAAGGTTGTAAAAATTGACCTCGTAGAAGGTGACAAATAAACCTAGCCATCCACAAAACTCACTCACATCGAGATTGATAATCCTCCAATCTAAAGTTATAAAATAAAATTTCCCAGCAAACACTTGTTGGTCTCCATCTATAATCAACTGGTTTGATGGTAGATGTTGCCAACATTAAACTTGACATTTACCCTAAAATAGTCAATATTTAAATATTTTTCACAAAACTATTCATATAAAAAAGATGTGATATTGCACAGCCATAAGTTTTCATACTTACAATCAGGGGCGGATATAGGGGGGTGCAGGGGTGGGCTCTTTTAGCCAAAAATAAAAAATAAAAATATATAGTGTTATAACTTACCAAGTGGTACTTTGTCTGTTTGATGAACAGTAAAGTAATCGATCATGTACTCATAGTTGCTAAATCACAACCTAACCTACAGCCTTTAATAGATTTCACCCTCTAACTAAGTCACATTTAGTATAAATCTAGTTAATGTTCAACGAGTCATATCAGAAAATGCTTACATATCGTAAATGAATTTCATATCGTAGTTTACAAAATAACAACCCTGTATTGAATTCCTGAATCCGCCCCTACTTACAATATCACACGGCTCTATGATACGATCTTGCACAATATAATATATGCGATATCTTATAGTCCAAATACATAATAAAAATAATTTTGTAGAAAATACTTAAACTTTAATATTAACAGAGGACAATATTCCCTTTCTTCTTTTATTTGCTGCTTCCAAGAAGTTTCCCATCTTGAAAGGCAAATGAGCATTGAAAAATGGCAACTTGTGGGGCTGCTGCCGAAGCAAATAAGACTAAAAGCAACCAAGCTGGCTGGTAATTTCCAAAAAGTGTCGGGAGCCATTGCCCAAGTGTCGTGTGGCCCACCTGATGAAGATGATGAACGGTCGTGTGAGAGTCTGGTTTTGACTTTTGAGGTTGGAGATGGACCCGGCCAGCAACGATAACGTTGAGCACATGTTATGTTGAGTGGCGTGCGTATTGCGGTGTCTTGTTGGATGGGAGCTGTTTTTTTGGCAGTTGGTATGGCCGAAGAATCATTCATGCAGAACGTGTGTCGCACTCGCACCTGTTGTATTTTTTAGGGGCATTTGGGCGGAGGTCCCTCAACTGTGATTTTTATTGCAAACGGTCCACACCATTTTTTCGTACTGACGGCAGTCCTTTTATAAAAGTAACTCATTGAAAAAGACAAAAACACCCTTGTACACGTCAGCAAAAGCAGAATCAGACAATTTATCTGAGTTTTGGCAAAGCTCAGCAATAATTCAAATAAACTTCTCTCATTCCATTGAGGTTTGGATGGCGTTAGAGTTTCAGAACGACAAAGTGGTCTTCATGAAGTTTTTAGAGGACGTCTTAAGCTTTTCAGAAAGGTCTAGTTCGCAAAAATTCAAGTTCGTTTGGGCCTCCAAGCGTTGCTTCAAAATAAGGCCGGAAAAATCGATCCAAAATTCCTGTTTTTACTAGTAAACTTCAATGAGCCATAACTTGAGTTTCCGAAGTCCAAATTGGGTGATTCAAAACCCTATAATCATCTACACATCTAGGGCTACAACTTTCATGAAGAGACCAAGCCAAGATTCCACCGTTATGTCATAGAAAAATACCTCACAAGTTGGACACAAACTCAGATAAATTTGTCTGAGTTTTATCAGAAATTCAGATAAATTTGTCAAATGAACTTCTGTCATTCCATTGAGGTTTGGATGGCGTTAGAGTTTAAGAACGACAAAGTGGTCTCCATGAAGTTTTTAGAGGACGTCTTAAGCTTTTCAGAAATATCTGGTTCGCAAAAATTCAAGTTCGTTTGGGCCTCCAAGCGTTGCTTCAAAATAAGGCCGGAAAATCGATCCAAAATTCCTGTTTTTACCAGTAAACTTCAATGAGCCATAACTTGAGTTTCCGAAGTCCAAATCGGGTGATTCAAAACCCTAGAATCATCTACACATCTAGAGCTACAACTTTCATGAAGAGACCAAGTCAAGATTCCACCGTTATGTCATAGAAAAATACCTCACAAGTTGGACACAAACTCAGATAAATTTGTCTGAGTTTTATCAGAAATTCAGATAAATTTGTCAAATGAACTTCTCTCATTCCATTGAGGTTTGGATGGCGTTAGAGTTTCATAACCACAAAGTGGTCTTCATGAAGTTTTTAGAGGACGTCTTAAGCTTTTCAGAAATGTCTGGTTCGCAAAAATTCAAGTTCGTTTGGGCCTCCAAGCGTTGCTTCAAAATAAGGCCGGAAAAACCGATCCAAAATTCCTGTTTTTACCAGTAAACTTCAATGAGCCATAACTTGAGTTTCCGAAGTCCAAATCGGGTGATTCAAAACCCTAAAATCATCTACACATCTAGGGCTACAACTTTCATGAAGAGACCAAGTCAAGATTCCACCGTTATGTCATAGAAAAATACCTCACAAGTTGGACACAAACTCAGATAAATTTGTCTGAGTTTTATCAGAAATTCAGATAAATTTGTCAAATGAACTTCTCTCATTCCATTGAGGTTTGGATGGCGTTAGAGTTTCAGAACGACAAAGTGGTCTTCATGAAGTTTTTAGAGGACATCTTAAGCTTTTCAGAAAGGTCTGGTTCGCAAAAATTCAAGTTCGTTTGGGCCTCCAAGCGTTGCTTCAAAATAAGGCCGGAAAAACCGATCCAAAATTCCTATTTTTACCAGTAAATTTCAATGAGTCATAACTTGAGCTTTCGAAGTCCAAATCAGGTGATTGAAAACCCTAGAATCATCTACAAATCTAGGGCTACAACTTTCATGAAAAGACCAAGTCAAGATTCCACCGTTATATCATAGAAAAATACCTCACAAGTTGGACACAAACTCAGATAAATTTGTCTGAGTTTTATTAGAAATTCAGATAAATTTGTCTGAGTACAGAGAGAGATTTGGATAGAGAGATATTTCAAAACCGATTCCATCTTTGAAGAAATGAAATAGAGAGAATCAGAAGTCATGGCATGGTGGCGATGAAAAGTGCTCTGCAACGATACTCCAAACCATGGAAAGGAATGGAAAATGGAAAATGAGAGAGAAGAAGAAGGCAGGAGTTCGAATGAGGGTTGAAAGGGTCAAATTAGTAATGAAAATATATGACGTGGCATATTAGGGACCTTTCACCAAAGTATCTCCAGCTGTCTGGACTAGAGACATTAGAGAAAAAGCTGTTGTCCTTGATGCCTTAGAAGACCGTGCGTAGGGACTTTTGGCTAATTTACCCTATTTTTTACTGAATAAAACAAACCCTTTTATTATAGTCCATGATTAACGTAGATATTGGCACACTTTGTTTTTTTTTTAATTATGGAGACACTCCTTTTCAAGATAACTGATAAGAAGGAAATGGACTTCGAAGTGCCTCCATAAAAAAAGGAGTATCAATATCAATTTAATTAACCATACTGCCTCAACTTCCATTCCCTGCCTCTGGCTTGATTGCTCATTTCTCTTTCGGATGTTGCAACAAGAATCCTATAGAACCGCTATACAACACAATGCTTATTATAGGGTTATAAATAACTAATTAATAGACATAAATATATCTTATTCATATATTCAAATTAAAAAAAAAACTTTTCAATTTGATCACATGAAATAGATAATAATTAATAAGTTAGAAGAAGTTTCTTCATTTAAAAGGTAAATGCCAAGTTTGCAGATAAAGAAAATGCATATAAACTAAAGATTATGCACGCTTGGCTTCATATTCGGTTGATTCGCGCTTCGAAGATGGTCAAAAGGCGCTCGGAGGACGAATCCGCTCTGAAAACGTCAATCTGCATTTTCAAAGTGGGATTGGGAAAGGGAAAGGAAGGTTCTTGTTACCAACGTTTAGATCTCATATGAAGTTAAAATCTTAAAATTAAGAGGAAAAAGGATTATGAAAATGACTTTTGGGATCTTTCCATTACTGGATAGAAAAGGTTTATGAAAATAATACAAGTTTTTATGTAAGCGGAATTCTACAAAATGTCTCTTTTAAAATCTCTCTTTTTGGCCTTTATCTTTTCAGGGCATGCGGCCCACTTTTAATCAAACTAATCCAGCATGCTATTTTCCGTAGATTGACAGAAGCTAAAAATTTACTCTTTCTTACACACTTCATAATGTATAGTTGTTAAACTTTCAAATTTAAAATCAAAGATTATGATCATTTAATTGGGCTTATATCTTGTATTCTCCTCATCTACATTTACTCTTTCATTTCTCCAATCTCCTAGCCGGCCTCTTCATGTAAGAGAAGTGGCTGTCTATGAACATTTGTCCATTATCCATTGAACCCAAATTTTTTGCCGATGCGAAGATCCAATTGTACTTTTTCTTTTTGGCTGATGAAGGTTACGAACCCTTTGGGCTGGACTAATTCCTCCGGGTTCAGAGATAAGTCGGGTAAAATTCTTATCGCCCAAGGTGGTAACATTAGTGTACTCAACATTCGGTTGTCTCCTTAACTAGTTAATTATTCATTATATGTGTCGTCCAAAATAATAACACTAGTGGACTTAACCTTCAATTGTCTCTTTAATTAGAAATTTAATGTATCTATTTGGATTTGGTTCGGGCATTTAATGTTATAATTGTCTTAGTTGGGTTGGCCCATCTTTCTATATCTTTTATAGGTTTTATCAAAGTCGATCTATAGCTTTGGGTGGTCCGTCCAACCCTGCCTTCATCTCTTTGGGCACCACCACCAGTCTCATCGTTTCAAAAATTAATAAATGCACCCAAATAAAGAACCACCAAGACAAGTCACAAGGTGGCCCCCTTACCATGATGTTTTATTGTGGTATTCCTGCCCATCAAAACAAACCACCACAAATGCATAAAAAAGTTCTCAGTAGGTCCCATAACTCGCAGTGTTTTACAGCCGATCGGACTCAAGGAGGGGTGGGGATTGAAAAAAAAACAGAACTCATGGTGGGCTACTGAGCAAAACATCTTCGTCTCACCTGCCCGAAAGATCAATGACTGAAATGAAGGATCTACGGTGGCAGGGGCATACCCACGTATACATAGGGATGTCAAAATGCCATAAGATCCGTTAATACAATACGAACCCACGCGATATTAATGGGTTCGGATGGGCTCTTAATGGATTCGGATCGTTAACAGATTAAACCCGTTAACACGTTAAGTTGACGGGTCGTGTACGAATTAAACCAGTAATCCGTTAACAACCCACTTAACCCGTTAAATTTTTGTTAGTCCCTAAGTGTAGCTAGAATTAATTTATAATCATAAAGAAAATTGAAATTTATTGTTTTACAGTGGGGTTTTGGGTGGGATCCACTCGAGATCCTCACTTGTGTGGCTTCTATATTTTTGTATGAAATTCCTTTTAATTTTCGAAATGACTTAATTACTTAACGGATTGGGTCGTGTAACCTGTTAAATTAACGTGTCGTGTCGGGGTTGGATTTTTTGACCCTTAAGTTAACGAGTCGTATACGGGTTGATGTGATTTTAATCCGAATTCGTTAACACGACACGATTGACAGCCCTACGTATACGATTTTAGGGCAGTTACACCCGAATTCAGCCTGCTTCTAAAACCCACTTGAAAATCCTTGTCCGCTTTTAAGATTCACATGAATATCTTAAGTTCACCACAAAATCTAACTATTATTTTGGGTTCACCCCGCGCCTGTGGTGGACCCAAGATTTTCATTTGAGTGGGGCGGACAATGTGTAAGGTTAATATAAAGTACTCACACCTTGGCCTATTTTGTGAATGTCCAAAAACATGAAGAATTTTTTTTTTAACAGGTAATGAGAACGAGTATCATTGTATATACTCAAAATACTGCTAGCAACCTAGAAACCGCATTCTATTTTAAAAACTCAACATTGATCAATACTCCAAAGTTCACATATAATTAATTGAAAACTCTCATCTCAAAATCAGAAAAGAAGAAACTATCAAACTTTTCCATATATAACTCTAAAATACTGTACTTTTATAATTTAGTGCACAGTGGAAAGAAGAAAGCCAATCTTGTGAGCAACTTTGCCACAGCCTACTAAGATTAATTGTTATGTCATGGTGAAAGCATTGGAAGCAATGCTCAAGGAGAGGGAAAAAACTGACTTGGTAATTGCACATTCTTGTTTTTTCTTACGATATCAAATGTAGTTTGTATAAGATGGACAACACTTCTTCTACAGTAAATTGTGGAAATCCGCTTCAATCCTAAAAGCCCTTCTCTTCCTCATACCAATTGTTTCCATTGGGTCCAATTTCAAAATGCCAATCTGGACTTGGTGGTGATAGGGATTTTGGGATTGGGTTTAGATATTAATTAGGAAAAAGGGATTATGGTTGTGGTTTAGGTATTTAGGGATTGGGGTTTTTAGATTTAGGGGTTTAGGAGAGAGAGAGAAAGGAGAATACTAGTCAGCTGCAGGGGTAAGAAAAAGACTATATGAGAATAGGTTTTTAGGTTTTAAAAAACATAAAGGACACGTGGGGCAATCAATTTTGAATATGGGACACGTGCGCCGTTGGACATAACCCTTATGGGCCTTTTCCAAATCCAAGTACCCAACACATGAGTCCACCACTGTGTGGTGGTTCTATACTTCTATGGGGCTGAAACTTGCACCCAACCCTAAGATAAGAGAGCTTCCCTTTACGTCCCACTGCTTCCATGAATTGGCACAAATCAATGCACCATCCCACCATCACACTGTAACACCTCTCCTGTTGTTTTCTCTAGGGATGATAATTGACCTGGTTGGATCAGGTGAGCACATTAAGTAACATGAGCGAGCTCAAGCTACGAATCAGGTAAAATTCTCAATCTAAATCCAACCTGCAAGGAAGTTCTCAATCTAAATCCAACCTACAAGTTAAAAGAGTCAACTTTCTATGTTGGGCTGCCAGTGAAATTGCAAGTACTGACATGAGTCAAAACGAACACAATCTTTTAGTCATGTAGCTAGCATCAAACCCTGGAAAAATATCATAATTGGTTCAAAAGGTATAGCAAAAAGAGAGAGTCAGTTGAAACTTGAAAACTCTCGAAGCCCATCTCAGTTCTCAGTATAGGGGGCGCAAGGCAGATGAAAACATTTCTATAGTTCAGGTTTAGATTGGGTTGACTAATAGGATTGCAAACTGTGGGCTCAAGTCAAGTCCAACAGATTTGTTGGTCATGTTGGAAATATGAAATTGTTTCAAGGTAGCAAGAGGGAGGAAAGAGAGGGACATTAAACTTGAAAACCCTCAAAGCGCACCCCAACATAGAGAACAGTAGAACACAACGCCTTCTATAGGGATGCAACTCAGGCAGATTGGGTCAGGTATTGGCTCAAACCAAGTCTGATCCAAATAGTATGTGGGTACATTCAAAATCAAATTATTTGTGCTATATATTATTTATACACATTTATTTATAAAAGAAATCAAGTACTTGGGGTCTAAATTGTGTACCTAAAGTCCAAATCGCGACCTTAAATCCATTTAGGTCTCAAAATTTAGGCCCAAGCCCTACTTGATAAGTTAACTCAAATTGCTTCCATGACCATACCGACGTGGTACTTGGATTATTCCCGGGATTTGAGAAATTGATGGATAGGCAAGTTGGGCATGGTCTTGTAGGCGGAGGAGGATGATTTTCTAGATCTATGTTCATTGTGTCGGTTTGTGTGAGGTGAGCCAAGGGGGCTGCAATCCAAGAGGGAGCCCACATATACACGGGAAGGCGGTTCACTCAAGTGGGAAAGAAACAAGAGAAGAGGTGATGTACTTGGGGTATGTGTGAGTTGATGGTCTTGTACATGAAAAGTCAGTCCACTCCCACCCGTATTCCTCACAAGCCGAACTACACAATATGGCTTTTCTTTTTCCAAGTAATTTTGGTAGCCATACAAGATTATAAGCTGTCCAATCTAGTGTCCTAAAATAGACAACTAAAAAATAATAATAATAAAGGAGTTTTCATTTAATTGTCTATTTGGCGAACTAATAGGGGTGCTCATGGACAGGGCCAGCCCTAGCCCGGCTTGGGCAGGGCTTGAACCTTTGCTTCTCGGGCTGGGCCTGATAAAAACTTCAGGTCCGCTTAATACATGGGCCAGGCTCGGATTAAGTGGTAGACAGGCCGAAGCTCAACCCAAGTGAGAGGCAATGTTTAATTATAAAAAACAGAGTTGAAAACATATTCTCTCACAGACAATCAAACATCCTATCCAGGTGAGCTACAAGTTGGGGTCGTAAACTTGCCACCTTGTCTTTGTAAAACATAATACATCTAGGCTCGGCCTTAAGCCTTTAACCTATTCTAGGTGGGCTGGGCTTAGGCCTATTGTTTAAAACTTGGGATGAACCTGAATATTGCTCAGCCCGGGCCATGAACACCCCTACGGACTAAGATGAGATATGTGCATCCTCAATAAAATATAAATTCTTCTTACATAGCTAATAACCAAACTTCATTTCATCTATTAAGGCCATTGAGCCCACAAAGATGTTGCGTTTGATCCATTAAAAAGAAGAAGAAAAAAAGGAGCAGAGGTTCTTACTTTCGGCCGCGTGGACAGAACATTAAACTTCAGATTGGAACCATAAACAAAGACCAAGATGGGTTGAATAGGTGACTCACCCTAATCTCCTCCAGATAGAGGCAGATTTTATGGTAAGCCTGTTCCAATTACAATGTAGGTATGATTTTATGGATTTTGACTATTTTGACTATACGACTCAAATTATAACAACTTTACATACTTTAATGGATTATAATATATATATTTAACTTGTACGGTGAAAGTTGTTAGAGAACATTAAAAAAATGTAGGGACAATTAGCGTACGGACGGCCCAAGACCCGACAATTATCCAATAGCAGATGAAAGAATGTAATTTACCGGATGGAAGATCGTACACAAAAAACGGTCAAAATGGGACGGATTTACCCTTTTTTCAACGATATCCAAGGGCTGTAGGATATTGAAGGATTCGATATCCCAGTTTCTTAGGATATCGAACAGTTCGATATCCTAAGCCTGTAGGATATCGCACAGTTACCTACTCCCATTTTCCCACCCAAAGCTTTCATTTTCCCGCTCGACTTTTCCAGAGATGAAAAAACTCTGCTACTCCATGTCTCTTCCGGTCTTTCTTCCTCGTATTTTTCATTAAGTCTCATATCTCTCAAACTCTCTTGTCTCCCCAACCCTCCTTTTCTCCTGGTTTTATCTTGTGTTAAACCTCACAAACCCCATGGATTCAAAAGAGCCATGGTTTCAATTTCAACTCCAGCTCCAGCCCCATTGTAGCTGCCGATTCCATCACAGCACGACCCATCTCAGCTCCACGCCACATTGCAGTCGACGACGTCCATCCCTCTCTCTTTTCCATCACGAAAATGAAAACAGCCGAGAGATGTGTGGATATTAGTTTTCCTTGTTTGCTTGTAGGCCCATTTGTTGGCAAGGAATTTATGAATCACGAGGGTGATGTGTGGATATTAGTTTTTTTTTTATCTCTTCTTGAACTTATTATTCATTAAAAATGAAATTATTTGATAAACATTTATGGATCTTCACTAATGTTTCTTTGATTTTAGCATATGAAAGAAATAACGATCCAAAGTTCCCATGGTACTATATTTTGGAGAAGGTAAGGTGTTGACATTGATATATGTGACTGCATATCCTTCTCTCGTTACCTGATTGAGTTTGCTCTATTAGTTCACATCAATGTCTTTGGACATCTTCATTTTTTAGCTTGGACATTTGGACAAGGCAGCACTCGATAAACTAAAAGGAGAGAGACTTTTCACCTATGGGAATTCACATGAAATACGTGCCGGATTCTCAGCTAGTCCCTTCAATTCAGGTGGGTCATCTCTTGTGAATGATGGGAAGAAGAACACATTAACAAAATAAATGGAGTGACCATTTTTGGCAATTTCTTTAGCCAACCCGAGCTGAAACAGCGGAGTCCAGATGATATTATTCTCAATTCTCGCTACAGCGAGATCTGTTCTCGCTACGCGAGATCTGTTCTCGCTACAACGAGAATGGTCCCTGCCTCCGTAGAAGAAAGGTCCGTTTTTTAACAGGCTAGAGTTCTAAAAAGCACTTTATACATCCGATACATACTCGCATAGCCTGATTTAAGTTCTAATTAAATAAGTGTATATTTAGACATATGAGCCCCACATATTTTAACAGGCCAGCGTTCTAAAAAGTATATAAATTACTGCACCGAAAAAAAGAAGAGTGCAATTTATTCTCGCTATAACGAGATCAGGTCTCGCTATAGCGAGAACAGTTCTCGTCCCGCTGTTCTCGCTATAGCGAGAATGGTCCTGGTCGGTCAATGCAGCTCCTAATGGTATAGGGCTAATGCTGATCTTATTTGGCACACATACCACATTTTTCCGCTGAATTTGATTGTCGGTTCATTTATTTGTATCTATTTTCTTTGCTAACTGAATACTTTCCCGTGTACGATGAAGCCTCTCCCACCCACCCACTTCTTTGTTCATTTTAATGTCTACAACTACTCACCACGCCTTCCTGTCAATCAACGACTTGGGAGAAGGAAAGGGTTACAGGAGCTAGGTCATCGACTGCATTCTAAGGACATGTACAACAGAACACCTCCACATCTAATAATATTTGGAAAATTCCAAGGGCCCATTGGATGCAAGCAATTGAATCTCAAAAGTATAATTGGCTCATCTGAAGTAGCTAGAAAGCCAAAGTTAAAAAGAACACACCCAACACAAACTTCTTCAAGAACCAACCTAATTGAATAGCTCATACATAAATAGCACATTCTCTGTGTTACACCATTCCATGTAAATTAGAGGGGAAAAAATAATCATTCCATGAATATAATAGAGCTGGCAGACACAAACATCATCCCACACATAGAGAGTCTCAAAGTACACATTTGAATTTTATAAGAGATTTATGGTCAATGATAACTAGCACCATCCAAAGTGGGCATCAAATATTTGTTGAGTTTTCATAATACATTCTAATCTATTGTAAGTTTGTAACCTTTTATGTAGCTCACTTGGAAATATATATCAATCATTAGAAACAAAATAAGGGAAATGTTTCTTCTGGATTAAATTCTTCACCAGAAAAAAAATTAATAGAAGTGAAGAATATAAGTCAATCAAGTACCCTTTCTTTCTATGGAAATAGAGTCACCATAAAAGACAAGATTATTTGGTGTTCATTTTTAAAAATTCACTCACGTGGGTTCAATCCTTCAAATTCTTACGCAAACAAATAGGTCGTTGTTGAATTCTATTTGATACTTTGATTAGAACATGATGGGAAAAAAAATCCTTACTACTTCAAGAGTTCCTTATTAAAAAAGGGTCACTCTAATAAAATTTATACAAACAGGCTTGAGCCATTATATCAAATGGTGTAGAAATGAAAAAAAAAAAAAGAAAAAAAGATGGCTCTAAAGACTAAACCCAGATAATGATTCTATTCTTCAGTTATAAACTTGAGGAGAAATCCCAAATATCAAAACTCAATACTTTCTTTTGAGACAAATTCAATTACATACAACTGAATTTACACAAAACATATCAAACATTCTGATAAAAAAATTATATTTCTAATTAAAATTTGAGTACAAATGTGACTACAAATATACATCTCTGAACAGATTCCTCAATAAGAATTTGAGAGAATACATTTTTGCCAGAAAAATATTTGAATACAATTTAACAACTGGGATTACAATTTTCAGCGACTACAATTTTTGAACATTGCTTGAAGCTTTCTCCAATCTTTTGATCCCATGCGAAAGAGAATACAACAACCTCCATTTGTTAGATAAAACTGGGAACTGGATTATAAAAAATAAATCCAAAGAAAAATGTAGAGTCATCACTTCCTGTAGACCTGTAAAGTTTGCAGTACTTATTCTTTGTGAGAAACTACTTTTATGCTTAAATCACTAAACCTATTAAATCCGTTTCAAACATCCATAGTAGATTAACTGCTATTTAAAAATGCTCCATAATAGATTCAACATCCATTTCAAACATGTAACTTACTCTTTTTCAAACATCCTCAATCCACATTAACAGTTTGAACATTCAGGTTTCAACATCTGCACTTTCAACCTGTCAGTGCATCTAATTTGGGAATTTGATGAGTTTTAGAGAAATGCATTCAAAAAAACATATTTGAAATGAAATGGGTGAGATGAAAAAAAAAAAAAAAAACCAGATTTCAAATGAAATGGGTGAGATGAGAAAAACAAACAAAAAAAAAAGATTTCAAAGGAAATGGGAAAAAAGGTGACGAGCATCTATATGTAACAATGGCTGGCCAGCATGTTGTGCGATGGCGAACGTGGATGGGATGGCACAGATCGGTGTGCAGAGAGGGAGAGACGAAGGAGAGCAGCAGGGCTCACGGCTTTTCTTACAGTGGCGAGAGGGAGATATTAGGCTGGGAGGGGATCGCAGCGTCTTCCCCTTTTGGATTGTCTGGCTTGGCTATGGAGAGAGGGAGAGACGAAGGAAGATGGAGGAATCTCTTGACAGAGATGGTCGAAAATGGGTTCTGGGCTGGGCTGATTGATGAACTGAAAATGTGAACGTGAAAGAGGAGGAGACGTGCAGCGTCTTGCGAAAGAGGAGGAGATGCGCAGTGGAGAGAGATCGTCGTGCCTGACTGTCGAGAGAGAGAGAGAGAGAGAGAGAGAGAGAGAGAGAGAGAGAGAGCTGCGAAAGAGGAGAGATGAAAACGGAGATGGAAACGGACCTCCTCAGTGAAAAAACGGAGAAGATGAAACGGACCTTTTGTGGTGAAAACTGTGGTACGTGATGGGATGGAAGTAGGTGACTGTGCGATATCCTACAGGTCTAGGATATCGAACCGTGTGATATCCTACAGGTGTAGGATATCGAACTGTGCGATATCCTACCCCCATAGGATATCGCACGAAAAAGGGTATTTCCGTCCCATTTTGGGCCTTTTTTGTGTACGATCTTTCATCCGGTAAATTGTAAAGTTTCATCTTTAATGGGGTAATTTTCGGGTCTTGAGCCGTCCGTACGGTAATTTTCCCAAAAATGTACTATGAGTATGACTCATGAAAAGCTCACCGGCGGACCCAGGTACAAGGGTACGGGGGTAGGGGCAAGCCCATACCTGGAAAAATTCAAAAAGAACCCCATTACAAATTTTAATAATTAATATATATATTTTTACATTTGGCTCTTTTCCAATATTTCTTTTACATTGTCCCCAAATTAAATTTCTTGGATCCGCCCTTGGAGAGTCCTCATTTGGGGTAGAGAATGCCCTCTCATAGGAGAGAAAACCTCAGATGTATAAAGAGAAACCTGCACCACTGGCATGCGGACTTAAAATAAAAGCCCACACAATTAGAGAGGACTTACGAATCAATCCTTTGAAAGTAAAATTATAAATGAGTTGACCAACCAGCTAAGCAACCCTTGTTCACAATTTTTAAAAAAGTGAAAGTGATAGGTGTACTAGGCTCAAATCCTCCTATATATAAGAAAATATCGGTGGTTTTTTTTTTGGCTCCCTGGTGTGCGCACAGTCTTATCTAGATTTGATCAGGAATGAGCACGTCTTCCATTTCTATTTTTTGTTTTTGCTATTGGAGGGTTTCCAACTCTTTGGGCGGGATTCATCCCTACGGGCCCAGAGAAAAGCCGGGTAAACTCTCATGTAACCTCAATGTAGTAGTGTAGTTTCGAACCCACATCCTCTGAATATAAATTGTGGTCCTAACTTATCATTCATTTCTAATTGAGGAAGTAAGACGTGAGTGGTCTTTTTGATGCTCACATCATGATGTATTTGTGCGAAATATACTCTCCTTCCATCCAATACGCGGAAAATTGACAAAGACACTTGTAGCTGGAAGTTGGATCCTTAAATTAACCGCGTCTTTTGCCGTAACTCTCTCTTTGTCACACGAATCTATACGTCACATGAACAGATCGAGAATCAGTCTTTTTTCTGTTTCTTTGTCAAAACCTTTGAAAGTCCAAACTTTACTTTCAATCAAAAACCACTCCATAATGGGAAAAGTATACTGTGCTTACCACCTGTGGGACTGGGGTCCTCTCACTTTTTTGATGGTGGGCCTCAATCGCCATTGATCATCCAATGCAATAAAAAAAATTCAAGCTTCTATATCACTCTGATCGGAGTAACAAATCACCATTTGATCATGGATGGTAAATTTCACTTCACATGTTATGAATTTCAAAGAGTAGCTCAATTGGCCTAGGACTAAGGTTTACATTTGAAAGTTATAGGTTTGAAATTGCACTACCACATTATGCCTATAGGGGAGTTTATCCGGCTTTTCTATGGGCCCAGAGGGATTAGTCTAAGTCCAAAGGATTGGAAACCCTCTTATAGCAAAAAAAAAAAAAAAAAAATTCAGTTTTAAAAGTTAATAACTAGCATTTTTATTATGTGTTCTGTCTTATGGTAACTGTTGCTTCAATCAGAGAGATCTCACTGGCTTAATAGATTTATTATAAGGAAGTGCATTTGCTTGACCTATCAGACTACTGAGATGTGGGTCCCAACATCAAGTACTGAGACTCATTGTGGCCAATCAGGAGATCTGGACCAGTCATCTGATAAGCCCTTCACTAATGGCCATAGCTTAAACATCATTGGTCTTAGAACTTCCAAACCTGATATGGACAGTGGAGCCGAAATTGATGGGATAAGGCTCGAGTGGTCAACTTACTTTTAATTGTTCTGCAAGATTTTCTCACCTGCAATGAATGTATGTATAGTGTGATGTAGGACTGTCCACCCATAGGGAGGACTAGACCCCAGTTGATTTGCATAGTCAGGTAACTCCATTTACCTCTAGTTCAAGTTGCTTGCTAATAATTCAGGTTATTCTTTTTATTATCCATTTTATTTATTTATTTATTTTGACGACGTGGGTATTCCTGACGTGTTTGATCCAATAGGACTAATCCCCTGGACCGCGGCGCCCGCTAAATCCATACAAATACACACCAGACAAATCTAAGGTGAGTTCCATACACGACATGGGGAGTAAACTCGTCCTGCCACTCCTCCAACTCCCAATGGGTAATAATTCAGGTTATTCAACTACATAAAACCTGGTTTACTTATAAACCGAGTTTTACTAACATCCAAAAGGTTCTTGAGTTGTTAAAATGTGTAATTATGCTATGTTGTTTACTACTATACTCCAAGGCCATCAACCAGCAGGACCTATCTAGCACTGAGCCTAGATGCATGGAGTGAGACAATTTTAACTCTTCTGCATAGCTTGGGAAATAACAGTTAATAAACTAACATGAACTTTGAGCTATGGCCCATCAACATTGGAGTCATTCTCTCTTTTTAGGATTTTCTATTTTTCTGCAGGTAATGCATTGAAGTCATCCTCATTTAAACGTGGCACGCATACATCCAAATAAAGGTCTATGCTATTAAAGAATTGAGTTTTTCAACAAGGGTTTGATGACAGGTATTTGGTGATGAAATAAATAAGGGCTTCTTTGTGTAACACCAACACTGTTGAAGAAGAAATATGGGTTCCTCCTCATTTTGTGGAAATGACTTTTTGATATCATACTAGCATTTTCTTATCTCACAGCAGAAAAGATATAAAAAAATAGAAACTTTCTTTGGGCAGTCTGTTTGTACCAAATTACACTGAACTTAAAAAAAAAAGAAAAATGGCCAGCATGAAATATAAAGAAGTCTCTTTTTTTCTGTTTTCGCAGAAAAAAAGCTCACACAAACATATCCTAAGGATGAAATATTTGTTTAATTTAGCTTTTAAATATCCATGGGTGCTGGGATATCAATTTTTTAACAGAATAAGAGGTAAAATTGTATTGAATTACTAAAACATTAAAAGTAATTTAGGTTACATTTGGCAACCAAATCCTCCATTTTTCATTGATTTTTTCTAGGGATTTGAATTTTCAGTGGTATACACACTGATATCAATGTCAAATCTTTAATTATAGAAATCCGAAATAAGAAATCCTCAAATCTACGGAGGTTCGTAGAGAAGGTAAAAAAAGACTTCAATTTACCATTTACGGCGTATGAGCGTGTACGTATAAAATACAGCCCGTATGGTATAGTAATGGTATTCCCGGGCCCTTTTAAAATCAGTTGCTTGAAATTCGCGTTTCCGTTACTCGCCAAACGAAAGACCACCCTCTTTTCCGTACCCTCTCTCCTCTCTCCCTCTCTCTCTCTCTCTCTCTCTCTCTCTCTCGTGGAATCTGCATTCTCTGAAATAACTTGGTCCTTTCCACGGATTCTCCATTTCCTTTGTCTTCCTTCTCAAAATCTCTAAGTCTAAATTCCCTCCCTTCAAAAAAAAAAAAGGTTGAATTTCCTCCTTCAACCTGTCGAATCAGTCTCCTTTTTCTGTTCTTCCTTTTCACAATCTGGGTTTCTCATTTGTTTGTGTAAACATGCAGGTGTTCTGGGATATGGTATGGAATCGGCTATGGTTACCCGAAATGCCGATTCATCTCATCCTCCTCAGGTAGGAAAAAAGCAAGCTTTTTTTTTTTTTTGAAATGTTTTGTCTCTTCAATGATGGATCTTTGATTGTCTGAAGGGCATTTTAAATTTTTTTGTTTTCTATAGTTTTCAGTTCTGTTGTTTGGTGGGGCAAAGAATATTCCTCTAGGAAATGTGTTTCTTCTGCCTTTTGTGTGAGACTTAAGAAAATGGTTTTCTACCTCTTGGGCCTGAATGGTGCTTTGCATTGAAACTGTGGAAAATGCTTCACCTTGGCAAATGGTTTTCTACCTCTTGTGCCTGTATGGTGCTTTTGCACTAAAAAAGTGGAAAATGCTTCACCTTGGAAAATGAAAGCTGCCGAAAATGTTAACCCAGGAGGGCGGAAAATCGTGCTTCCTTGAAAATCATTTTCTTTTTCCACGGGAAATGCTCTGCAGGAATTTGAATTGATATTGGGGATTTGTGAGAGATCCATGATGGGTTAAAAAAATAATTATTTGATAATTATGATTAGGGAGATGGCGGTGTGACATCAACAGAGGCTGTGGCGGTCGTCGATCAGCTCCAAGAACGTGATGGAAACACAGTAATTACCTTTTAACATTCTTCTTTTGTTTATCTATTTTATAGTTTGGTGTTCTTGTCATTTGTTAATCACTTGATTGTGTTCTTTTTGGTGGGTCATTGCTTTATTAGCTATTGATTTTATGCTAATTGTTATGAACAAGTAACATAGTAGACTACTACTGGTTGGATCATAAGACTCACATCAGAGCTGGTGGATAGCACAATGCACATTACATGATAATGCTACAGGGTAATGATTGGCTGGCCTAACCCACTAACTGGATCTTGAAACTGTTGATAATTTGTGAATGAGAGCAATTAAGTCCGATTTATCCGTGGCCGGGAATCATGAATATTCATCTGTGGAATGCATCTCACCACTCATATAGAAGGCTGATTTAGTGACTTGCATGACCAACCAATGTTGTTTAGATATACAGCTCTTGTTGTTGTGCTTTCTTGATACTTATATCTAAGTGTACAACACATGCCTATATTTCTATTATTGTTAACATTAACACGGAAATGATCCTGTACATCCTTATGGTGCATCCCTAAGGTGAGAACTTCCAGATTATTAATCATCTGGACTGTTCACACACATGGGACCCCACCTTGACACCGGGTTTGCAGTTTGCACCCACTGAATGGACTGGACCGTTCGACCGAGGGTCATTTTTTTCTCTTTAACAGAAAGCTGTTAATCTTGCAGGCCATGGATCAAGGGGTTAGAAATATGAGATTAACCCCATTTTGATGTATGGGTCCATCATAAGTGGATCTTTCCTTCCCCCGTGGCCCATGATCAGTGCGGCCCCAGGTGGGCCCTAGCAGCTGGTATGCATGACACTCCATGGTCTTGCGCAGGAATATTACCTATACGTAATATTTATTAATTTTTTTATTTATTTTAAATACGTATTTGTAATATGAAACTATTTTTTATATGAAATTATTTTTTAACTCACAACTATTCAGGTATGGCTGAGCCCTACTCAACTTTGATGCCAAACTCCTTGGTGATAACCATTCCCATTTTGTGTCATATGGCACAGGTATTGGAAAAGATTTCAAGGATCTTGAATATCACAGGAGCCAAGATATTTGGGAAAGGCAGATTCTTTTTTTTTTTCTCTCTCTAGCACAGTACAAAATCACATGCCCTCATTTATTTTTTCCCAACCTTTCTATTGATACAGACAGTCTCTGTCTAGTGTGGTATGGAATATGCTAGTATCATAAAAACAAAAGAAATTTAGACAGTCTGTGTAGTGTGGCCTGAAGATATATTACGAGTACTAATATTGGATTGCGCTGAGTACCTGTTGGGCACAGTTTTAGTGTAGCATACTGTGCTAAGTCTATTGTTTCATTAAGTTCTACTATTAGCCTTTTTTTTTACTTCTCACATAAAGTTCTTTAGAATAGACTGTACATAAGGACAATTTCACTGATTTAGAAGCATTCTTAAGATGAATAGTATTACGTACCTAATATAGCAGTTTAATACAAAAATGAAAATGAATAGGGTAGCTGGATCCATATATGTGACTTTGATTTTTGGAAGTGCAAAGTTGGTTTTCTTGATCCTCGTAGTCGTATCCATGTCTGCGTCTAGGAAAATGGTTGAAAATCTTGGCTTGGACAAAGTACTAACTATTCAATTAAAATTTTTCACTCTAGGTGCCTTTAAAATTAGAATACATTGATACCAAGCATAGAAAATCAGTGCATTCACTATTGTTTCAATACTTTTTCCTAATAATTGCATCTTATGGGACCCTTCATAAAAAAATAATGAAATAAAATTGCGTCTTATGAGGCTCCAATTGTTGGGTGCACATTAAAATAATTTGAATATGTTCTGCATTTAAACTTGTGACATGTTTTACAAAAAAACTACAAAAAAATATTGTTATTGTCATTATATTTTGTAGTAGAATATTGTTGATGATATTTATGTGCCACTGTTATTGAAATTATCTTCAGATTAATTTTAGGTAGTAATTTTGAGTCAAGAGAAAAAAAGGAACTATTGTCATTAAAGATGGATGAAAAGTAGTTATAGAAAAAGGATATGGAAGCAATCTTTTGGGAAATTGACTTTGTGCAGCATGTTTTTAGTAAATACTGAGGTTGTGCTTACATTTTTGACAGTTCCAATTATCAAAATCGGGCTATCCAAAGAAAGCCAAACAATAAACCTCAGTTAATTCGAAATATTCTCAAATAAAAATCAGAACAAAGAGCAAAGTAGAAGATAGCTTAGCCCAAATAGCTAGTCCGCTACTTGAATGGTCTTCAATCCTTTGGGACAAGTCACTCAACCCAATGGAGAAGAGAGTGAAGTGTATAAACATGCAACTTTCATTAAAGAAGAAATATAACAAAGCCAACATAGGGTTGGACATCCCATAGCAAGTACTTATATCATGTTTCTAACAAAAGCAACCCTGATTTCTACTTAGATATGGCCATCCATCTAATCTAACCAAGAAAACTTGATAAATGTCCTTGCAAAACTCAGCAATTACTAAAAAGAAGGAACTAATAAATTAGAAAGTTTCTAATCATTCAAATTTGAATTAGACACCACTTATGGAGAAGTTTTTTCTCCTATTGCCTCTTTGAAACTTTTCTCCTTGAACTGCTCCTTGATTTTAGAAAGCCTTCCCTCTCATGGAGTCTCCAATGCCATTGGAAAGTTTCCAATTTCAAGCTTGCTAGCATTAGGAGTTATAAGACGTTCTACTTTGTGTGGGCCATAGGTCCCACTTTTTGGGCATGTAGAGCAGAGTAGAGTGGTGCACACATGGTTGACCCTACATGTCCATCATGGGCTCAGTCAGGACTCGATTGGGTTTGCTTTGGGTCCACATTAAATCCAGCAATTTTGTATTCTTATTTGAAACTCAAATTATGCCCATTCCTGTTTAGATTTGAGACCTTATGCTTGATTGAGGCCTTGATTAAGATGGTTCCAGAGACCATTTGATCGATCAAAGTGACCCAAATAATTGAGGGCCTGATCAACCATGAGATCAATAAAGTCCGGACCATCATCTCATCAGTCAATTTTAAGGCAAGTGCCACAAGATCTACATGATGTCTCACTTCATTCTGGTGCTGGTTAGATTGAGAATCAAGGGCTGCTTAACTGACTCCTTTAGCCACTTTGGAATTGGAGATTGGCAAAAGAGCAGAATGGAGTATCTAATAGATGATTATAAAGTTCCTATTTCCTTACCCTTTCTGATATCTGTTTTGTGTAAGCACCATCGGGAAGAGCTGCAGTGACTTGGTTATACTTAGTAGTTAGTCCTATAGGATTATTGCTTTCATGGGAGACTGGTACAGACTCTTGGCTTGTGCCAGGGAACCAGCTATGCCTTGGTTAGTGCTTGTAATTTGACTTGAATATATAATAAAGAATAAGAGTAAGTAAGCAGCAGCAGCAGTAGTAATAATAATATTATTATTATCTATTGATCATCAGTCATGGTTAAGTAATTCATGATACCTCACTGTCATGAATCTGATTGCTACCTTTCCTCCTCTGAATCTGGTTGCATATTGTCGCCCGTGTGTGATCACCTGCCTAAAATTAGCACAGCTAAATTTTTCTAGAAGAATTTGAGTGCTTGTGGTACCATCATCACACTTCTCCCATATTTTCTCATAATATCCCAATCTTTCATCAACCTTGTTCTCTGTTATTCCCCATGCACTGTGGTGGACACAACTGAATGATTGGATGGTGTCAATTTGGTGTTTTTTCGAAGTGTCTTTATTTGCAATAGACATCAACATTTTGTTTCTGCAGCTCATGTGCAATTCATTAACAATTGGCATTCCCATTCTTACTTGTACTTGTTCAGGGAATCATACCATATTATATATATACATACAGAAATGATCTGTACCCGAATGGACCCTCATTCAGGTTGAATCCACCTAGTTTTGGCCATAAAAGATATCTGAAACCTTTGTTCTTTGGGCCTTTATATCTCCACCATCTAATCTCCAATCAGGCTGATTTTTGGACCACCCCCATCCATGCATTGACATTTCAATACCCCTATTTTGTCCCTTTGATTGATCTGCCAGGTGGGCCCCACAGTGACCTTTCCCTTGTCACCCTGGTGATCAGGGCCCTATTCATCATCCTAATATGTATATATAGCTTAGCTTTGGCATTAGAGATTTGTTAAATACTTAATTTTGTAACATGGCAGGTTTTGAAGAGTGGGCCACTGTTCATTTCATCCAAAGGTACTTTTTTTTTCTCCAGTTTCTACTTTAGTTGCCTGTAAAGAACTAATATGGATAACATCTTGCATTCCAGATTTCTTAAAATGGTCCTTTTTTCTTCGCTTTTCTCTTTCATGCTTATGCTTTCATTCTCATCCTGATTCCTGAGCAAACCAGTGACTATATAATATATGTGGCAGTTTGATTTTTTTTTTTTTTTTGTTTGTTTGTTTTGTTTTTTTTTTAATCTTTTCCTTTCTCTTCCTAGAAGTCTGAGCTATGTTAAAATTTGAATGATAAGACTTGAACTATCATCATGCAATTATTACCCTTCTTTGTGAGAGTGGTAAGTGTAAGAAGCCATATACCAACCCAAAAGCTTAAGCTGATAGGTGGAAGGACCAAATAGGTATATGAAATTGGATCAAAACCCGCTCTGATACCATGTAAGAAACTATATACCAACCCAAAAGCTTAAGCTGATGGTGGAAGGCCTGTCAACTTAGGACTTGGGCAATGTGGGACTTCCCAAATCCCAACAGTAAGAACGAAGCAAAGAAACAAGGGTTTTGACAGTTACCTGCACAAGTGGGCTACAATTTGAGCTTGTGCCAAAATTTTCTGACAGTACACCTCTTTGATGCGAATCACTTCCCTCAGCTACCAATCCAAAATAGCATCATCTTACTGTGCAACAGAGCCTCTTCTATCTGGATTTGTAATTATCAATTGTGCAACCGTTATCAAAGATCACCTGATAGTGATCCCATTTCCTAGATCAAAACCTTTATTCTAGCTAATCATTGAGTATTGGACCAGTACATGAAAGATGTCAAAATGATAGTATGAGAAACTAGATGTGCAATGGGCTCATTTCAAATTATCTGTGCAACATAATCCCTTTTGCAGAGAGAGATTCAAATTTACTAATATGAGCCCATGAAATGTATTTGTTGGTCAAATGAATAAACCAACATCAAGGAATGATTTTGAAAGCACCATATAAAGGAAAAAGAAGCAATGAAGATGGTATTTTGTTGTTGTCCTTCTCGCTCATAGAATGCCAAAGCAACATTACTCATGAGAAGACTAGCCTGCATACATAACATCAGTGATAACAATATCCTGAAAATGCATGTGAACTTGATGGAAGGCCAACCGGCGGTGTGTTGGTAGCTCTTACAAAGGCGCTGGAGATTTTCTTTCAGCCTTTTTCAAGTTATTGTGTATAGTGATTCATCCAATGTCATTAGATGGGTGTCTTCACCATCCACATGTCCTGAGAGGTTTCATTTCATTTAAAATGAGTATAAGGCCCTCTCATCTTCTCTTTAGTTGGTCCAATGATGTAGCAGGAATGTTAGCAAATCAGGGGGTAGATGGCATCGTGGCTTTTGTGGCTCATTATTGTAGTTTTTCATGTGTGCTGTTTTGTAGTGTTTGTTAGGGGCTCTAGTGGCAGTATATTACTCATATACCAAACCTCTCTTATAAGTTCCTTTGTTTTTGGTAATATTAGTTTCCGTTACCTTAAAAAATAAATGAAGACATTGAACTTTGAATCATCTATAGCTACCAAAACAAATGCATCAAAATCATTAATCTATTATAATAGGAAGAATCATCTATAGATTATAATAGGAAGAATCATCTATAGCTACCTATTGTACATTTGTATAGATCTAGAATCATCTATGGCAGAGAATGTTGAGTTCTAGATCAACAGGTCTTGGCTACAAAAGTTAAAAGAAAAGAATTTCACAGATTGCATCTGAATCTAAAATCATCATTACCCACATGTTCTATTAACAGTTCACAACAAATTCATATGGTTCTAGAGTCCTCTATGATAGAAAATGTCAAACTCCAACCACTTAAATGAGGTGATAACTATGATAAACAAAAAGAAAGAAAGAAAAAATTTAGATAGATCAAGTAGTGTAGTGGTGAAAAAAATTGTAGCATAATATAGCAATGCATTTTTATCAAAATATTAGCTATAGTATTCTCACTCAAGTGTGCCAAAAAATGGAGATTCACACCCCACTTATGGTATGAACGTTACTCACCTGATCAAAACTGTACACAAATATGCATGAGCGCACACACCCAATCACATAAGAGGGGAGGTGTGTAGGCCACACGTACCATAAGAGGTGCTCCCTTAATCATGATTCATGACTACACTGCATTTGGTGGGAAAAATTAGGGAACTACTTGAAGATTGTATGCATTCTTTATCTCATAGTTATGCAGAAAAACGCAGCCAATCACATAAGAGAGGAGGTGTGTAGGGCGCACACGTACCATAAGAGGTGGTGCCCTACATACTACTACACCATATTGGGTGAGGAAAAAGTAGGATACTTAGAGATTGTATGTATTCCTCGTCTCTTAATTATCAAGAGGCCAACTTTCAGGTGGACTCCCTTGTTTTTGCAAGGGATTTCTTTCTATAACTTTTAGTTTCTTCTGAATAATTTGTCTTTTTCTGATTAAATATTTTACTAATCATGAAAGAAAAATGTGGTTGTCATGTTCTAAATTTTTTTTGTTATTCAGTGACCTTTCTTCTTGAGTATGATGCACCTACTTGGACATTTGTGGTTGGTGGTAATCTTGTCCATTCTAATGCATGGATTTCTTTATATCTACATGCATGTATTTCTTTAGGTCATAGCCACTTGGAATCTATCTTGTTGAAATGCATTATTGTTTTTGAATATAATGCAATGTACAGACTTTAAAAATCTTGGATAAGGTAATTTTGTTTTTAGTTTTTATCTTTTGGGCCATTGAATGTTCTATTCTCTCTCTCTCTTTCTCTCTCTCTCTCTCTCTCTCTCTCTCTCTCTCTCCTCTCTCTCTCTCTCTCTCTCTTTCTCTCTCTCTCGTCCTTATGCTATTTATTTAGATTTTTTTTTTCAACTTTCAGAAGAATTTCTCACAAATTTCTTACTGCACTTCTTCTGTGTTGGCCATAAGCTTTTATATGCCAAGCTTTCAATGATGATTGAATACTTAAACCTGCTTTCTTGGTATGATTTTTTGTATAGGTCTTTCTTAGTATGATAACAATTGGCTACTATTTGTTTTCTATGTACACAGGAGTTATCATAAGGTCTGAAAAACTTCTATATCAAAATCTTTATTAATGTAGGAATAGGATGGACATCATGGAAGAAGCGTTGGTTTATTCTCACAAAGACATCACTAGTCTTCCTTAGAAGTGAACCGGTAAGGGTTGTTGCATGTTCTCTCCTTTCCCACTCCTTTCTCTTAGTAAGTTGGGATGATTCCTTCTACTTCTTTCTCTTAGTAACTTGAATTGTATTGTTGGGATCTTTTTGAAATGGGTCATGACAATTATGCAAAGAAAGGGTTTTGAAAAAATGATCTCATGGTACCAATGAAAAAAAGCAGGAAATGCGAACATTGATGGTATACGATCAAGTAGAAGAAGATGACGAACCCCACCAATTGGGTTGCACTTTTCAAAGCTAAACCCAAGCCTTTTCAACCCAAGCCTTTGCAATCTCGCTCTTAGATATGTGATGAGAACTCCAAAGAAACATATTTTTGCTTCTAGAAAAGCCAAACCCTTTCTATGCATCGTGGCCCACTTATGAGTCCAAATCCTCCAAACACAAATAACCCGTGAAGTGCAGCTTTTCCTAGTTTGATACTAATCCAAACATTATCCATCATCAGATTGAGTCATGCGATAAAAAATTATACTTTAAAACCATTAAACTTTGAGGCCCTAAATCAAGTGTTAGAATGATTTGATTAGAGTGATATTTGGCTAATCCCTTATCCACCCTGTGTACCCTTCTCATCTCGTAACCAACCGCCCCGCCCCCCCCCCCCCCGCCCCCCCCCAACTGCATTTGATATGAGTGACAATTTTGCAAGGTCTATTTGGGTGCCTTCCAATCATCAAGGATGGGGGATGGAAAACTCTTTACTTGGACAAGGGGTTGACAAAAAAAATTATCCTGAGTGGCCATCATGGCGTAGATATCAAGCCCCATGATCAACTGGGGGAAGAAATAATAATTTCTAAATTAAAATCCAATGGTGAGTATAGCCATTGTCGCTAAAATCCTAGGATTCTTGGATTAGTAATTGTTGTTGAAATCCTAAAACTTGCATCTATATATATATATAGGTAAATCTTTGGATATAGTTATGAACTATACGGCTCTATTCTTCATAGATCTAGTTGCACAATTCAGGTGTTTTGTCTGGACGAGACTAACCTCATCTGAATAATTTTTTTTTCCTATTTTCTATTTTATTTTACTTTTGGTGTTTGTATTTTTAAGAGGTTATCTAGTGATTAAGAATACCTCTTAAGTTGGATTTTGGGTTGGAGAGAAACAAGGAATAATCATGCCACTGGAGTGTTCTACTGTAGGTATGGGTTTTTCCATACATTTTCTTTATTATTTATTTATTTATTTTTGACTTTTTAGTAAATCACGTCTTTAACTCCAGGTGCACATCCTAATGATGATTTTGATTATACTTTCTTGGATCTAAAGAGAATAAGGAAATTACAATTGGCTTGTTTTTCGTAGTAACATTGATACCTTTGAACACATTCATCTACTCGTACATTTATTATATATGATACATTGATATACACCAATGATGTTCTTCATATGATTGTATCATAGTCACATTTTTCATTGTATTGATGCTCATATGAATGGATTGTGAAAATCTACTATTTTTCTTATTGTTTGATATTTTGGTATTCTTTATGTTTACAAAAGGTAAAAAATCTTATGGTTCAATTCATTTTGATCCATTGAACAATTTGCAACGCAACTCTTATTTTGGGGGGTGTGGGTGGAAGAGAGGGGTGTAGTCACCTAGTGGGTGTTAGAGGAAGAGGGAACATAACTGGTACGGTTGTCATAGGGCTGGGTCCGGCGGCATTGTCCTTACCTTGCCCTCAATATATGCAAGTCAGGCATAGGGTAGGCCAAAGCCCTTGGAGGCCCTACACTACCTAAGCCTTTACCCTACCCTTGCTGGCCAGGGCTGAGCCAAGCCCAGGGTCTGAAAATAAGAAAATCAATTTTTTATTTCTTCTACATTTCCAGTTCACGATCATCCGTAAAAAAAAAAAGTAACAGAGTAAGAACATCAATCATACTGGCATTGAAGATCAACTGGTAGATTTTCTCACCAAAGCAGTCACCAAGAGGTAGTTAACTCGTGTTTGCCAGTGGGTGTGGGTGTTACGGTTTTTTCGGTTTTTCTTTTCTTTTTTTGTGGGTGTTGGGGGTTGGGGTGTTGCTATGAGAGATGTAAGGACTTGTTTGCAGAAAAATATGGACTGAGTTTTAATTAATGGGAACCTTGGTGAGGAGTTTTTTTTTAAATAATTTTTGAAAGGTTCTAATACATATAATTAGCTTGCTAGAGCTGGTTGTCTAGTTATATTGGACAACCACAGGTCCTTATCTCCTTCAAGATTTTCTCCTTCCTCTCTAAAGCTCTAATTCTTATTTTTAAATTCTCTCCCTTCTTCGACAGTTTGATTCTTAATCTACTTTTTTGATGAATTAAAGGCTCCAACTGACTAAAACCTGGCAATTGGTTCAAATACCTCTTGAGAAGTATGCTATTGGATGCAAACAGGTTTACAAGATTAAAACCAAAACATATGACTCCGTTGACAAATATAAAGACTGGCTTGCAGCAAAAGGGTACAATCAATACTATAGTATTGATTGTGAAGAGACTTTTGCACTATTTTGCTAAAATCACATTTGCTTGTGTTAGTTGGCCATAACACTAGATGGACATTAAGAATGTCTTCATTAATGCCTTTTTATAAGAGGGAATCTATGACTCCTTCAGCAATTGCCTCATCAGGTTTGTAGTTTGAAACGAGCTCATTATGGTCCTTTGAGCCTCTTCCATTTGAGGTGTCGGATATCAACATAGCACTCATGATTCAACATTGTTTTCGTATGACTCCTTAAAGGGGAGGGACCTTCTGTTACTCTATGCTGATGATGTGATCATTATTGGCGATGACTCATGATGGCATTTTGAGAATTTTCTTCATCAAAAGATTTATGTGAAAGTCTTGGAACATTTCTGCTGTTTCTTTGGCATAGAAGTTGCCTACTCATCTGCTGGGAATCTTCTCTCCAATTGATACTTATAGATGATATTTTCTAGCACGCAGGTCTCATTAACAACAAGACAGCTGACACTCCACTTGAGTTAAACGCTAAACCTACACTTAATGATGGAGTTTCTTTCCTTTTCTAGATCCTACTTGCTATAAACAAGTTGTAGGAAATCTTGTCTGTTCCCTGGATTCTACCTTTGTATTCCATATTATGAGTTAAACCCTTGTAACTCCTATTCCTTTCTCCTTTTGAATGGCACTCCTACTTGTTTAAATTGCTCAGCTATTTTATGGATTCTTCACTATCTTTGAGGAACAATGACTAGAAAGTTCTTTTTCTATTCGGATGGTTAACTTTGAGATCTATTACTACCTTCTGCATCTTCCTTGCCTCTTCTCTGATGTCTTGAAAAAGTAAAAAAATGGTCCACTGTTTTGCATTCCTCTGCCGAGACTAATTATAGGGCTCTTGGTACTACATCTGAACTTGTTTGCTATGACTGTTACTTGCTGATATGGGCACTCATATTGATAATCCCACTGCTTTCTATTGTGAAAAGAAAAGTGCTTTCCACATTGCTTATAGCATATTCTTTCTTGAAGGTACAAAGCATCTTGATATAGACAGCTATTTTATACAACATCTTTGTCAAGGAACTATAACGATCTACCCTTTTTTCCTCTACAACTCAACTTTCTCATTTTTCACAAACTCACTAACAATTGCGAGATTCTGTCATCTAGTTGACAATCTATGGATGATCAACTTCTCTAGAGAGGATGTATAATCTTAATCTAAGGGAGCATATTTTGTTTGTACAGTTGCAGTGTACTATATCCATTATATTCTCTAGAGATTAGATTAGTTTACTGTAATTATTCTCAGTGTTTAGATTGGCCTGTTGTAGTTATCCTTTAGAGATTATATTATACACTTTTAGTCTGTAAAAGCATCCCATGCCTGGTTACAATGGCACAGACCATATTTATTCCAAAGATCTTTTGATTTTGTAAGAAGTTTCAATATGTGGATATCTATTATCTGTGATAGTAGAGACTTCTAAATGTATCATGCCATATCTTCGCTAACGTTGTGCGAGAGATTCCTTAGTAATGTCTAAAATTTGCTATTTTCCTATTTCATTACAATTATTGCCATGTTTCTGGTTTTGGTTATATCAGAAGCTTATCATCTATGCCAGGACATTATTTAAATTTTAATTATTAAAAAATTGATATGATTATTATGTTTGACTAAGACACATGGCTATTCTATTCCTGGAGCTCTACACATTTTCTCTGCAGCTGTCAATTAGCTAAAGGTTGGAGACGATGATCTTTCATTTTATTTTCTTTTATTGCTCAGAATTCCCAGAAGGGGAGTGAAGTGAATCTGACCTTGGGTGGGATTGATCTCAACAGCTCAGGAAGGTTAGCACTCGACATTGCTTCCTTGAAATCAACATGGCTCTTTGAACTTGCATATTGATTTGCAATCAAGTATTGAACTATCCTGAAATACAATTGCAGTGTGGTTGTCAGAGCAGATAGAAAGCTCTTGACAGTGCTCTTTCCTGATGGAAGTGATGGACGGGCCTTCACACTTAAGGTGCCTCATGTTCTATCATTAGTTTATGCTGAAATTTTTTTAATTACACAGATTTCTTCCTTACCAATCAAAATAAGAAAAAGAAAGTTCTTAAATGTTGGAAGTGCCCATTGTTCATATGGCTATCCATTTCCTTGTGTGCAAAACAGACTGAAACTTTGGAGGATTTGTATGAGTGGAAAACTGCACTTGAAAATGCTTTGGCACAAGCACCCAGCGGACCAACTCCACTTCAAAATACTTTGGCACAAGCACCCAGCGGACCAACTCCACTTCAAAATACTTTGGCACAAGCACCCAGCGGACCAACTCCACTTCAAAATACTTTGGCACAAGCACCTAATGCATCCCTCTTGACAGGAGAAAGTGGAATCTTCCGGGATGATGCGTCTGATGGAATTGAAGGGCTTGAACAATGTGTGTTCCTCCTAATCACATTTTGGTTTCCCATTAATCAAATAGATAAATTATTTGATTCCTGAACTGCTGCCTGGATACCTTACAAAAAGCTTCCCATCCTTACCATGTGGCTGCACAATGTTGTAATATGTACATGAATCACATATTGTGTTCAGAAATAATTTCTTCTGCTAGTGTCCATACTTCGGAGCATTTAATCCACAGTTGCCATAATTTTTATTGAATGTGACTTATCATGGTTCACCCCATCTTTCTGACAAATATGAAGTCATTTGCTAGTCCACCAAAAAGAAAAAAAAAGGAAAAAAGAACATTTGTTATTAATGTAATGCCATTTGCGCTTTTAACTGTATCATGTTCCCTTACCAAAAAAAAAACTGTATCATGTCCAATTTATCAAGTAATTGTCTTGTTATACAATTGTTGCAGTGAGGGATAGACAGCCTGCAAAATCATTGGTTGTTGGTAGACCGGTTTTACTTGCGTTGGAAGATCATGATGGAACTCCTTCTTTCTTGGAGAAAGCCCTTAGGTTTATCGAACAATATGGTAAAGCCTTTTCTGTTATATATTAAGATTTATCTTGTTATTATTATATGACCAAGATTATGCCTTATGAATTTCTTATGCAAGCAAAGTTCATTTCATGCACTGGTGGTTTTGATTATGAACTATGATTAAAGATATGTTCACTATAGTGGGTTTTTATGGTTTAATTTAGTATTATCCGCACATTCCTCTTGTTCATCAGCAGATACTGGCAACATGCCTTTTGACAGGGAGGAATTATATGAAGCAAAGAAAGAGATGCAGGAATTATAGGGTCCTCAGCCTCATGAAAAATGCACATAACTTTATCCCACAATTCGTCAATGTGATGCTTATAGAGACAGGGACCACAACAAGATGAGCTCAAGATAATGGTCCCCACCTGTACATCAAGAGATAGAGATAGGGACATTCCACGTGCATGAGCCATATATGTAAAATAGAAACCACCCTATCAATCAGTAATCACCTTGATCTTTGACACTAGCTCATCTTAGATAGAAAATTATATTAAACACAAATTATCTTAGATAGAAAATTATATTCATTTTTGTAATTATAATTTTTCTGATTGGCCCCAATTAGGGCTTGATTGTACTGAATGATTGGATTCTGTTGTCTGTATGTTCTCTGGTGGATCCACAACAAGGGATATGGCTATTTTCCTCATCTATAGAGTGCTTTGCTCTTTCTCTCTTATTCTATCACAGTTATTAGGGCTACTATTAGTTATCGATGCCAATTATTAAGACTGGGCCCACTATTTTATAAGGATTTGTTGAGGATCCCCCCTGATTGGAAGATTGTTTCTCTTTGGTTTGACTCCTAATCTGTTTCTCTTTGATTCAACTCCTAATGACAGATGGTTAGAAAGAGAGAAATGTCCAAAATGAGAATCAATAAACATATCTTTAATCATCCATCGTCTGATATTAATAGATTTATTTCTAATCTATGGTGGCCCTATCAATCCACTGCTTTTGAATTTTGATTACTGAAAACCCTTGTGAAAGATCTGGGAACAATTTTTTTTTTCCGTATGCATGCTTATGATGTATCTTATCTGTAATTACACTAAGGATTAGATAGCTATGTCTACAGACTAGACAGCCTAATTTCCTTTCTTGTTTTCCATATATTGTATTATCTAAATCTATATAAACAAGGCATGGCCGGTCACAATGATACAGACCATTTTACTCAGTAAGGAAGCCCGCGTGTCATCTCTGGTCTGTAACAGTTAACAGATCTTCTGATAATTCCTGCCCCCAAACTGCTCCTCAGATCTACTTTGACCGTACCTTGCCATTGGATTTCCTTGAGGCCTACCTGTTAAAAGATCCCAGCACACATCACATTTCTTTTAGATGTGTGACCATCTGGTGGAGCCTGCTGCAGTGGAAAAAAAGTATCCCTCACCTCTTACACATCTAAGGAAAATTCCCCTTACCTCTTACACATCTAAGGATTTCTGAGCTCAGAAAATTGTACATTTCTCATAGGCTGAGTGCCCTATGGATTTTTTCTTTTTAGTAACCTAAATAAATCATTTGTTTTCAGCAGATGCTCTAAAGAGTATTATGACTTGAAAAGTTGTAAAATGTGTGACATAGCGGAGAGTATATGAAAAATTTATCCTCTCAAAACTCTAAAAGCTGTGATGGTAAGAGAATGGGTGACTTTGGGCTTTTAAATTTTTTTTTTTTATGATTTTAGGGATTCTTTGGACAGTGTACTGCTTACTTCCACTTATATATTCAATAATTTCTAAAGAAAAGAAGATCAGTTAATTTTAGAGATCTGATAAACCAAACTAAACCAAACCAAGCCTTTTCCCACTAGGTGGGGTCGGCTATATGGATTTGACGACGCCAATCAAATCTGTTTAGGGCTATGTCCTTCTTTAGATCGATATAGGCAAGGTCATGTTTAATAGTTTGTTTCCAACTTCTCTTGGGTCTCCTTCTCCCTCTCCTACTCCTGGCAATCTCCATGCTTTCACACCTTTTAACAGGTGTCTCCGTTGGACGCCTTCTAACATGGCCGAACCATCTCAGTCGATTTTCTCTCATTTTTGTAGAAAATAATGTGACTTAGGCCCACTAGGCCCAGCCCAAGGCCCGTCAGAGCTTGTATATAACTGTATCTTGAGTTATCTCTTATTTATTTATTTCCTTGTATAGATTTATAGATTGATTTGATTATCCTTGATGAAGGTTGTAAATTGATTTGATTACCCTTGATTAGGGATTGTATATTGATTAGATTACCCTTGATTTGGGTATTGTGTAATTATAAAATCTCATACGAGCCTCTCATTGAGGTATTGGTTTCTCTCCACCTTTGGTTTATTCTTCTTCCTATCTTTACATATCATTTCATGGTATCAGAGCTCGAGGCTATGATCTATCATCATTGATCAATCACCATTGATCAATCTTCTTCATTCTTTGATCCATTTAGTCTCCCTGGTGTGAATTTCTTTTCTGTCAAGAGAAACTGTCTGATCCATCAGTGGCCCACCAGATCAGCTGCAAGAAAACTCCTCAGAAGAGATCGACCAGTCATCAGGACCATTTTAAGGATTTTTATGGATTTTTTCTTCTTCATTTGAGGTATTTTTTATCCCTTCTTCCTCTATCGGTTTTGATATTTTTCTACAAGATTGTTTTCATCACAACCGTCCAATATTGTGGATCTGTGTCCGATCTTCATCAAACTTGGACGGGAGGTAGGACTTTTGGTATTCTTCCAATCTTTTCTATCTGATCTGTGCATAGATCAGATTGTGGGGTCCACGTACCTCATCTGCCATCAGCATCTAGGTCGCCTGGGGGCTGTCTGTGCTGGATTTTGAGCATTTTATGCTGCGGGCTTGCTGTCTGTGCTGGATTCTTCTGTGCTGTTGCTCTTTTGTGCTGGATTTTGTGCTGATAGCTGGTTGTGTGTGCTCTTCTGTGCTGTATTAGCAGCTATCCTCTCCTGCTGCTTATCTATTTCCTCATTTCATTTCTGTGTGCATCTTGCTATTCTGTAGTTGTTTTCTATCCTTAGTTGTTTGCTGCTGTTTCATTTTGCTGCCGCTTCTTTAATATGGACAAGTATGATGTTAATCCCATTAAATTCAATGGAAATAATTACATGGCTTGGTCATTTCATCTGAAGAATTTCGTTGAAGGCCAAGGATTGTTTGGTTATCTTGATGGCTCGATAACTAAACCTACTACAACTACTGACACCAAAGCTTTAGCTACCTGGTCTAAAGAAAATGCTAAGGTTATCACTTGGATTCTTAACTCCATTGATCCTTCTCTTGCCATTGCTCTTCAAGCATATGCTGCTTGCCTCTGATATGTGGGGTCATCTAAAGAATGTTTATCATCAAACCAATAAAGCTCGCAAATTTCAACTCGATAGTGAAATTGAGAAATTCAGTCAAGGTGATAAAACTGTGCAAGAATACTACAATGGATTTCTCACATTATGGACTAAGAGGGATGCTATGATAATCCAGTCCGTATCTGTTGGGTTTCTGACTGAGGCACTTAAATTACAAGAGGAAACTCACATTAGTCAGTTTCTTATGAATCTCAGACCAGAATTCGAATCTGTCCGTTCAGCTCTTATGAATAGAGAAGTCACAGCCAATCTGGACACATGCTTCCAAGAAGTCCTTAGAGAAGAACTTCGCCTTAACTCTAAGCGTGTTATCCTTGAAGACCCAAAGGCTCCTCTTCAGGCTGAGACTGCTCTTCTAGCAGCCCCTAATCAGAAGCCTACTCAATGCTATGAATGCAAAGGCTTTGATCATCTAGCCAAGAGCTGTCGAAAGAAATTGATTTGCAGATATTGCAAACGCTCTGGTCATCTCATTAATGATTGTCGTAGTTTACAAAGGAAGAATGGACCCCAGCAAAAGCAACATCCTCCCACTGCATCCAGACAACATACTCCTGCTGCGTTCCAAGTTCAAGCACCTCTCCCTGACACAGGCAACACTTCTTCCGGGACTATATCCATGACTCCAGCCCACATTCAAGACCTGATTCAGAGCACGGTGACTTCTGCATATGCATCCATGGGTTTTTCTGGTGGTTGGTACCAAACTCCTTCTCCTCTTGCATTTCCTGCTTTTCATTCTTCAATCTCTAGGTCATCCTCCATTATCCCATCCACCTGGTTTCTAGATTCAGGGGCCTCAAACCACATGACTTCTGTGGAACATAGTTTTACAGCTTCTCACCCTTATACTGGCAAAGACAAAATAACTAATGCTAATGGCGACCAATTACTCATTTCAGGAATTGGTACCATTACTTTATCTAGTGTCTCTGGACAATCCCTCCACCTTTCCAATGTTTACTTTGTTCCCAAGTTATCAGCAAATTTACTTTCTGTAGGCCAACTGATTGATGATGGGTACCATATTAAATTTTCTTCCACTGGTTGTGTCATACAGGAGCGGCACACTGGGAAGTTGATCGTGACGGGGAGTAAACATGGTCGACTGTTTCTGCTGGACATTGGACATCATTCCCTCTTTTCTTCTTTTTCTTCTCATTTTAATAACTTATGGACTATCTGGCATAGTCGTCTTGGTCATGTGAACAATGCTTATTTATTTTCTTTGTTTTAAAATTGGCTGTTTAGATTCCACTGTTGATAATAAAATGATGTCCTCTTTTCTTCAATCTAAGTGTGCTACATGTTGTTTAAGTAAAAGTCATATTTTACCATTTCCCATTCATCATTCCCGTGCGTTATCTTCTTTTGATATCATTCACACTGATGTGTGGGGCATTGCACCCACATTAAGTAGGACAGGTTTTAAGTATTATGTGACTTTTATTGATGATCATTCTCGATTCACATGGATTTATTTCATGCGCTTCAAATCTGAGGTCTTTTATCTTTTCCAAAAGTTTATAATATGGTTAACACACAATTTCAAAAAGATATCAAAATTCTCAGGTCTGACTCCGGTGGAGAATACATGTCCCATGAATTTTCTACCTTCCTTTCTGCTAAAGGCATTATTCACCAAAAATCATGCCCACATACTCCACAACAAAATGTTGTTGCTGAGAGAAAGAACAGGCATATTCTTGCAACTGTTCGTACTCTCCTTCTTGAATCCTTAGTTCCTCCCACATTTTGGTGTGATGCTGCTCATACCGCTGTGTATCTCATCAATCGTCATCCTAGCTCCGTTCTAGGAAAGATTACTCCATATGAAGCTCTTTTTAGCCATAAACCTTCATATTCTCACTTGCGTGTTTTTGGTTGTTTATGCTTTGTCCATCTTCCACCTACAGAGCGCACTAAGTTGTCACCCCAGGCTGCCAAATGTCTCTTCCTAGGTTACAGTTCTGAACACAAGGGATTTCTATGTTATGATCCCTCTGAGAAACGCATGCGGATATCTCGTAATGTGATCTTTTTAGAACACATTCCCTTCTTTTCTTTGTGTCTCCAAACTCATCCTGTTGCTGTCTCTTATTTGCCACACTTCCCTGTGACTACTTCTTCCAAACCACCAATTACCAATGTCTATGTCCGGCGAAACAAGACTCATCCTGTGGGGCCTCCTTCTCCCGTTCCTATTCCCATGCCGCCTCATGTACCCTCAGGTATTAATACTTCCTCTACTAATATCCAACCCCTGCGACGATCTAGTTGTCCTTCGGTTGCTCCTGATAGATATGGCTTCCCTGCTCTTTTCACTTCTTTGGATAGTGCTCCTATACCCACCTCTTATTCACAGGCTTCGAAGATTGCATACTGGCAGGATGCTATGACTGAGGAATTGTTGGCTCTTGAGGCAAACCATACATGGGACTTGGTACCGACACCTGACAAAGCCTCTGTCATTGGCAGTAAGTGGATCTTCTCTGTCAAGGTTAACTCTGATGGGAGTCTGGATCGCTACAAAGCACGATTGGTTGCACAGGGTTACAAGCAGGAGTATGGCATTGATTATGAAGAAACATTTGCTCCAGTGGCTAAAATGACCACAGTTCGTACTCTTCTTTGTGTAGCTGCAGCTCGCAATTGGCCTTTGTGGCAGATGGATGTCAAAAATGCTTTTCTTCATGGCGACTTGAAAGAGACTGTCTATTTAAAACCTCCTCCTGGTTATGCTTGTCCTCCTCAGCATGTTTGCAAGTTGCGCAAATCTCTTTATGGACTTAAGCAGGCTCCCAGGGCTTGGTTTGATAAATTCCGAGCCGCTATTCTTCAAGCTGGGTTTCGTCAGAGTCATTCTGATAGTTCTCTCTTTCTTAGATGGACACCAAAGGGTTACACATTCCTTTTAGTCTATGTTGATGAATGATTATCAGTGGCAATGATATTTCTGGTATTACGGATCTCAAGCATCATCTCACTCGCCACTTTAAAATGAAGGATCTCGGTCCTCTCACATATTTTCTCGGGCTTAAGTTTTCGCGTACTAAGTCGGGCATTCGGATACATCAGCGTAAATATGCTTCTAATTTGATCACCTCCGCCAGACTTGATGATGCTCATACTGTTGATACGCCAATGGAATTAAATAGTAAACTCAGTGCAGAGGATGGTCCCCCCATGGATGATCCATCTATTTTCCGTCGGATCGTTGGTAGTTTGCTCTACTTAACTATGACTCGCCCTGATATTTCTCATGCGGTGCATACGGTTAGCCAATTTATGAGCAATCCTCATAAACCTCACCTTGCTGCTGCTTTGCGCATTCTCCGCTATGTTAAAGGCACTCCCAGTCATGGTCTCTTCTATCCGTCTGATACTTCTCTATGCTTATCAGCGTATGCCGATGCCGACTGGGCTGGTTGCCCTGATTCCCGGCGCTCTACCATTGGCTGGTGCATGTTTCTTGGCGACTCTCTGATTTCATGGAAGTCCAAGAAACAAACCACTGTATCCAAATCTTCTGCTGAGGCTGAATATTGGGCAATGTCGTCTACAAGTGCAGAAATCATCTGGCTCCGCCGTCTTCTTTGTGAATTTGGTATTATTGTTAATATGCGTACACCTCTTCATGGAGATAATACCAGTGCTACTAGAATTGTTAATAATCCAGTCTTTCACGAACGGACGAAGCACATTGAGATTGATTGTCACTTCATCCGTCAGCATGTTGTCACTGAGAAGATCACCTTGCCTCATGTTTCTACTCATGACCAGTTGGCAGATATCTTCACAAAAGCTCTTCCTAAGCCACGCCATCATGAACTTACTAGCAAATTGTTGTTTTTTGCATTACCACATCAATTTGAGGGGGAGTGTAAAAAATAATGTGACTTAGGCCCACTAGGCCCAGCCCAAGGCCCGTCAGAGCTTGTATATAACTGTATCTTGAGTTATCTCTTATTTATTTATTTCCTTGTATAGATTTATAAATTGATTTGATTATCCTTGATGAAGGTTGTAAATTGATTTGATTACCCTTGATTAGGGATTGTATATTGATTAGATTACCCTTGATTTGGGTATTGTGTAATTATAAAATCTCATACGAGCCTCTCATTGAGGTATCGGGTTTCTCTCCACCTTTGGTTTATTCTTCTTCCTATCTTTACATATCATTTCAATTTTATCTCCAATCGGTGCTATTCCTACTTTGCCCCTAATCTCCTCAACCGTAGTAGCCTCTTAATAAGGCTTATTTCGTTTGTTAAGTATTTCCCTATTCATTTTCCGAAGGTTCGTTATTTTTTGAAACTTAGTAATGGAAAAATGGATATCTATATATTATCAGATCTCTAAAATTTCATTAGGTCTTTATGTTTGAGACCTAATGAAATTTTAGAGATATGATAATATATAGAAATCCATTTTTCCATTACTAAGTTTCAAAAAATAACGAACCTTCGGAAAATGAATAGGGAAATACTTAACAAACGAAATAAGCATTATTAAGAGGCTACTACGGTTGAGAGTTAACATCCTTCCATTTTTGGGTTATTTTAATGGAATATTTGGCCTCATGGTAGTGGTGTATCTCTAGATGGGATGATGGTGTAGAAGATAACAAGGCTGTATGCTAACAGGCCCTAGGCCCAGCCCTACAAAGGCCCATTACAGCCTCCCACATTGTGGGATTTAGTCAATCCTTGTATAGCTGATTTCTCTCATTGTATAGCTGATTTCTCTCTTTATGTATTCCTTGTATAGACTAGGATTGATTCTTTTCCATTCTTTCATTATTCTAATTTGTACTGTTAACATACTTAGTGCCTTGATTAAGTTCTATTTTCATTATAAAATACAATAGTCGATGATCCAAGGGACATCAACTTTCTCTCCAATCTTCTTCTTCTTCATCTTCTACACATTAACAGATGGGATGTCTGTACATGGACCTGAAATATATCTTGTGTAGATAACAACTATATTCCAATTTAGCTTGAAAATCTCTTAAACTTTTATGCTTATGAAATTGAATATTCTAATATTTATTTGTCAGGAGTGAAAGTAGAAGGGATCTTCCGGCAGGCTGCTGATGTTGATGATGTTAAACGTCGAATTCAGGAATTTGAGCATGGTCTGTCTTCTTAGGTCTAATGGATTATTCTATATGATTCTTTTGTTTCTTTGGCTATGCTTTCATCCCATCATCTTTATAATTTGGTCTTGAAGTTGATTTTATATTCTAGTAGTCTTTTCATATCATGAAAAGTAAAGAAAAAGTTTCTTATCAAAAGTTTTTTGTTTGTTCTTGGGCTGATTGTCAGTGCATCTTATTTTGTAATTTGGACCTGATGATGTGTATTTTCAGGAAGAATTGAGTTTTCTCCAGATGAAGATGCACATGTTATTGCTGATTGTATCAAGGTATTCTCTTCTAAATTCATGTTCGCGTATATTGTTTAACCATTTTGAATTAATTTGCGTAGCGTTTTGAATTTCTTCTTCTACTTTGCCTCCAGCACATTCTTCGGGAGTTGCCATCATCTCCAATCTCAGCATCATGTTGCTCCTCATTATTAGAAGCATTCAGTAAGTCTTGGCTTTTGCTTGCACATGTACATTTTTACATATAGATATTACCCTATCAGTGCTTCTTAATGCAACTTTGTTGATTACTTCTACCAAGTTACATTGCTATGATGAGTTATATTAAGGAACCGCCAGACTGTTCCTAGCTTAGTAACTGTCTAGCTTGTGGGGCCCACCTGGAAGCATGACAATCATGTGGGCTTTTAAGGTTTGAAAGGTCTCCCCCATGACCAACCTATGTGCATAAAATAGGAGTCATTTGATAGGTGACGTTTTCTGGGTTTCAAAGATGTACAATCCTAGCCGCTGATGGTTGCCAAAGTTTGTATAATGAATTGGAGGGCCTACACAAGTTAGATGAGTATCAGATTTGGGTTGGTGCTAATTCATATGGGGTTAATGATTTTGAAGGTTCTAGTTTGATCGTTGCTGGACAATGGTACAAAATTGTGTTTGTGATGGGCTTGTAGTCGACCATGAAAACCGATATGTCGCGGAGGGAATTTTTTTTGTCCAAAAAACTTTTGAAAAAATTATCCAAAAATTTAGAATATTAGAAAATTCTAGAATCCAATGTTCCTTTTTTTTTTTCCTTTTTTCCTATTAGGACATATTATAAAGCAATATGTTGGCCCCCCAAATTATTAACGTCCTGTACTGTTGTTTTGACATTTTTTTTATCAATTTTTTTTGGCAGAAATTGTGTTCAAATTTCACAAAAAGAAAAAAAAAAACATATGCTAAATTTGTAAGAATGTCACCATAAAAACAATATATCATGCAAAAATAAGAATGCTTGAGTTAGGAGAATAACTCTAACAGTGAAAAGCTATATGTAAATTGAAGGGTTTTTATTTTTATTTTTATGACAGTATATGTAAATTGAATTTTAAGAGTGAAAAGCTTAAACACAAGTATGTTTGAGTTAGGAGAATAATGCAAGAGTGAGAATTTACCTGGATGGAGGTCAATACCAAGTCGAGTGTCATTTAGGCTGCATATTACCATTAGCGTTGTCATTGTTGTCACAATAATGGTAAAATTGGTCTTGTTGATATGCATATGGCTGTTTAAAATCTTAGAGCATTTTGATGTTTTCGAATTCCTTGAGGATGCTTGATGCAACCCAAAATAGGTATATTGAATCAGACCCAAGAAGAAACCCAAAGGGCCAAAGTGGCTCAAAAGCCTAATTAAGTGATGTAATTATACATGTATAATTCAAGTAATTTTCTCCTGCGAACGTACCTGCATAACGGTTGGAGCCGTGAAATTCAGGGAGGTCCCAGACTCTCAGTTTAATGATGGGGCCCCCTCCTATTTAACGTCCAGATCAGGATATACGCATGCGGACATCTCATAGGAGAATATTTTACCCAATGATTCCTCACTTATATAAAAGGAAGTGGCACATGCCTAACTAAAATTCATTTTGGGAGGATTAATCCAGAATTCCTTGTTCTCAGAGATGGGCATGTCTTGATTGGCAAGCTGCTTTTCATGGGTAATTCAGTTACCTATCCAACAAAGCCAAAATTGTGGATTCTGACATGATTTGAAGACGTTAGAGCCGTTTTCTTATAGGATGCAGTCTAGTTCCGACTTCTGAGTTTGAGTCTTGTTACAATTGGTTATTGTATGTTGAGTTCCTATTGAAAGATATTCTTTCTTTCTTTTTTTTTTTTAAAGTCTCTTTTGAGTCTTCAATAGAAGTTTAAGTTATCTTTGAATAAAGGAAAAGGAAAGAGTCACAAATTAACAACTACAAGGATGGATGTCCAGCCACTCTTTTTCCTGGTTTGTACAACTTAAATCACACATCAAATATAGTGATTTCTGATTTCTCCATCGATGTGGACTGAACTCTCCATGGTGATGACTCCATTGTACTGCATACTTTGAATCTCCTGCCGGGAAATTGAAGTTGTCCAATTCCCTCTTTTATCTTGCATTAATACTTTGATTCCTTGACACCTATATAATTTGTTTGGTTCTTAAGACAGTTAGAGCATCATCCTTAATAAATATGTTTTATAGTGGATCATTGTTTCTCACTGTCTGTCTTCTCAAGATATTTGATATGCTTACTTACCTTTCATTTTTACTTGGTCAACTTTAATATGTTGATTAGAAACCACTCATGGATCTAGAGTTGATGCTATGCGTTCTGCTATATTTGAAGATTTTCCAGAGCCTAATCGCCATCTGCTAAAGAGGTACTGTTGTATTATGTCTTGTTAATCCACATATTATAATCTATGGCAATACACAACATAATATAAAACATATTCATGTTACATTTCAAAATAAGTGCCAAATACATGTCAAACAATTCAGTTTTATCTGTAAATGCTGTATCTAACATGTATTAGATGATGTACCTTGTAACATTGTTGAGCAGTGATTGCCAAGAATTGGTTTAATGTTAGCCATCATCATACATTCAAAACCTAGTTTTGCAAGCACAGTTCACTTTCAACCTCTTTTCCCCTAAGCATGGAAGTCCTGATATGCAAGGCCCACCTGAAAGCGTGACAATCCCGGGACGGTAGGGTTTGAAAGGTCTCTCCATAACCTACCTCTGTGTCCGCGTATGCATGTGTGTTTAGATTGGTTATAGGAGGGGCCAGGTGGGGGCCATAGCCACGCTGTTCCATGCTTAGGGACAGATGGCATTGCTGAGAATTCTTGAATGTATATTTGTTTAATATCATTTAATTGTTTTTTTCATTTTTTTTTGAAATGATGGTTATTAAATATCAAGAAATATGCAACACAATTCACAAGAGAAGAAGAAATCAAAAGCTAGGCTTGGTTTGTCTAGTTCCTCATTTCATGATTGACATCCACACATACACATGATCTACTTTTAGTTTCTAAAGAAAAATGAGAAGATGAATAGAAACTTGGTTCAGTTCTTTTGGAGATGGACATGTGAAAGCTGGACGTGATCTATCATTCTTCTCATGGACAAGACTGTAGGCAGTACCTTGAAGCATTACAAATTTAGAATATGCTTCTTCTTGTGCGAGCTACAAACCATGCTCTTGGTCAATTATAGGAACCTTGTTAGGGAAACATCATTTTGGTTATTCTTAACGGCCTTCAAAATTATCCACCTCCTGCAGTGAGATTATGTTGCAGTATATTATCCCTGATTAAATTAGTGCTCCAGTATCATGTTGTCTTTTCCAGTTGTTCCATTTTATGGAGTCTGATGAATCAATAGTTTTCTTCTGGGTTCAGGATTCTTAAAATGATGCAAACTGTGGTTTCTCATAAGTCAGAGAACCTGATGTCGACATCAGCTATTGCAGCTTGCATGGCTCCCTTACTTCTTCGCCCACTTCTGGCTGGTGAATGTGAGGTTCAGAATGACTTCAACATGGGTGGGGATGCTTCTTTTCAGCTTATGCAAGCTGCTGCTGCAGCTAACCATGCACAAGCCATTGTTATAATCCTACTCGAGGAGTTTAAAACCGTATTTTCAGTAAGTTCCCTTGCCATTTTCTTCTAAAAGTGAACTGGGAACTCAGTTTTTTATGGGCCATCCTCTTCTGAGTGAGGTCTTTCATGGCTTGCCTGAGAAACAACATTCTAAGCCACTTTTAGGACCCACTTGGATGCATGCCAACATAGGAGGGAAGTGTGATGGAGGTCACATTGTGGATATGATTTTGGGCAGAAATCATCTCGATTCCTTACAATCATTGATTTAGGGGCCAGAAAGTTTAACTGTTTCTTGAATTACACCTTTTATGAAATTCAATCCAACTGTGAGTGTAACTTGGATTAGTGTCAAATTAGGGTGAGTGCCAATTTGTGGGGTTTAGTTAGGGTGAGGGGGTTGGATCAGATCACGAAGGGTCCCCTGTGGGGGTGAAAAAGTTCTCTCTCACGCAAGCTATGGTTAGGTTATTTTAAGTTATCAGGATTGGATAGAGTTAGATTGATGAATTGACGTCATTATGTCATTAATTATATTAGATGAATTATGGCGTGAATAGGTTATTTTAACTCTATAAATAGTCATTGGTTATTGTCAATCAAATAGCAGAAAAATTTCGCAAGATATACTCTATAAATTTCTTCATGGTATCAGAGACATATAACTGCTAAAAGCATATAACTAGTGGAAAGGTCCCATAATTTTTTTTTTTATAGTTGATGAAATCCTGAACTATGGTTTGACTTGCATAGATTAAGAGAAAGAGAACAAATCACTATCCTAACATTTCTGCTATTAATATATTTTTTAAAACATTTGCTTGTATGAACTAACACTATTCATGGAAGTTCTGTGAATTGATGAGGATGATTACATGCAGGAAGGTTCCTTTTCTCCTAAAACATATTCAGAAGTTAGTGGTAGTGAGGATGACGTGTCAACAGACGATGAACTCCTGGAAGATGATGAATATCATGAGAGTGATCTCAATCTAGAGATAGAGGTTGACCTTGATTCAGAAACAGAGGACGACCAGGATGAAGAAAATGGTGATGATTCTAGCATAGAGAATGACCATGATGAAGGAAATGATCCAGAGAGAGGAGATGACCCCGGAAGTAAAATAAGTGGGTCACACAGTGAAAGCAGTGACCTTGACAATAGTGAGGTTTGTGCCAATATTATTATCATACAAACACAACTTCAACAAATGACAATGGGAACTTTGCCAAGGTGTTACATTATTATGGAAATTTTATGCATGAATCCCATTTTCTAAGGATCTTACTTATTTCTTTTTTTTTTTTTTTTTTGATATGGAAGGATCTCACAGTTTTTATTGCTGAAACTTATGATTTGCGATTCTAATATTACGAAATTTTATTATTCCTTAAAAAGAAAGTTCCATGAGACTTGAAACTTTTAATCAACAATAAAAGTAAGTAAAAAACCTAAAAAATTAAAGAAAAAAGTTAGAGAAGATTGGGGTTTTAGAGGAGGAGAAAGAACTTGAAGAACCATGAGGATGGGTTGCCAAACCACTTATGACCAGCCTTAAACTTTATGTATATTATTCACTATTTTTGGAAAGGAAATTGATATTGGCACTCCTTTTTTTGATGGAGGCACTCCTTTTCAAGGTAACTGGTGAGAAGGAAATTGGCTTGAAATGGAGTACCTCCATCAAAAAAAGGAGTGCCAATATCAATTTCCTTTTGGAAATTACAAAAGCCTCCTCACCAACGGGAGTGACTATTTGCACATCCCTTCTTGCTCGGTGCATATCCATTCATGGGACCCCTCTAGCACCTTTCCAAAATACCCTTGTCCCCTCCCTCTCCCTGCTCGGCGCACACCCCGGCTCCCACCTCCTCCCTCCCTCTCTCCCTCTCCCTCTCCTTCCTTCACTCTCCCTCTCCCTCCTTCTCTCTCCCTCTCCTCCCTGCAATTTTCTAGATCCCACTTGTCAGCCCATTTGATGGAAAATGGTATTGTTTTCTTTCCTTTTTACTATTTCTAAAATGAGGTTCTCCAGTTTTGAATTGCTAAATTTAAATTTGTTAGCCACTTGTATATTGCTGTCATATATATTTGTACATGGCCATTTTTAAGGGCGTGTATCCGATATTTTTTAGGGCCTTCTCTTTGGCTCCCTGCTCAACATAGTCCTTTTATTCTATACATGTTTATAATACATCTAATGAAATCAATACCAATGAAATAAGAAAAAAATTTATTTGATGGCAATAACCAAATCAGATGATCTCAATCATTATTGGTTCCTTTCTACATCTAATAAATAAATTTATAGTGTTTTATTTAAAGAGTATTTTTCTACTGAATGCTCGAATCTCCTCGTCATCTTTTCTGTTATTGTGCCATCATATTTTCATACATCTCCCAAATGCAGGTCTCCTTACTTCTTGATTTAGACTCTCCTTAAGTTATTAAAGATTTTGGAGACAATGATTAACCACAACTGCGATTCATACTCCACTTCATTATCATAATGCTCAGATTATTAGCACTGTGCACAGTTTGAGATATAATCATTCTGTCATGCCCACTATTGAGTCTCGTGAGCTGCTGGAAGATGTGTCTACTCCAACAAGCCCACTGCTTAAGTCACTTGATCTTAGCCTGTCCCCTCTAGTCCAATATCAATAGATAAATCAAGTGATCCTGTGCCCAATATCAAGCAGCCAGCTATTTGGGGGCATACGCCTGTGAGTGTTTTGCATTCATATGGTCTACATTGTGTGATTTAACTTCACTAATATTTTTTGATCAGTTGTAGTGATCTCATTGCTTTTTTTCTGGAGACTAGTAAATAGCATGCCTAATTCATGGCATGCTTATTATGCTTCCACGCCAAGGTACTTTATTTATATTATTATTCATTTAATTTTGACAATGTCGTACATTTTAAAGACATTAGAAAAGGTAACATGTTTACAGTAATTACTAAGAAGGAAGGAGATTGGGAAAGTTGTGAAAGTTGTGAAAGTAGCATGATAAAAAAATAAACAAGACTAAAGTATGGCTATTTACTCCAAAAGCAAAAGGATACTGGTTTTGTTGGTCCAAAAAACTGTTTTCTCCTCTTTCATTTAATTTTATATTTTTTACGTTAGCTTTTAATAAATGCAAAGTATTTTCGACATATAATTATCCAATGTGTGGGGACAATTTATTTATTTATTCATTTCATTCTATTGTATGAACTTAAAACCCTTAAAAATCATTTTTCGATAGTACATATAAGTTTTCAAATGGGATTTAGAAGGTTACATTATTCTTAGACAACAATAAATCCAAAGCCCAAACACATTAGTCCTCCATCTTGAAGAGAGTTTTTCTTTTTCACATTCTGCTAAGGAGCCCCTATCACAAATCCAACCCTCTCACACTCACTAACCCTCCATGAATTAACACTCAGCATAATTTGTCATTAATATGCATTACCGAACATCAGAATGACTTTCATAAAAAAATTAACTTAAGTAATCATATGGCTTGTTTGTTTATAGGGTAGAGTAAAATGAAATGAAATAGAGCGTCAAATCAAGAAAAAAGATAGTGGAGGGAGTTGGTTGCAAAGGCACGAAAAGACAAAAAACTACTTTCTTTGCCCAAAATCATATTAAATGAGACTTATTCATCACACTATTATCTCATCATTTGCATGCATCCAAGTGGGTCCCATTAGGGGCTTAAAGTTTTACCCCTCACGCAATCTGTGAAAGGTACCTCTTAGCTAAACATGACCCCTATATACATGCATGCACGCGCGTGCGCACACACACAACACACACACATATATATAAATATGAGAAATGCTCCTATTCATTTATCTCTCACCGTCTTACTATGCGAGGAAGTTTGATGGTGGGCCCCATTGATCACAGGATGGGGGGATGGAAAGAGCAATCTTGGATGTGACCGGATATCTTTTTTTCTTTTTTTTGCTAAAGGATGGAATCGCATACAAAAACCAGCCAAAAGGCACACAAGACACAGAACGGAGAGACAGATCAAACAAACAAGACCAACAACAAGAACCACTGGCGACAGTCACAACCCTACAAAACAAAAGTACTAAAGACAACAACTACATACTACCACAAAACCAGAAGACTACTAGCATCCTTTAAAAAACTTCATTGACTTCTTTGGTCGTTTGGAAGAAGAGGCCGAGGGTGGATCCACCATTGAGAGGGCTTCCATCATATTGATGCAAGATGATGTTGATATTCTAGAAGAAGATGCACATTCATTAGCGAAGTTAAACATAGCTTGATAAATCCTAGCAGCTCGGAGATCTTCAATGTATTGCTCATGAATCCCTAATGGCAGAGTTGTAGGGTATAGAGTGGGTTTTTGAACATCCAACTTTGACAACATATCTTCCACTTTATTAGCCTCCCTCTTCTAGTAATGTGCAGTAATGTGCCAGATATCTAGTTTGGGGTCAATCCCTTGCCTCCAACCCTTTCTTCTGTGGCCCACAAGCTTAATGACTTTATATGAAAGAAAAAAGATTTGACCCTCTATCCAACGGTCCAAGCCATTCAGATTAGGGTAAACCCAACAAATCTGGTGTAATTTAGGGGTCCCGTGTGTGTGGACGATTCGGATAGTTGATAGGCGACCCCATCATGCTACCTCTCATTGTAAGATGGTAAGAGATAAATGCACAGGAGCATCTCTTTATCTATCTCTACATATATATATATATATATCATGACATAATTTTTTGAAATTGAACTTACTAGTAATAAACTTGTTTTCAATTTTAATGTTTAGCTCTCCTTAATTACACTAAATGCTACCTTGGCTCTATAATTAGTAAGGATGGGAAATTGATGAAGATGTCGAACATAGGATTAAAGCAGGACGGTGGAAGTGGAGACTTGCTTCTGGAGTGCTTTGCGACCGATGAATGCCAACAAGATTGAAGGAAAAATTTTACAGGACAATGATTAGACCAGTTATGACCTATGGAGCAGAATGTTGGCCAATCAAGAAGCAACATATGCACAAAATAGATGTAGCAGAGATGAGGATGTTGAGGTGGATGCGTGGTAAAATTAGGATGGATAGAATTAGAAATGAGCGCTTTTGATAGCATTTAGGGGTAGCAACAGTAGGAGATAAAATTAGAGAAACCGTTTTTGAGATGGTTTGGGCATGTCCAATGTAGGCCAGTAACGGCGCCGCTAATGAAAAGCTTGGCCATATGGCTGATGGCCCACTAAGCGGATGGGGTAGGCCAAAGAGGACGTGGATGGAGATAGTAAAAATAGATATGAAGAAGTGTAACTTATCTAAGGATTTGGCTGAAGATACATTTGAATGGAGAAACAGAATTCTTGTAGCCAACCCCAACATAGTTGGGACAAGGCTTTGATGATGACGATGATGATGATTATGCAGTAATGCATACTTCAATACTTTTAGCAAATTCACTATGACTATTAAATGTAGTCTAATATCTTGTATTTATTCCTAAATAACAAGAAGTAATCATTATCCTTAATGCGTGCTCACATATTTATCTAAAATCTTTCTTATGATTAGGATGGAATCAAGTTCACCATATTATCATCCATGGGCTTTATCCAAAATTTTAGAAGCTTTGAATTTTGTGGATAGTTGGAGAGGTGTCAACCTCTTGTTATCATCTAGGGACTTTAGATTAACTAAGCCAGCTTGATGAAACTCCAAGTGCTATTATGTGACTTTTGAATTTTGATATTGGGATTTCTTCTTTTTCCAATGTAATTTTGCAGGCGAGGAAGAATCTTTCTACGGAATCGATTGATATTTCTGTTGAAGATGAGTACGTAATGTTTCCATGATGTTTAGAAATCTAGTATTTCTTTTTTTCTTTTTTTTGCTCCCATTCCCATCATTTCAGTTTCATCTAATCTTGATATGTGATTTTTTCCATTAGAAATAAAGGAATAGACCCAATTTATATGCTTTATTTTTTTAGTTTACTATTATTTTTCTTTAAGATTTTGGTGACTCAACGTTGGTAATTATCGGGAATGCTTTAAGCTTAGTTATAGGACCTTTTGGTTTTGGCTGGAACCTGATGAGATTGATGGTCTCTTTGAGAATTGTAATCTCTCTCTCTCTATCTATATATATATATATATATGTGTGTGTGTGTGTGTTTATGTGTTTTGTGTGAGCGTGTATTTCTGTTTTTGATGTGGATCCATCAGAAGAAGAGCTAGAAGATCACATCGTGGAGCAAATTATAGCATATATAGAGGCCTGAAATGGTGTGCACACCCATACCCATGTGTATGTGTGAGCGGTTCAGATTCAATGACGATCCCAAATAATACATATAGCACTGTTTGAACTGATTAAAGAAAAGAGTTCCTAGCTGGAACTGCTAGGTCTAGTCCAATTGGGTTCACTACATCCCATGTTTGGACCCATGGGGCCAAACTATGTGTGCCATGCCCATAAGGTATTGCGTGTCATTTATATTAGGCCGGGCTTGGTTGACCAGTCATATGACTGTCACCCTCTTTTTTCTCCTATTTTCTTCATGTGTACAAGTTATGGCGTTTCTTTTTTTTAATCAATGTTTAAAGGCTGGGTTCGTTGGAGGTATCTTTAATTGCTTAAGCTAGGGCTTCATAGAAAACACAATATAGCAGTTAATAAAAATATATCAGTCAGCTTGCATAGAATTCACTGGGCACGACTTTTTTTGAAAGAGAAAATTCCCTATTGAGATTCATGTAAGTGGAGTCTATGGTTTTTTAACCCTTAACTCAGATCTCTTGGTTTTTGTGGTGGTTTGTGTTATTTCCTCTTTATTCAGCATATTAATTGCTATTCTCAATGAGTTCCAATTGACAACAACTATAAAAGCAATTGTCAAAGTTGCTAGCCAGTAATCCCAAAACCAATTGGTGTTAGGAAACTGCACAAACAACTACTTAACACCCCCCCTCGGGCGGGACACCGCCCGGATCCGAAGCACACGCCCGCACAAGACTATAACGCGGCATGGGGCCTTTTTGCCCTGCGCATTTTGCGCCCGCATAAACACACAACGCGGCATGGGGCATTTCAGCCCTGCGTGGTTTCGAACTCGAGACCTCAGGCTCTGATACCATGTCAAAGTTGCTAGCCAGTAATCCCAAAACCAATTGGTGTTAGGAAACTGCACAAACAACTACTTAACAGCAATTGCAGTCAGGTTTCTACATCAAGTTGCTTTTGTTATTTTTTTTATTTTTTTTTTTTTTCATTAGAGGTGAGGCCACAGGGTTGGATGAGTTTGCACAATCTGCGCACTAGAAGTGATATGTGTGTGTGAAGAATTTTGCAGAATGCCCCTGCTCGAAAGGGGCAGTTTTGCCCCTTTTTTAATAGCCAAAGGAAGTGAGACATGTCAATAGCAATGACTCGTAACTTTAATGCCCCATCCGTTCCCCCCACTTTTTTATTACACATCGTTTGAGAATGTGTAGGAGAGAGATAATAGGATAAATATGTACTCATGTTTGAGAGAGAGAGAGAGAGAGAGAGAGAGAGAGAGAAGAGAGAGAGAGAGAGAGACGAGAGAGCGAGAGAGCGAGAGAGAGAGAGAGATAAGGTATGTTAGGATATTAAACTATAAAATAGGAGATTTGAATGTGAAAAACAAAAAGAGATTCCTGCATTTTGTTGTGCATATGATTCAAAGACAAAATAAGAGGGGCCCATTGGAAAGGAAAAAAATTACGGAAGTATTGACCTACTGTGGGAGTTGTATTGAATTATTTGTTTAAAGGAGAAAAAGTAGGCAATGACTAAGAGAAAAAAATAGGCACTAAAGGCGTTAACCTCTATTCCTTAAACTTAGTGCAAGAGAACAAAATGCTAGACTCTTATTTATCGAAGACACTGGGGCGTTTTTTATACAAAATGCCAGGCACCATGTAGCATTATTCTCTCTCTCTTTCTCTCTTTTATGTATGTATGTGTGTATAATCATACCATCATCATCAAAGCCTTGCCCCAACTATGTTGAGATCAGTTACATGAATTTTGTTTCTCTATTTCGGTATGTCCTTAGCCAAACTGTCAGATAGGTTGCTCTTGTTTAGATCTATCCTTGGTATTTCCATATATGTCCTCTTTGGACAACCCCTTTTCCTTGGTGGGTCATTAACTTTATAGAAAATCTTTTCCTTAAATGATAGGTTTGCATTAGTGTTGTTTTTAGTGGCCAACACTATATCATCTACAAACATACAGCAAGGTACCTTCTCTTGAATATGAGAAGTTAATTCATCTATAATGAGTGCAAAGAGATAAGGGCTTAAAGCTGACAATTGATGTAAATCTATGGTCATTGTGAACTCACTGTAAGAGTCTGTGATGAGATGAAGAAGACAATAATGGAGAGAAACTCAATGATCTGGGATCATCGATTGTTGTGTATTAATAATGAATAGAATCCTTAATCAAGGACTAATTACAATAATCAAGGCACTAGCTACAAATTAGAATCAATGAAAGAATGGAAAGAAATAATCTCCTAGTCTATACAAGGAAAACAAAAGAGAGAAATCGGCTAACATGGATTTGACTAAATCCTACGTGAGTTGGGCTATAATGGGCCTCTGATAGGCTGGGCTTAGGGCCTGATAGCATGGGCCTTAGTTATCTTCTACACTCCCCCTCAAATTGATGTGGTAAGGCAGAAAACATCAATTTGCTAGTGAGATCATGATGACGTGGCTTGGGAAGAGCTTTTGTGAAGATATCCGCCAACTAGTTAAGAGTAGAGACATGAGGCAGAGTTATCTTTTCAGTAACAATATGCTGACGGATGAAGTGGCAATCAATCTTAATATGCTTCGTTCTCTCATGAAAGACTGGATCGTTTGTAATTCGGGTAGCACTTTAGTTGTCCCCATGAAGAGGTGTAGATTTACCAACAGAGACACCGAATTCACAGAGAAGACGGCGGAGCCAGATGATTTCAGCGCTCACGGATGACATGGCCCGATATTCTGCCTCAGCAGAAGATTTCGAAACGGTGGTTTGCTTCTTGCACTTCCATGAAATTAATTTTTCCCCAAGAAACATACACCAACCAGTGGTAGATCACCGAGAATCCGGGCAACCAGCCCAGTCAGCATCCGCATAAGCGGATAAGTGTAGATAAGCGCCCGAAGAATAGAAGAGACCGTGGTTAAGAGTGCCTTTGACATAGCGGAGTATGCGCAAGGCAGCAACAAGGTGAGGTTTATGAGGATTGCTCACAAAATGACTAACCGTATGAACGGCATGAGAAATATCCAGTCGAGTCATAGTTAAGTAGAGCAAACTACGAACTATCCGCCGAAAAACAGAGGGATTATCCAGGGGTTGTCCATCATCCTTACTGATCTTGCTATTCAACTCCATAGGTGTATCAAAAGTGTTAGCATCATCAAGTCTTGCCGAAGTGATCAAATCTGTAGCATATTTCCGCTAATGAACTCGAATGCCAGATTTGTTACGCAAGAACTCCAACCCCAGAAAGTAGGTGAGAGGACCAAGATCCTTCATTCTGAAGTGACGAGTGAGATGATGTTTGAGATCCATAACAAGGATAAAAATATCGGTATCGGCGGGCGTATCGGCCCGCCGCCAAACCGATACGAAGCGGGCGATACGTAGCGTATCGGGGATACGTATCGGCGTAGCGGTGCGATTTGAAAAAATCGCCCAAAAAATCTGAAAAAATTCCAGAAAAACCAGAAAATTGTAAAATGAAAGAATATGTGGTTCTTTTGCAAAAGTAAGTAAGAAAAGGGGGCGTATCGGTGCCCTCAATATATGAAGTCCTGTATCGCTGTATAAATAGAAAATAATAGTAATGATTAGTTTTTTCACATGTATTCATGTTTCTTAGTGATAGTAATTTAGAAAGTAATGGAAAACTCATAAAAAAAATAGAACATGAAATAAAGGCATAAGACTTTAGGTCATTAGTCATTACTCATTACTCATTATTAAACAATTGAACATTGAACAATCAAATATAAATACTTCAACATTCAAGGTTCAAATTCAATCAAGTGAATGAACTATGAAGTGATCAACAATCAACATTCAACACCAATTTAGAAATGAGTCAAATGATAGAGTAGAGAGTTAGTGAATGAAATAGGATTAGGAATACCTTAATCACCACCAAAAGGAATGTCTACCAAGATTCTTGTGGTAAAATGACTAAAATCTTGATTTAAAGTTTAGGGCACTTCAATGGTTTTTCTCATACTCACACTGAGAATAGAAAGATGAGTGAAAGAGAGAGGTGAGTGAAAAGTACTTAAGTAGTAAGAAATGTTGAAATGGGTCGGATAGGGGGTTTTTAAAACCCCCGATACGTATCGGCCGATACGATACGTATCGGCATGTATCGGCCGATACGATATAGTATCGGCCGATACGGTGCGATACACGATAAAATGGTTTTATCGTATCGCTGTCGGCCGATACGGCCGATATATCGGCCGATACGCTTCGTATCGGCCGATATTTGTATCCTTGATCCATAATGCTGTCACTATCATTGCCACTGATAATCATATCATCAACATAGACTAAAAGAAAGGTGTAGCCTTTCGATGTCCATCGGAGAAATAGTGAGCTATCCGAATGACTCTGACGAAAACCAGCTTCAAGAATAGCAGTCCGGAATTTATCGAACCAAGCCCTGGGAGCCTGCTTAAGTCCATACAAAGATTTCCGTAGTTTACAAACATGCTTAGGAGGACAGGCATATCCTGGAGGAGGCTTTAAGTAAACAGTCTCCTGCAAATCCTCATGAAGAAATGCATTTTTGACATCCATTTGCCACAGAGGCCAGTTGCGGGTTGCAGCTATACAAAGGAGAGTATGAACGGTGGTCATTTTAGCTACTGGTGCAAATGTCTCCTCATAGTCGATCCCATACTCCTGTTTATATCCCTGCGCAACCAATCGGGCTTTGTAGAAAAAAATCCAGAAAAATCACCATAATTCCCAGAAATGCTAGTCGACCAAGTTGGGAATGACTGTTAGTGATTTTGTGATCATCACATGTGGGCCATAGTGAATGCAGAGAAGAACAGCGGCAAAAAGACGTCACAACGAGAATGTCGACAGTGTTCGACAGTGAACCGATCTCCTTGTGGGATCTGATTAGCTGATTGTGGCCCGATCAAAGGTATGGAGTGGAAAGACAAGTTATTTTTGCAAATCCAGGCCAAAGTTTCACTCAAATCGGATCAAAATCCACAAATTTGGACGGCCTTGATGAAATCAGAGGCAAGAAATAGAAGTATCACAAATGTTGCTGGGAAACTCACCTCTGATGGGAGAAAAATTCCTGAAAAATGTCCATAAATACCAGTAATGCTGGTCGACCAAGATGGAGGTGATCTTGAGAGATGTTGAAGACGATCTGAAGTGGGCCACGTCTTGATCAGGGATGATCAGACACTATCAGGGATGATCAGACACTCCAGGAAGAAGATCCAAGTCAGGGAGAATGACTGAATCAATGAGAGAAGGCAACTATAGCTCTGATACCATGTAAGAGTCTGTGATGAGATGAAGAAGACAATAATGGAGAGAAACTCAATGATCTGGGATCATCGATTGTTGTGTATTAATAATGAATAGAATCCTTAATCAAGGACTAATTACAATAATCAAGGCACTAGTTACAAATTAGAATCAATGAAAGAATGGAAAGAAATAATCTCCTAGTCTATACAAGGAAAACAAAAGAGAGAAATCAACTAACATGGATTTGACTAAATCCTACGTGAGTTGGGCTATAATGGGCCTTTGATAGGCTGGGCCTAGGGCCTGATAGCATGGGCCTTAGTTATCTTCTACACTCACATGTCTCTCCATTGGTAGTTCTCACACTTGTTACATCTCCTTTATACATGTCTCCGATGTTGTCAATATAATATCTTGGCCTTTTATCTAAAACCCACCAAATTAGATTGCTAGGTATCCTATTGTAGGTTTTCTCTAGATCAATGAAGACTGTATGAAGATTTTTCGATATTTTCCCATTAATGGACTAAGTGAGTAGATCGATTCCATATTTGACCTCCCTGGCATGAAACAAAATTGATTTTCAAATATCTTGGTGCCTTGTCTAAGTTTTTGTTCTGTTGTTATCTTCTAAACTTTCATAGTGTGACCCAACCATGAATTTAATCCCATGATAATTGGTGCAACTTTGTGTATCTCTTTTGTTCTTATATAGGTATTGCAACTCTTCTCCACCCATCTGACATTTTTTTTGCCTTAATATCTTATTAAAGAGCCTAGTTAACCAAACTCATCCAATGTCTCATAAGCATTTTAAAGCCTCTATTGGAATGCCATCTGACCCCGTAGCCAGGAATACCGCCTTCATTCTTGCCAATACTTTCTTTACTTCATCTGCTCTAATTTTTCAATAAAAGGTATGTCTTGCTAATGAAGTATCTTCTCTCGATCCTAAGCCTCCTATAGAATCTTTATTTAAAAGTTTGTTAAAATATTCTCTCGACCTTTCTTTAGTATAATTGTCCTTCACTAAAACCTTTTGGTCGCCGCTCTTTATACAATTGACATGACCTAAGTCCCTACTTTTCCTTTCCCTCACTTTTGCAAGCTTGAACTTTCTCTCCTTCTCTTGTTCCCATCTACTATATAAGTCATCATATTGCTTTGGACTTTGTGTCCGAGAGTACTTTCTTAACTTATTTCTTTGCCTTTTTATACATTTCATAATCTTTTGTATTTCTTGTCCCCACTTTTCTCTCGCATCGGTTCTTTAACCTATACACTCCACCACCGGGTTGCTTTAATGTCTTGTCCCTATTGTCTCTCCAAGGACCTCCTTTGCAATCTTTCTACTTCATTCGGCCATTTGGTTCCACATCACCATAGTTTCTCTCTTCAAATTCCATTTTCTTCCCCTCATCAATCTATGCTTAAAGTTATTGCGTTTTCCCCTTTCAAATTCCTCCACCTTGTTTTAGATCACCTTTTCATTTGCTACCCCTCTTTATACTTCGGACACAAACATCAAAAACTACTATCCTATGGTGTGTGCTCAAACTCTCTGCAGGAATAACCTTATAATCTTGACAAGCTAGTTGGACGTATTTCCTAAGTCGGAAATAGTCTATCTGGCCCCCATTAGTGTTAACTAGTTAGTTTGCCACACCTTTAACACCTAGGCATTTTGGGTGTATTGGTTAGCAACTTGAGATGGTATTAGAGCAAAAATAAGGCCCAATGTCTTGTTTTCTAAGCGGGCGCATGTGCGCAGGGCAAAAGGGCCCCATGCCATGTCTTGTGTGGGCGTGTGCTTCGAGTCCGGGCAGAGGGGTGTTAAGTAGTTAGTTTGCCGCACCTTTAACGCCTAGGTATTTTGGGTGTATTGGTTAGCAACTTGAGAATTAGCTCCACTCTATAGCTAATTAAATGCTCTTCTCTCATTTTGAAGTAGTTGTTTGCTATTATAAGGCCAAATACCAATGCAAATTTCAAGATAGTGTTTCCTAACTCATTCATTTCACCAAATCCTTGTCCTCCATGCATTATGACATACCCTCCACTATCCTTTCCTACTTGCTCATTCAAGTACCCTCCTTGCAACATCTTTTCACTAATTGGAAGTTCTTGTATTAAAACATCCATCTCTTCCAAAAATTGTCTCTTAACACTTTCATTTGATTCTTCTTGGGGTGCATAGTTACTATTGATATGTAATATACTTCCTCTAACACTGGTTTACTTGCTATAAATTTATCACCCAACCCCTTTACCCCCATAATCTTTTCTTTCAATATCTAACACTATACCTACTCCATTTCTATCATTGTTCTTTATACACACACATACACACACATAAATATATATATTTATCAATAACAATATATATTTGAAGATGTACCTTTCTATTCTCCTCAAAGGAGATTGGTAAGGTAGTCAGTCATGGGGAGTAGTTTTCTTTAATGTTTTTCGCTACAATTATATGTGTCACCCTAGTTCCAATTGTTGATCAGAAGTAATAGGATTATAGAAAGAATTCTTGCAAAAAGAAAAACCACTTTAGGTGTATTCCAATTGGAAAAAGAGAGAACATTGTTTGTGCCAGATTCACCACTTGGAGAAGTCTCAAATTCTGATACACGTACATGTAACCCTCTTGATTCCAATATGTGTTATATCCTATTTATTATGTTTTGATATTATTCATTATCTCCTTCGTTTCGTGCAATTAAATCTCATATATCATCCGAATGCATACTATCGCATGTTTCTTATGCATTACCTCATCCAAAATGGAAAGCAACCATGATGGATGAGATGGAACCACTTGGGGAAAAAATGGAACATGAGTGGAAAGAAAAGTAGGGCCTTTTTTTTAATTTACATGAAAGTCAAGGGTACTGGGGATTTTTGTAAATGTGTATTAATATAAAATTATAAATACACAAGCTTGGTCGCCCAACCCTAGGGATCAAGTCTTATCTTTTGGATGTTGTAATGTATTTTATAATTCACATGTTATTGACAGTAGCCTCTAATTTCAGACAAAAGGAACCTTTGTTCTAACCCATCAAATTTTATCCAGGATTGCAATTCAGAGGCTTGAGTCCAGTAAAGTTAACCTGAAAAATAGTATTGCGAAAGAGGTAGTTTTCAATCTTTTTATCAAATCCATCTTCAGATATGTTTCCAGTGGAAGTTGGCATTCTTGATTCCAAAGTACCTTTTGATGCACAGGCAGAGGAAAATGCAGTTTTGCAAGGAAGCTTGGAAAGGCGAAAGCAAGCTTTGCTTGAGCGTCGCTTAGCTCTTGAGCATGAAGTATATATGAGTTTTAACTATCCCTGCCAGTCTTTTCTAAGATACTATTAGCATTTGCACTGTATATATGCAAACTCATAGATGCTCTTTTGAATTGATACTATAGAAATTGAAGTAAATGGCTAAGGAATTGATTGCTTAATTTTCTTCTCTGTTCTATTTCTTTGGAGTTCATACATCAGTTTATAGTTTCTTTATCAAATTACTGAAGGGTTTTTTAGGTGATTTTGACCATGACTTGTGATTTTGACTGGGAGTTATAACTCCCCACTTCTAATATGTAACCACTCTCCACTTCCAACATGTAATCACCTCTTCTTCCCACTTTTCACTTTTCTACAAGAACTTCATTTCTATCCCTATCATAATCACCAAATCATTGTCATGAGTATTTGAGGATTGATTTTGTGTAATCTGAGTTTTTCTTAATAAATCAATAAATATACTTTTTAGTTATTGGTGAACATTCCCGTGCTAAGCACAGGTTGTTGTGCTAGCCTAACATTATGCTCAACCTTAAAATTGATTTTGAATAGGTTTATGGTGGAAAGCGTTTTGCTTCTTTCTTGCCGTTGCAGCCTTTCATCATGTGAATTACTGATTTATATCACATCATACCTTCTTGTCATTGTTGTTTTGTAATTTGTGTGTTCTACATTTTTAACTTATGTCAAATTTTAATAACAGCAACAACAACAATGGTTACTTGTTTGAACCCTTGGCAGTTAATAGATTTGAACTGCAAACATAGACATAGTTTAAACCAACTGTAGTTAGTGAATTTTTTGCTTGAGTGATATATGTTTTGACAGGGAAATGTATCTATTTGAAAAGATGCAAATAAGGAGTGTGCTATGTTTTCTTTCAAACAAAATACCTAGTTTAACCAAAGAGATTTATCTGGGTGCTAGCCGGAAATCTGACATGCATTTATGATGTCTATTAGAGATGGAATATGATGCCCTTTCACATGCTAACATAAATTTTCTTAGCAATTTTGTAGAGGGTTTTTGACATGGGAGAAACTAAATTCTCCCAGAATAGTAGCTTTGTCGGTGGGGAAAGATAAAATAAGGTTCTAACTTTTGATTGTGTATGATGACGCCTTAAAAATCTTGTAGTCCTTACTGTTTCATTTTTTGTGTGAGGCAGGTTCTGTCAATCACCTACTTATTCAATATTCCATCATATGGAAGATATAGTCAACCTTACAGAATCTGATATTATATAGGGTCATTGCTTTAGCGCAATGGTAAAAGTCTCGGATGCCATGCGTGATAAAGCAGGTTCGAGACCTGCGAGCAACCACTTTGTGCAAAAGTGCCAAAGGTTAGGTCTATCTCCTGTCTGGACCTTCCCAGGACCCTACTTCAGTGGGACCACACTGGGTGATAACCTATTGGGCATGCCCAAAATCTTGAAGAGATTTTATCTGTATCTTTTGAAGCAGGAATGTAGAAAGAAGGAATTTGGGAATTTTTAGTAGTCATTGATATATGGACAATCTGGAAAGAGAGCGACTGTATAATATTATCAAGGAAAAAGATTGGCAATGTGTTTGATTTAGAAGAAAGGGAGTGTTTTATCTTGGGATCTTTCAAGTTTTCCTACTCTCTTCCAAATTCTGAAGTGAAGAGGAGGAAAGGGGCCTTTAAAGGAAAGAGGAAAGAACAGGCCTCTACAGAATTATGGAACTAAATAGCAAAAATGCAGTCCAGATATCTCCATGAATCAATGGTAATGGGATTGGATGAAAGAGAACCTCAAATAATTCTTGGAACAAGATCTTCTTCAAGCAACAATTTACTTGATCATAAGATAGAGATAAAAAGGAGGTACCCTCAATGCAATTTTTAGTAATAAAATCTTTTACAAAAGGATGGCCTGTTAGAACTTATTCTTAGAATCCTACCTTCTTTTAGGTGCCCATTGGAATCCTGCTTAGTGACAACTAAAAATCCCTACTTAGAATTTTCCACCTTTTATAAAATTCAATCCTAAAAGAATAAGAACTGAATTCTTTATGTTGGGGCTTGTGGAACTACATGCCCCGGGTCACCAGGCCTGGAGTAAGGCCTGCCAAGCCTTGTGGGTCTGGCTCATGCTTTGCTGGATCTGGCTGTGTCTGTCCACTCAGGCGGCCCCTGGCTGGGCTTGGTTCACTTCCAGAAGGCCAGTGTGTACCAAAGCTCTCCTCCAACCCAATTTGCATTGATCTATAATCACAGAAGATACTGAGCTCATGAAGAGTGTAATACTCATAATGAATGTATTACTGGGACAGTTTCCTGTCACCTTCTTGATAAGCGGCTATGGCCTGCATTAGTTCTTAGATTTCGGCCTTGTTTTTCTCTTAAGTAGAGCTTGTGAAGAGTGTCCCATATCCCATTGGCCATGGATAGCCTATATAAAGCCTAGTCAACTTCAACCTCCATGGAGTTTGACACCCACAACTTCACTAGCCTATTATTTCATCTCCACTCTGACTCTTTGGGATCATCTTTCAAACGTTCTCGAACATTCCCATTAATGTACTCTAATTTAGATCTGTCTCCAAGAAATATGTCCATCACTTTCAAGTTTCAGCCATTAATTGAAATTTGCGGTTGTAAGCTTGGTAGATGCAGTGAATAACTTAGGGCTCTCATTATGAAAGCTTCCAATATCGACATGCTAACTAGAAGTTAGCTTTCACGAAGAAGACGTAGCCATTTAAGATCATTAATTATTCAGTAACATGACACGGGAGGCATGAAAAATAACCTAGGTAATTTCTTACCACACAAAACTTAACATGTAAGAGAACCTTTTCTCATCAAACAAACAACCAAGAACACATAAAGGTTGGACTGATGAATAGAGCAGCCCATCAATGTCTACACCTCAGAAACCTTGTAATGAAATATCAGAAATCACAGGAAGTCTTCTGCCACTCATCCTTTCAGCAAAACATGTGGACAATACTTCATTGCGGATAATACAACCTCATACTTGTCAACTCAAGTGAACCTGTGCCGATGATATGCCGTATGACTGCTAACATCCGTCGTGCAGACAACCTAGCATGAGGAGAAGCTTCTTGCTCTCCATCAACTGGCATAGCTCCTTATTGAAAAGGTGATGGCAGAATGGCCTCAGGAACTTCAACTTCTTCTCGTTTCTCTATTGCCCAACATTCTACTCCATACAATAAAGCAGGTGTAACAGTCATCTTATAAAAAGCCTTTTAATAAGTGGGATGAGGGATTGTATAGGACTCCAAATCACCAATAGATTGTCTCCATTATGCCCACCCAGCATGGATCCCTATTCATTGTATCTAACCCAAAAACTTCATTTTGTTCTACAATTTCTAATACAAATGCAACTTCTGACCTTGTGATATTAAGTTATCAATGTTTGCCATCTCATCTTCTATACTCTTAGATCCCCACTAACATGCACTTTGTACATTCTGTCATTGATCTGCTGGTTCTCAATCCATTTGACTTGAGTTCCAACTTGTCATTTGCTTGTTTCCTTTTTTAAATAATGAGTACCACATCATCTGTGAACAACATGCACCGTGGAGTTCTTGGATATTTTCCATTAACCTATTCATAACTAAAGCAAATAAATAGTGCTCCAATGCGCATCCTTGGTGCAGTCTAACTCTTACAAGGAACTCTGATGTCACCCGATGCACAATTCTCACTCATAAACTCTCCTTCATACTTGTCATGAACTATTACTTTATACCGTTAGGGCTGGTTTTTTCCCCTTCAACGTTCTCCTAATTATTCTCCCATATGTCCTCCATATCCATAAAAAACTACGTAATTTTTTTCTCCAGATCACACAAGCCAATTTAGTGCCATGAATTTCGTCAGATTTTTTTTTATTTCTTAAAAATGCAATTCATGCATGAACTTTTTTTTCCCCATGTTTTCCTTGGTTTTTCTACAGAATCTACATATATTAGACTTGAAAATTTTGTTCCACAGGTGGCACAACTACAAGAGCAGTTACAGAAAGAAAGAGATCTGAGGGCAATGTTAGAGGCTGTAGTAAACATGCCCATGGAACACTTACCTGTATCATCCACATTAGATAGTGAGGTTTGTTGGCACATGTTAGAAATTTCTACCTTACTGGATTGTTGAATTGCTTATGGAACTTAATTTTTGTTTTATGCTTAAGACAATGGCAAAGATAGAAGAAGTTGTCAATGCTGAAGCAGATGTCATTAATTTGACACAGAAGGCCACTGATCTCCTGTTGCAGCTTAATCAACAGCGCCAAGATAAAAGTGATTCTGCACGTGAATCATGCAGTCCACCTCCACATGAAGAGATGTAAGATCTGTTTCCTTCTACGCTCAATGGAGTTGTGCTCTGCTCCGTAATCTTGATCTGGCTATTATTCTAGCTAAATACAATTTTAGCTCTTGATGCTTGCTCTGTTGAGAACTTGATCTTTCTGTTGTGTTTTCATTGCTTATGACTATAGTTATTGTTGTTGTTACTACTATTATTAGTTTACTTTATTCCTATGAGTGAAATTTTCAAAAAAGTATAAAACTTTTGGATCATTTTAAAAAAAAGTACATGAAGATTTGAATATTTCAAAATAGTAAAAAAAAAAAAAAAAAAAACCCGTTTCCACAGTTATTTCAATCAAGTCCTCTCCATAAATTTTCTTGAGAAATGACAAAAATACCCTCCTCTTATGATAGGTTTTTGTCTTTTCTTAACCTCTATTCTCCCTAAAACTGGCCATTTTTATTTTGATGATCATAACCATTTAATGAAAGTAGTTTTTTTCTCATTTGTAATCCCCTTTTTTTAACCATCTATCCATAAAGGTAGTTAAAGTGGGCTCCACTAGGTCATTTGGGTTGGACTTGATCATTTCTCTTACATGATTTATTAAAGGGAAAACTTGAAAAATGACATAAGGGTATTTATATCAATTCTCAAATTTTTTTATGGACAAGACTTGATTGAAAGAACTTTGGAAAACTTTTATACCTTTCTGAAAATTTCAAATCTTCATGTACTTTTTTGAAAATGAGCCACGAGTTTATACCTTTGTGAAAATCTCCCTTAATATAATTTGGATTCTTCAAAATTGCTCTCTGCTCCAACATTTTTTCTGGAGAGGGTTTTGTTTTACTTGCTTCAAAAGACTTATCTGAAATTTATGATTTTTGTAATTTTCATATATGGAAAGACAAATGTATATTTTACAAATTGAATAATCTGAAAATGGATCTATTGTCAGCAATTTTATTATGTAATCCATATGCTTTGCTAATATCCATTGTGCACAGCCATGATCGACAGAAAGAAGTCAAAACTACAGCTAAAGAACACTGTGAAAAGCCACCTAGAAGTGAGGTATGCCTCTTATAGCTCGGAGCTTTACTTGCGAATGTAAAAGGAGGAAAAGAAGAAATTCTGTACAAAATGGAAATGATAAGCACTAGACTGTTTACAATGTATACTACTTGATGACCTTTAGCCATCAGACATATTAAATGTATAACGTTGCAAATGGTAAGCACACCGAATGTGGCACTCATTGCCCATTCACTGCAGGCATACAGCATAGACAGCATAGAAACTTACTGAAATGTAAGATACCCAATTCGAGTCAATGATTCTGTTTTCTGTATCAATTTTGTTTTCTTTGTAAATAATATGTTTTTTTTTTCTTCTGCCTGTAAGAATGTTATGACATAAGATCTATTGTCTTTTATCAAATTGGCAGTCTCTTCCAAAATTGCAGCAACTGGATTTGGCAAGTCCTATCAGTTCCACATCCATGGGGGCAGCGACCAATTTGTTTATTGACCATGTCAACCTTATAACACAAAAAGAATTATTCTTATCCAAAAATCAGCCAACCCAGACACAGCAGCCGGATTTGACAAGTAATAACAGTACCAAATTCACCAGGGAAACAACTAGTTCATCTACTTGCTGTGAAAATGTCATCACACAAAATCAACCATCTTCATCAAAGAAGCTGCAGTCATATTTGGCTACTCATAAAAGGACCAGATCCACAGGGACAATAATTAGTTCATTTACCAACCATGACAATGTTTTAACACAAGACGACTCATCCTCTCTGAACAAGCCGCCTCTCCAGAAGCAGCAGACAGATTCAGTAAGTGACATCAACACCAGATTTACACCTCAGTTGACCAGTTTATCTTTTTATCTGTGAGAATGTTGTAACTCAAAACCCAATTTTATCTAACATGCAGCCGCCCTCCCACAAGAAGCAGATAGATTCGACAAATCAATACAAAAGCAAATCCAGGGGGACTACTGGTAGTTCATCTACTGATTCTCAGAATGCTGGAACACAAGACCCTTCATCCTTATCCAACGAGCAGCATCCAAAGAAGCTGCAGCCAGATTTGGTGGGTGAGAACAGCACCAAATCCACAAATTCAAAAAGTATTTCATCTACAGAGGAGCCATCAAAAGTAGGGGGTGGGGTGGTATCTTTTCTAAGAAGAAAAGTGGGAAGAGTGAGGTAGGTAACCACATTGTTGGTATTATTAATTCATGATCAAAGTTCTTCAGTACTTTTAGGCATCCATTTCATATTTCTTTCATCTTTTTTTTATTTTTTATGAGGGGTGTGTGTGAAGGAAATGGTATTATGAAGCTCTTGCAGCTTTTTGCCTGCTTAGACTTGACAAAATAACTCAAAACAAAACTGAGTTTGCCTCTGCAATTGTGACTGCATCAGGGTCCTGGACAGTCTGCATTGACCAGGTTGACAAACCGACTCAACATTTTGAAGGAATGACGCACCCAGAGTGCATATGAATCTCAAACCGTGGACACGAGTCGCAATCCACTTTCAGAGTGTCCATAGCCTGGTCCTTCTAAAATACCAACTCTGGATGAGGACACAGGTCTCTGACACATGAGACAACAAGGTTAATGTTCTTCTCTCACACTGTATAGTTATATATATTATTAAAAAAAAAAAAAAGGCCTTCTCATCTCGCCAGTTAGAATGCAATTGCGAGCAACCTGCTTTACAATTTTTCAGTGTCCTGTGAATGTAACTGGTAGTGGGTTTGTGCTCAGTGGCTGTAATTTATTTAGTTTGAGGTCATTTAGGGCCTACTTATGAGGAACTTGTTGCTTCTTCTATTGGGTCACAGCTGAAGTGCATGGGCTTTGGATGTGTATTCTCCTGTCTGCTTTTGATTCCAAAAATTGTGGATTGTGGAGGAGAATGGAAAAGGTTATTAGTCAAACCCAACATACTTCCAGATAATTTTTTGTTGGTGATTTGCTGTCAGAATGTATTGAAACTGCAACATCAATTACATCATGCATCAAAATTTTGTTCTGTATGACTGTATCGATCTATTATTCAGGAGCTGCTATATACTCATCTCAAAATATTAGTGTCTCAGCAGTGTTATAAGAAAAATTATATTGTAAGTTACACTGTTACACACCTTGAGGTGGGAACATTGGTGTCATGTAAATGAAATTTGTTAGGTAGACTACCTTAGATACCTCTCTTATGAGTATTATTATCAATATTTTTCTGGTGTTATCTATGATAATTCTTAAGCAGAAACAGGTTTCTATGTAAATGAGGTCTGGACATTCTAGTCACTTTCACGTCATAATTGAACTTGTGACAGGTCTTTTTCCTTTCTTAAATACTTGTTATTGAATCTGGCCGTGGACAGCAAAGCCAAGTGTATAATGTGTATGCTACTTTTTATTAACCATGGTATTGTGATTTGATTCCAAATCATTGGTTTTTCATTAGGGTGTTCATCTAATCAGTTCTGGATCAGATACCCAAGCCATGTGAAGTGTCTGAGAGCACCCTCTCTCTCTCTCTCTCTCTCTCTCTCTCTCTCTCTCTCTCTCTCTCTCTCTCTCTCTATTTTCTTTAAATTTTGTTGGGTATGGCGTCCAAACAAATGACTCAATGAGTCTTTGAGTCTTTCCCTAAATAGGGAGCTCAATTTATAGGGAGTTATTCTTGCATAGATTTCATCCATCATGCTAGGTATTCTGTAGGGGTGGATCCTCTCAGTGTTTCATCCACCCTTCCTATGAGAGAAGGAAGTAGAGCTCTCTTAGGGCCTGCCTATTGAAAATCCGAACTCAATATGAATGTCCTCTCCTTCAATGGCAGTCCCTAAATTTACACTAATAGA